>JAIUJO010000267.1:604898-738449 GCA_023846275.1 Vanilla planifolia
AGAGTAGAGTCAAGTACAGTAGGGCTAGGTTAGGCAAGGCTAGAGTAAGCTAAGCTATGCTAGGCTAAGCTAGAGTATAATAATTAAGAATGTACTAGAGTAAAGTAGAGTAGGGTAGAGTAGATGTTGGTTAGGCTAAGCTAGACAAGTGTAGGCACAACAAAGTTAGCAGAGATGAGAAGCACAAAATAGAGCACAGTAGAGTAGAGTAGAGTGGAGTAAAGTAGCATATAGTAGAGAAATGTAGAGCTAGTTATGCTATAATAGGCTAGGATTGGCTAAGCTAGAGTAGAGTAGAGAAGAGTATGGCAAGGTTAGGCTAGGCTAGGTGAGAGTGGTTAGGCTAGGCTACCCTAGGCTTGGCTAGAGTAGAGTAGAGCAGAGTACAATAAATTAGAGTAGAGTAGAGCAGAGTTGAGAAGAGCAAAAAAGAGCAGAGTAGAGTATAGCAGAGTAAAGCAAAACAGAGTAGGGTAGAGGAGTGCTAGGTTAGGAAAGGCTAAACTTGGGTAGGCTAGGCTATAGTGGAGTAGAGAAGAGTTAGGTTAGGTTAGGCGAGGTTAGAGAGGAGCAGAGTAAATTAATGTAGAGTGGAGTAAAGTAGCATAGAGTAGAGTAGAGTGGTGTAGAGTAAAGGTAGGTTAGGTTATGCTAGGCTGGGCAAGGCTAGGCAAGAGTAGAGTAGAGTAGAGCAGAGCAGAGTAGAGTAGAGTAGAGTAAAGAAGAGAAAAGAAGAATAGAGTAGAGTAGAGTAGAGCAGAGCAGGTAGAGCAGAGTAGAGTAGAGCAAAATAGAGCAGAGTAGAGTTAGATTAGTCTAGGTTAGGGTACACTAGGTAGGGCTAGAGTAGTGTAGAGTAGAGTAGATTAGAAAAGAATAAAGCTATGTTAAGATAAGCTAGGCTAGGGTAAATTAGAGTATAATAGAGTAGGGTAGAGTAGAGTAAAGTAGAGGAGAGTTTAGTATAGTATAGTGGAGTAAAGTAGAGTAGAGTTAGGTTAGGCTAGGTTAGGTTAGTTTAATTTAGGCTAGGTTAGAGTATAGTAGAGTAGAGAAGAGTATATAATAGTAGAGTAGAGTAGAGTAGAGCTAGGTTAGGCTAGGGTAGGCTAGGCTAGGCTCGAGTAGAGTAGAGTAGTGCATAGCAGAGAAGAGAAGATCATAGCAGAGCAGAGCAGAGTAAAGAAAAGTAGAGCATAGAAGAGTATAGCTAGGTTAAGCTCGACTTGGCTAGGCATTGCTCGATTATAGTAGTGTAGAGAAGTGTTAGGTTAAGCTAGGTTCAGATAGGCTAGGTTAGAGAAGAGTAGAGTAGAGTACAATAAAGTAGGGTGGAGTAGAGTAGAGTAGAGTGGAGTAGAGTAGAGTAGAGTATAGTAGAGTATAGTAGAGCTAGGTTAGTGAAGCCTTTGCTAGGTTAGTGTGGAGTATAGTAGACTAGAGTAAAGTAGATTAGAGTAGAGCATAGTAGAATAGAGTAGAGTAGAGTAGAATAAAGTAAAGGGATGGCTAGATTATTATTAAGTATTGTAGAGAAGAATAACATAGAGAGAGTATAGTGGATAGATTAAAGTAATACTTGGATAGGCTAGGCTAGTTAAAAGTAGAGTAAAGTGGAGTAGAGTAGATTAGATTAGATTAGATTAGAATAGAGTAGAGTATAAATAATAGAGTATAATATAATAGAGTAGAGTTAGGTTAGGCTAGGCTAGAATAGAGTAGAGTAGAGTAGTATAGAGCTAAGTCAAGTTAGGCTATGCTAGGCTAGGCTTGGCTAGAGTAGTGATAAATAGAGTGGGGAAAAGCAGAGTATAGTTGAGCAAAGTAGTGCAGAGAAGAGCAGGGTTGAGTTAGGTTAGGCTATGCTTGGCTAGAATGGAGTAGAGTAGAGTACAGTGGAGAAGAGTAGAGCTAGGTAAGGCTAGGCTATGTTAGAAGAGAGTAGATTAGTTTAGAGTAATGTATAGTAGAGTATATTAGAGTATAGTTTAGTAGAGCTAGGTAGGCTAGGCTAAGCTAGAATGGAGTAGAGTAGAGTAGAGCTAGGCATAGCTAGGCTAAGCAAGAGTATAATAGAGTATAGTAGATAGAGCAGAGCAAAGTAGAGTAGAGTAGAGTAGAGAGAAGAGCATATTAGAGCTGAGTAGAGAAGAGTAAAGCAGAGCAGAGCTTGATTAGGCTAGACTGGGCTAGGCAAGGTTAGGCTAGGCTTGGTTAAGATAGGCTAGAGTCGAGTAGAGTAGAGTAGAGCAAGGTTAGCTTAGGCTAGGCTGGTTTAAAGTTGAATAAAGTAGAGTAGAGTAAAGTAAAGTAGAGTAGAATAGAGTAGAGCAGAGTAGAGTAGAGTAGAGTAGACCATAGCCAGGTTAGGTTTGGCTAGGCTAGGTAGGGCTAGGCTAGAGTAGAGTATAGTAGAGCCAAGTTAAGCTTGGCTAGGATAGGCAAAGTTAGAGTAGAGCAGAGTTGAGCTAGGATAGGTTAAGCTAAGCTAGGCTAGGTCGGGCTAGGCTATAGTAGAGTAGCAGAGTAAAGTAGAGCTAGGTTAGGCTAAGTTAGGTTAGGATAGGCTTGAGTAGAGTGGAGTAGAGTAAAGGAAAGTAGAGTAGAGAAGAGCAGAGTAAAGTAGAGCAAAGAAGAGTAAAGTAGAGCATAGCATAACAAAGTAGAGTAAAGTAAAGTAGAGCTGGGTTAGGGTAGGCTAGGTTAGGCTTGGCTAGGCTAGAGTAGAGTAGAGTAGAGCTTGTTTAGGCTAAGTTAGGCTATTTTAGAGTAGAGTAGAGTTGAGTCGAGTCGAGTTGAGTAGGGTTGAGTAGGCTAGGCAAGGCTAGGGAAGGCTTTGTAAACCTAAGGTAGCTAGGCTAGGCTAAGAAAGACTATAGTAGAGTACAGTAGAGTAGAGTAAAGTATAATAGAGTAAGGTTAGGCAAGGCTTGGCTAGAGTATAGTTGGGTAGAATAAAGTTGAGTAGAGTAGTGTAGAGTAGAGCAAAGTAGAGTAGAGTAGAGCAGAGCAAAGTATAATAAAGTATAAGAGAGGAGAGGAGAGGAAAGGAGAGTAGAGTAGAGTATAGGAGTAGAGTAGAGCAATGTAGAGTAAAGCAGACTATAGTGGAGTAGTGCAGAGTAGTGTAGAGTAGAGTAGATTAAAGCAAAGTAGAGTTGGGTTAAGCTAGGATAAGCGAGGCTAAGCTAGGCCAGGTTAGAGTAGAGTAGACTAGAGTAGAGCAAAGTAGAGCAGAGTAGAGTAGAGTAGAGCAGAGTAGAGTAGAGTGAGGTTTGGCTCGACTAGGGCCGGCTAAACTAGGCTAGGCTATGCTAGGCTAGAGTAGAATAGAGTAGAGTAGAGTAGTGTGGAGTAGAGCTAGATTAGGCTAAGCTATGCTATTGTATTATAGAGTAGACTAGAGTAGAGTAGAATGGAGCAAGTTAGAGTAGAGCATAGCAGAGTAGACTAGAGCAGAGAAGAGAAAAGCATAGTAAAGCAGAGGAAAGCAAACCAGAGTAGAGAAAAATAGAACACAGTAGAGTAAAGTTGAGTAGAGTAGAGAAGCTTAAGGTTTGGCTAGGTTTGCTAAGGTAGAGTAGAGTGCAGTTGAGCTAGGTATGGCTAGGCTAAGCAAGAGTAGAGTAGAGTAGAGTAGAATAGAGTAGAGAAGTGTAAAGAAGAGTATGGGGTAGAAGAATAAAAAAGGGTATAGTAGAGCAAAACATAAAAGAATAGAGCATAGTAGAGCTGACCAGAGTAGAGCTAGGCTAGAGTAGAGTAGAATAGACTATAGTATCATAGGGTAGAGTTGAGCTAGGTTAGGATAGGCTAGGCTAGGCTAAGTTAGAGCAGAGTATGGTAGAGTAAAGTGGAGTAGAGCAAGGTTATGTTAGGCTAGGCCAGGGTAGGCATGACTAGGCTATGCTAGACGAGAGTAGAGTAGAGTATAATAGAATAGTGTAGAGTAGAGTAAGGTGGAGTAGAGTCGAGTAGAGCTAGGTTTGGCAAGGCTAAGCTAGGCTAGGTTAGAGTAGAGTAGAGTATAGCATTGTATGGTAGAGTGGAGTGGAGTTAGGTTAGGCTAGGATAGATAGAGTAGAGTGGAGTAGAGTCGAGTAGAGTAAAGCGATGTTAGGTTAGGCTAGGCTAAGTTTGGTTAGAGTACGATAAAGTAGAGTAGAGATGAGCTGAGCTGAGTAGAGTAGAGCTGAGCAAAGCAAAGCATATAAAAATAGAGTAGTGCAAAGTAGAGTTTTGTAGATTAGAGTAGGCTAGGCTAGGTTAGGTAAGGTTGGGCTAATCTTGGGAAGGGTAGACTAGTGTAAAGCAAGTTTAGGCAAAGGTAGCCTAACATTGGTTAGAGTAAAGTAGAGAAGAGTAGATTATTAAAGTAGAGTAGAGTGAGTAGTGTATAGTAGAGTAGAGTAGAGCTAGGTTTGGCTAGACTAAGCTAGGTTAGGTTAGGCTAGGCTAGAGTAAAGTAGAGTACTGTAGGATCGAGTAAAGTCAAGTAAAGTAGAGTAGAGTAGAGTAGAGCTTGACTAGGCTAGGCTAGCTTGAGTAGGGTAAAGTAGAGTTGAGTAACTAGAGGAGAGAAAAATAGAGTAGATTTGAGCAAAGTAGAGTAGAGCAGAGAAGAGCATAGTACAGTAGAGCAGTGTTGAGCAAAGCAAAGCAGGGCAAACAAAAGCAAAACCAAGTAGAGCACAGTAGAACAAAATAGAGTAGAGTAGAGTAGAGTAGAGCTATTTAGGCCAGGCTAGGTTAGGCTAAGCAAGGCAAATCTTGTTGAGAGTAAAGTAGAGTAAAGTAAAGTAGAGTAAAGTAGAGTAGAGTAGAGTTGGGTAAGGCTAAGCTAAGCTAGGCAAGGCTACACTAGACTATGGTAGGCTAAGCTAGTTAGAGTAGAGTCGTGTAGAGTAAAGTAAAGTAATGTGGAGTAGAGTGGAGCTAGGATATGCTAGGCTATGTTAGGGTAGGCTAGGCCAAGCTAGAGTAGACTAGAGTAGAGAAGAGTAGAGTAGAGCTAAGTTATGCTAGGCAAGGCTAGGATGGGTCAGACTAGGCTAAAGTAAAGTAGTGCAGAGTAAAATAGAGTAGAGTATAGTTGAGTAGAGTGGAGTAGAGCTAGGTTAGAAGGCTAGGCTAGGAAAGGATAAAGTAGAGTAGAGTACAATCGAGCAGAGCAGAGTAAAGTAGAGAAGAGTAGATCAGAGTAGAGCAAAGCAGAGTAGAGTATAGTCAAGCATAATAAAGTAGTGTAGAGATGAGTAGAGTAAAGAAGATTAGAGCAGAGTAGAGCTAGGTTAGGCCAGGCTAGAGTAAAGTAGAGTTAGGTTTGGTTAGGTAAGGCTAGGCTAGGTTTGAGTGGAGTAGAGTAGAGTTGGGCTACGTTAGGCTATGCTATAGAGTATAGTAGAGTAGAGCTAGGTTAGAGTTGGCAAGGCTAAGCAAGGATAGAGTAGAGTAGAGGTAGGTTAAGCTATGCTTGGCTAAATAGAGTAGAATAAAGTAGATTAGAGAAGAGCAGAGAATAAAAGTATAGAGTAGAGCAGAGAATAAAAGGGTAGTGCAAAGGAGAACAAAGCAAAGCTAGGCTATGTAAATTTAGAGTAGAGTAAAGCTAGCTTATGCTAAGCTAGCCTAGGCAAGGTTTTAGTAGAGTAGAGTATAATGGAGTAGAGTGTAGTAGACTAGAGTAGAGTAGAGAAAGGTTAGACTATGCTAGGCTAGTCTTGGTAAGGTTAAAGTAGAGTAGACTACAATAGAGAAGAGTCGAGTAGAGTAGAGTAGAACTAGGTTAGCTAGGCTATGCTAGGCTAGGATAGAGTATAAAAGAGTAGAGTAGAGAAATGTAGAGGAGAGCAGAGAAGAGCATAGTAGAACTAAGTTAGGCTAGGCTAGTCTATAATAGAGTGGAGTAGAGCTAGGTTAAGGTTGGCTAGAGTAGAGTAGAGTAGAGTTAGGTTAGACTAGGCTAGGAAAGGCTAAGCTAGGCTAGGCTAGAGTAGACTAGAGTAGAGGTCAATTTGGTTAAGCTAAGGTAGATTAGGCTAGAAAAGAGTTGCGTGGAGCTTAGTAGAGTAGAGTAAAGTAAGGTAGAGTAGAGAAGAGTAGTGTATAGTAGAGAAAAGAAGAGTAGAGTAGAGTTGAGAAGAACATAGCAGGATAGAGCAGAGTAGAGAAGAGTAGAAAGAAGCAGTGTAGAGCAGAGGAGAGCTAAGTTTGGTTAGGCTTGGCTTGGCTAGGCAAGGATATAGTAAAGTAGAGTAGAGTAGAGTAAAGTAGAATGGAGCTAGTTATCCTAGGTTTTGCTAGGCTAGCGATAGTAGAGTAAAGCAGAGTAGAGCTCAATTAGGCTAGCTAAGCTAGGTTAGGTTAGAGCAAAGTAGAGTAGGATTTAGTAAAGCAGGAAAGAGCAAAGTAATGTAGAGTAGAGTATAGCAAAGCAAAGTTGAGTAGAGTAAAGTAGACTAAAATAGATAGAGTATAGTATAGTAAAGTAGAGTAGAGTAGAGCTAAGATAGGCTAGGCTAGGTTAGGCTATGCTAGAGTAGAGTAGAGTAGAATAGAGTGAGTTTAGGTTAGGCTAGGCTAAAGTAGCAAAAGAGTAGGGAAGAGAAGAGCATAGTAGAGTTGAGCAGAGCTTAGCAAAGTGGAGCAGTGCGAAGTGGAGCAAAGTAGAGAAAAGTAGCATAGAGCAGAGTAGACTAAAGTAGAGTGGAGTAGAGTAGAGCTAGGTTAAGCTTTGCTTAGCTAGGCTAGGTTATGCTTGGGTAGGCTAGGCTAGAGTAGAGTAGATAGAGTAGAGATAAGTTAGGCTAGGTTAGGTTAGATTGAATGGAGTAGAATAGAGTAGAGAAGAGTAAAGTAGAGTATAGTTGAGCAAAGTAGAGTAGAGTAGAGTAGTGTAGAGAGGAGCAAAGTAGAGTAGAGCATAGTAGAGTAGATAGAGTAGAGATAAGTTAAGCTAGGTTAGGTTAGATTGAGTGGAGTAGAATAGAGTAGAGAAGAGTAAAGTAGAGTATAATTGAGCATAGTAGAGTAGAGTAGAGTAGTGTAGAGAGGAGCAAAGTAGAGTAGAGCAGAGTAGAGTAGAGAAGAGAAGAGCAAATTAAAGTAGAGCAAAGCTAGGTTAGGCTAAGCTAAGCAAAGCTAAATAAAGTAGAGTATAAAGTAATAGGGCTAGGTTTGGCTAGGGTTAAGCTAGAGTATAGTAAAGCAGAGTAGAGTAGAGCAGAGTAGAGCTAGGTTTGACAATCCTAGGCTAGGCTTAGTTAGAGAAGATTAAAGTAGAGTATAGTTGAGTAAAGTAAAGTAGAGTAGAGCTAGGTTTGGCTAAGCATGGTTAGGCTAGACAAGGATAGGGTTGGCTAGGCTAGAGTAGAGCAAAGTAGAGTGTAATAAAGTAGGGTCAAGTAAAGTAGAGTAGAGTAAGATAGAGCTAGGTTAGGCAAGGTTAGGCTAGGCTAGGATAAACTATGCTAGAGCAAGTAGAGTTTAGTAGAGTAGAGCAGAGTAGAGTAAGGCAGAAAAGAGTATAGTAGAGTAGAGTAAAGAAGAGAAGAGCAGAGTAGAATAAAGTAGAGAAGAGTAGAGAATAGTAGAGTAAGCTAGGTTAGGCAAAGCTAGCAAAGGCTAAGTCAGTGTAAAGAAGAGTAGAGTAGAGTAAAGTAGAGTAGAACAGAGTGGAGTCGATAGAGTAAAGCAGAGTATAACAGTGATAAGTTAGGCTATGCTAGGCTAGAGTTTAATAGAGCAGAGTAGAGTAGAGTTGAGTTGAGTCGAGTAGAGCATAACAGAGTAGTGTAGAGTAGTGCTGAGAAGAGTAGAGCAAAGCTAGGTCAGGCTAGACATGGCTAGGCAAGAGTAGAGTTAAGTAGAGTAAAGTAGAACTAAGTTAGGCTAGGCTAGGCTAGGCTAAGTTAGAGTAGAGTATAATAAAATATAATAGATTATAGTAAAGTAGAGTAAAGTATACAAGAGTAAGGTTAGGCTAGGCTAGGCAAGAGTATAGTAGAATAGAGTACAGTAGAGCAGACTAAAGCTAGGTCAGGCTAGGCTAAGTTAGAGTAGAGTAGAATATAGTATATTAGAGTAGAGTGGAGTACAATAAAGTAAAGTAGAGTAGAGCTAGGTTAAGCTAGGTACGATTTGGCTAGGCTAGGTAGAGTAGACGAGGCTAGGCAAGAGTAGAGTACAGTAGAGTAGAGTGGACTAGTGTAGAGTGGAGTAGAGTAGAGTTGAGTAGAGTAGAGCAAAGTAGAGTAGAGCTAGGTTAGGCTAGGCTAGGCAAAACAATGTTAGACTAGAGTAGCATTGAGTAGAGTAGAGTAGAGTAAAACAGAGTAGAGCAGAGTAGTTCAGAGCAAAATAGAGCAAAAAAGAAAAAAGTAGAGCAGAATAGTGTAAAAAAGACCATAACAAAGCAAAGTAGAGTAGAGTATAGTAGAGTTGAGTAGAGTAGAGAAGAGTAGAGTAGAGCTTTGTTAGGCAAAGGTAGGATTAGCTAAGTCAGAGTAAAGTAGAGTAGAGCACAGTAGAGTTGAGTAGAGATGAGTAGAGTTGAGTTGGGTAGAGTAGAATAGAGTAGAGTAGAGCTAGATTAGGCAAGGCTTGGTTAGGCTAGGCTAGGCTGAGTTAGGGTAGGCTAGGCAATTATGGAGTTGAGTAGAGTAAAGTAGAGTATAGTAGTGCTAGGTTATAGTACAATAGAGTAGAGTAGTGTAGAGCAAAGTAGAGAAGAGTTGAGTAGAGTAGAGCAAAGTAGAGTAGAGTAGAGTAGAGTTGAGTAGAGTAGAGGAGAGCTTGGTTAGGCTAAACTAGGCTACAATATAGTAGAGTAGAGTATTGTAGAGTAGAGAAAAGTAGAACTAGGTTAGGCTTGGCTAGGCTAAGCTAAGTTAGAGTAGAGTAGAAGAAAATATATTAGATTTGAGTATAGTAGAGCAAAGTAGAGCTAGGTTAGGCTAAGCTAGGATAGGATGGGCTAGGCTAGGTAAGACTAGGTTAGAGTAGAATAAAGTAGAGTAGACTAGAGTAATGTAGAGTAGAGTAGAGCTAAGTTAGGCTAAGCTAGGCTAGGTTAGGCTAAACTATGTTAGACTAGAGAAGAGTAGAGTAGAGTAGAGTAGAGTAGAGAAAGCAGCTTAAAGCAGAGAAGAGAAGAGTAGAGAAAATCAGAGTAAAGAAGAGTAGAGTAGAGCAGAGCAAAGTAAAAGAGAGTAGAGCATAATAGAGCAGAGCAGTGAAGAGCAGCATTGAGTAGAATATAGCTAAGTTAAGCTAGGCTAGGCTATGCTAGGTTAAAGTTAAAGTAGAGTAGACTAGACTAGAGTAAAATAGAGTAGAGTTATGTTAGGATAGCCTAAGCTAGGTAAGAATAGGCTAGGCTAGAGTATAATAGAGTAGAGTATACTAGAGTAGAGTATAGTGGAATAGAGTAGAGCAGAGCTAGGATAGGCAAGGCTAGGCTAGAGTACAATAGAGTAGATTAAAGAAGAGTAGAGCAGAGTAGACTAGAGAAGAGTAGAGCAGAGCAGAGTAGAGCAAAGCATAGCAGAGTTAGGCTGGGCAACGCTAGGCCAGACTAGGTTATGCGAGGCTAGGCTAGAGGAGAGTCGACTAAAGTAGAGCTAGGTTTTGCTAGGCTAGACTAGGCTATGTTTGAGTAGAGTAGAGTAGATTTAAGTAGAGTAGAGTAGAGTAGAGCTATGTTAGGCTAGGCTAGCTATGTTGAATAAGGCTAGAGTAGAGTAGGGTAGAGCATAGTAAAGTATAGTAGAGTAGAGCAGAGCAGAGCTGAGAGGGGTAGTATAGAACAACAAAGAGTAGAGCAGAGCAAAGCAAAGCAGAGTAGAGCATATCAGAGTAGGGCAAACCAAGGTAGAGAAAAGTAAAGCAAAGCAGAGCTAGGTTAAGCAATGTTATGCTAGGCTAGAGTAGAGTAGAGTAGAGGTAGGTTGGGTTAGGTGAGGCTAAGGTAGGTTTAGTAGAGTAGTGTAGGGTAGAGTTGAGCTAAGTAAGATTAGGCCAGGTTTGGCTAAGTTTGGGTAGGCTAGGCAAGGCTAGGCTAAGCTAAAGTAAAGTTGAGTAGAGTGGAGTGGAGAAGAGTCAAGTAGAGTAGAGTAGAGTAAATTAGATCTAGGTTATGCATAGTGAGGCTAGGCTAGGTTAGAGAGGAGTAAAGTGGAGTAGAGTAGAGTAGTGTAGTGTAGAGCAGAGTAGAATAGTGTAGAGTAGAGCAGAGTAAAATAGAGCAGAGTAGAGCAGAGCAGAGTAGAGTAGAGCAGAGTAGAGCATAACTAGGTTAGGCAAAGCAAAGCGAGGTAAGGCTAGAGTAGAATAGAGTAGAGAAAGGTTAGGTTAGGCTAGGCAAGGCTAGGTTAGAGTAGATTAGAGAAGAGTAAAGTATAGTAATGTAAAGTAGAGAAGAGTAGAGTAGAGTAGAGTATAATAGAGTAGAGCAAAGTAGAGAAGAGTAGAGGTTGATTAGGATACGCTAGGTTAAGCAAGGCTAGACTATAATAGAGTGGAGTTAAGTTATGTTAGGCTAGGCTAGGCTTGGTTAGAGTAAAGTAAAGTAGAGTAGAGTAGAATAGAGTAGGTAGAGTTGTGTAGAGTGGAGTACAACACTACTAGTTTAGGCGAGGCTAAGCCAGGCAAAATAAAGCTAGGATAGGCTAGGCTAGGTAAGGCTAGAGTAGAGTAGAGTAGAGTAGAGCATAGTAGAGTAGAGAATAGCATAGTAGAGTAGAGAAGAGTAGAGCTAAGTTAGGCTAGTCCAGGCTAACCACGACTAGGCTGGAGTAGAGTAGAGTAGAGAAGAGTAAAGCTAAGTTAGGTTAGGCTAGGATAGGCTAAGGTAGGCATGGCTAAGGAAGGCTAGGCTAGGCTATGCTAGAGTAGAGTAGAGTAGAGTAGAGTGGAGAAGAGTAGAGTAGAGTAGAGTAGAGCTCAGTTAGGTTGGGATAGGCTATTCTAGGCTAGAGTAGAGTAGAGTAAAGTTGAGTAGAGCAAGAAAAAATAGAGTAGAGAAAAGTAGAGTAGAGTAGAGTAGAGTAGAGAAGATTAGAGATGAGAAGAGTAGAGTAGAGTAGAGAAGAATAGAGCAAAGCAGAGAAGAGCAAAGGAGAGTAGAGCAGAGCTGAGCCTAGGTGAGGCTAAGTTAGGCTATGTTATGCAAGAGTATAGTAGAATAGAGTAGGTTAAAGTAGAGTATAATAAGGTTAGGCTAGAGTTGAGTAGAGTAGCATAGAGCTAAGTTAGGCTTTGTTAAGCTAGAGTAGAAAAAATAGAGTATAGTGTAGAGTAAGGCTAGGCTGGGTTAGGTGAGGTTAGTTAGCACAAGTTATGCTAGGCTATGCTAGGCTCGTCTAAGATAGCAAGGCTAGATTAGGCTAGGATAGGTTCGGCCAGTGTAGGGTAAGTTAAGCTAGAGTTGAGTAGAGTAAAGTTAAGTTGAGTAGAGCAAAGAAGAGTAAAGCTGTGTGAGGCTAAGCTGGGTTAGGCTAAGATAGGCTAGAGTAGAGTAAAGTTGAGTGGTATAAAGCTAAGTTAGGCTTAGCTAATCTAGAGTAGAATAAAATAAAGTAGAGTAGAGTAAGGTTAGGCTAGGCTAGATGAGGTTAGGCAAGGCTAGGCTAGAGTAGACTAGAGTAGAGTAGGATAGAGTAGAGCATAATATAATTTGACTAATTTTAGCTGTGTTAGACTAAGCTAGGTTAAGCAAGGCAAAGTTAGCTTAGGATAGAGTAGAGTAGCATAGAGTCAAGATAGGCTTAGTTAGGCTAGAGTTGAATAAAATAGAGTTGTGTGGGGTAGAGTAAGGTTAAGCTAGGCTAGGCATGGTTAGGTTAGGCTAGACAAGTCTAGTCTAGAGTTGAGTAGAGAAGAATAGAGTTGGGTAGAGTAAAAAATGTATAATAAGGCTTGGCTATTCTTGGCTAGGTTAAGCTAGAGTGGAGTAGAGTAGAGTAGAGGAGCATAGAGCTAAGCTAGGCTTAGCTAGGCTAGAGTAGAATAAAATATAATAGAATAGAGTAGAGTAGAGTTGAATAGGGTAAGGCTAAGCTAAGGAGGTGAGGTTAGGTTATGATAGGTTAAGCTAGGTTAGGTTAGGCTAGGCTAGGCTATGCATAAGTAGAGTAGGGTAGAGTAAAGTAGGGTAAAGTATAGTAGAATAGAGTAGGGTATAGTATAGTATAATAAAACGTGGTAAGGCTATGTTCGGCTAGGCAAGGCTAGTTAGACTAGAGTAGAGTAGAGTAGAGCAGCATAAAGCCATGTTAGGCTTAGCTAAGCTAGAGTAGAATAAAATAGAGAAGAGTATAGTGGAGTAGATTAAGGCTAGGCTAGGCTATGCTAGATGAGGTTAGGTTAGGCTATACAAAGTTTGGCTAGGATAAGATAGGGTAAGTTAGAGTAGGGTAGGGTAGGGTAGAGTAAAGTAGAGTATAGTGTAGTAGAGTAGAAAAGAGTAAAGTAGAGTAGAGTGGAGCAGAGCAGAGAAGAGCAAAAGAAAGTTAAGTAAAGTAGAACAGATTGGAGCATAGTAGAGTAGAGCATAATAAAGTAGAGAAGAGCAGAGTAGAGTAGTGCAAATCAGAGTAGAGATGAGCTGAGCAAAGCAAAATAGAGTTGAGCAGAGCAAAGTTATGTAAAGCCTAGGTGACCTTTAGCTAGGCTAAGCTAAACTAGGCTGAGTTAGGCTTGGCTAGCCTATGCTAGAGTAGAGTAGTGTAGGTTAGAGTACAATATTGTAAGGAAGGCTAGGCGAGGTTAGATTAGGCTAGGATAGGTTAAGCTAGAGTAGAATAGAGTAGAGTAGCATAAAGCTAAGTTAAGCTTAGCTAAGCTTAAGAAGAATAAAATTGAGTAGTGTAAAGTAGATTAAAGTAGAGTAGAATAGAGTAGAGCCTAGGTGAGTTATGTTAGGCTAGGTTAGGCTAGAAAAAAGTAGATAGAGGTTGGAGAAGTAGAGTATTATATGGCTATGTTAAGTAAGGTTAGTCTAAGTTTGGCTAGAGCAAAGTAAAGTAGAGTAGCATAGAGCTAAGATTTTAAACTAAGTTAGGCTAGAGTAGTGTAAAATAAAGTAAGGTAGAGTAGAGTAGAGTAAGGTTAGGTTACGCTAAGTGAGGTTTGGTTAGGATAGGTTAAGCTAAGCTAGCAAGGCCAGACTAAGCTAGGTTAGGCTAGATGAGGCAAGGTTGGGCTAGGTTTGGTTAGGTAGGCTAAGCAAGGCTGGGCAAAGCTAGAGTAGAGTAGAGTAGGGTATAGAAGAGTATAGTAGAGTAGAGTAAAGTAAAGTATAGTAAGGATGGGTAAAGCTAGGCTAGGTTAGGTTAGGCTAGAGTAGAGTATAGTAGAGTAGAGTTATATAAAGCTAAGATAGGATTAGCTAGGCTAGAGTAGAATAAATTATAATAGAGTAGAGTAGAATAGAGTAAGGCTAGGCTAGGCTAGGAGAGGTTAGGCAAGATAAGGATAACTTAAGCTAAGATAGGCTAGGTTAGGTTAAAGTAGGATAGGGTTGAGTAGAGTAGAATAGAGTAGAGCAGAGTAGAGTAGAGTAGTGTAAAGTAGAGTAGAGTAGACAAAAGTAGAGCAGAGTAGAGTAGAGCTAGGTTAGGTTAGAGTAAAGTTGAGTAGAGTAGTGTAGAGTAGAGTAAAGCAGAACAGGGCAGAGAAGAGCTAAGCAAAGTAGAGTGGAATAGGGTAGAGATGAGTAGGACAGAGTAGAGCAAAGTAGAATAGAGTAGAGTAGAATAGAGTAGAGCAAATTATAGTAGAGTAGGGCTAGGTTTGGCTAGGCTACGTTAGAGTAAAGTAGAGTAGTGTAGAGTAGAGTGGGGTAGAGTAGAGCGAGGTTAGGCTTGGCAAGGTTAAGCTAGGCTAGGTTAGAGTAGAGTAGAGTATAGAAGAGTAGAGTAGAGTATAGTAGAATAGTGTTAGGTTAGGCTAGGTAAGGCTAGCGTACAGTAGAGTAGACTAGAGTAGAGTAGAGTAATGTAGAGTACGACTGAGTAGAGTTTGGTTAAGCTATGCTAAGCTAGGCTAGGTAAGCCGAGCTAGGCTAGAGTAGAGTAAGGTAGAGTAGAGCTTGGTTTAGCTTGGCTAGGCTAGGCTAAGTTATAGTATAGTAGAGCAGAGTAGTGTACAATAGGGTAAAGCAAAGTAGCGTATAATGGATAGGCTAGGCTAAGCAAGGCTAGGCTAGGTTTGAGTAGAGTAAAGTAGAGCTCTGTTAGGCTAAGATAGAGTAGAGTGGAGTAAAGTAGAGTAGAGTAGAGTAGAGTAGAGCAAAGCAAATAAAAATAAAGCAGAGTAGAGCAGAGTAGGGAAGAGTTGAGTAGAGCACAATAAAGCTAGGTTATGCCAATCTAGGTGAGGTTAGTAGAGAAGAGTAGAGTAGAGTAGTGTTGAGTAGAGAATAGTAGTGTAGGGTGGAGTAGAGCAGAGTATAGCAGAGCAGAGCAAAGCTAAGCAGAGTATAGCAGAGTAGAGTAGAGGTAGGTTAGGCTAAGCTAGGCACGGTTAGGCTAGGTCAGAGTAGAGTAGAGTACAATAGAATAAAGTGTAATATAGTTGTGTAGAGTAGAGCTAGGTTAGGCTAGGCCAGGCTAGTCTTGGTATGGCTAGGTAGGAGTAGAATATAGTAAAGTACAGTATAGTAGAGTAGAGCTAAGTTAGGTTAGGCTTTGCCTTTATAGAGTAGAGTAGAGTAGAGCATGCCAAAACAGAGTAGAGTTGAACAAAGCAGAGCATAGTAGAGCTCGGTGAGGCTAGGTGAGTTAAGCTAGGCTAGGCTAAGCTATGATAGGCTAGGCTAGGTTCAAGCAGAGTAAAGTATAATAGAGTATAGTAGAGTGGAGCTAGGTTAGGTTAGGCTTGGATAGAGTAAACAAAAGTAGAGTAGAGGAGAGTAGAGCATAGTAAAATAGAGCAAAGTAGAATAGAGCTATGTTAGGCTAGGCTAAGCTAGGCTATGTTAGAGTAGAGAAGAGTAGTACATAGTAGAGCAGAGTAGAGTAGAGCTAAGTTATGCAAGGCTAGGCTTGTTTAGATAGAGTAAAGTAGAATAGAGTGGAGTAGACTAATAGAGTAGATTAGAGTAGAGTAAGGTAGAATAGAGTAGAGTAGAGCTAGGTTTGGTAGGGTAACCTAAGCGAGGCTAGGCTCATCTCTTCCAAGGTAGGCTAAGCTAGGTTGGAGTAGAGTAGAGTAGACAAGACTAGAGTATAGTAGAGTTGAGTAGAGCTAGGTTAGGTTAAGATAGGCTAGCCTAGAGTAGAGTAGAGTAGAGTAGAGACAGGTAGAATAGAGTAAAATAGAGTAGAGTAGAATAGAGCAGAGCATAATATAATAGAGTAGAGCATAGTAGAGCTAAGTTAGACTGGATTTGGCTGGGTTATGTTAGGCTATTCTAAGCTAGGTTAAATTAAAGTAGAGTAGACTAGAGTAAAGTATAGTAGAGTGGAGTACAGAAGAGTAAAAATATGCTAGGTTAGGCTAGGCTAAGCTAGGCTCTTGTTGGCTTGGCTAGGTTATGCAAGGGTATAATCGAGTAGAGTAGAATGGAGCAGGGTGGAGTGGAGTGGAGTAGAGCAGAGTAAAGCTAGGTTAGGCTTGGCTAAGCTAGGCTATGCTAGACTACAAAGTAGAGAATAGTAGAATAGAGCAAAGTCGAGTAGAGTAGAACATAGCAGGGCATATAGAGCATAGTATAATAGAGTAGAGTAGAGCGAGCTTAGGCTAGGAAAGGTTAGGTTAGAGTAGAGTAAAATAGAGTCGAGTAGAGCTTGGTTAGGCTAGGCTAGGCTAGGTTAGAGTAGAGTAGGGTAGAGTATAGTAGAGTAGAGTGGAGTATAATAAAGTATAGATAGGTTAGGTTAAGCAAGGCAAGGCTAGGCTAGGATAGGATAGATGAGAGCATATTAGGGTAGAGTAGAGTAAAGCAGAGTAGAGTATAGTTATGTTAGGCTAGGTTAGGCTAGCTAGGCTAAGCTAGAGTAAAGTAGAGTATAGTAGAGTAGAGTAGAGTATAACAGTATAAAGTAGAGAAGATTAGAGTAGGGCTAAGTTAGGCTAGGCTAAGATAGGATAGATGAGAGCATATTAGAGTAAAGTAGAGTAAAGCAGAGTAGAGTATAGTTATGTTAGGCTAGGTTAGGCTAGCTAGGCTAAGCTATAGTAAAGTAGAGTATAATAGAGTAGAGTAGAGTAAAGCAACATAAAGTAGAGAAGATTAGAGCAGAGCTAGGTTTGGTTAGAGTAGAGTTGAGTGTAGTAGAGCAGAATAGAGTAGAGCAAAGCAGTGTGGAGTAGAGTGTAATAGAGCTGAGCAGAGCAGAGAGTAGCAGAGTTGAGTAGAGCAGAGTAGGGCAGAGCCAAGCAGAGCTAAGTTAGGCTGAGCGAGGTTAGGCGAGGCATGGCTAGGCTTGGTTTGAGTAGAGTAGAATAGAGTAGATTTGAGTAGAGTAGAGTAAAGCATAGTAGAAAAGAGTGGAGTAGAGTTAGGTTATGCTAGGGTAAGCTAGATAAGGCTTGGCTATAGCTTGCTATGCTATGTTAGGATAGAGTGGTGTATAGTAAAGTAAAAAATAATTGAGTAGAGTAAAGCTAAATTAGGCTAGGGTAGGCTTGAGTTCAAAGTAAAAAAGTCAAGAGCAGAGCAGAGAAGAGTATAGTAGAGTATAATAGAGTAGAGAATAGCAAAGCATAGCATAACACAGAAGAGCAATGCAGAGCATAGCTTAGCAAGGTCATGCAATGCTAAGCTAGGTTAACAAAGGCTAAGCTAAGCTAGAGTATAGTAGAGTAGAGTAGAGCTTGGTTATGCTATGCTAAGCTATAAAAGAGTAGAGTAGAGTAGAGTAGTGTAGAGTACAATGGAGTATAATGTAACAAAATAAAGCTAGGATAGGCTAGGGTAAGCAAGGCAAGGCCAAGTAAGGGTAAGCTTGCAAGACTAGAGTAGTGTAGAGTAACATTGAGTAGAGTAGAGTAGAGTAGTAGAGCTTTGTTAGGCTAGAGTAGAGTTAGGTGAGGCTTAGTTAGGCTAGAGTAGAGAAGAATAGAATAGAGTGGAGTAGAGTATAGCTAGGTTAGGTTGGGGTACAGTTGAGTAGAGTAGAGTAGAGAATACTAGTGCAGAGTAGAGTAGAGCAAAATAGAGCAGATCGGTCATGACAGAGTAGAGCATAATAGAAAAGAGTAGAGCAGAGTAGAGCGAAGCAAACCAGGGTAAAGCTAGGTTAGGTAATGCCAGGCTAGGTGAGGCTAGGCTAGAGTAGAGTATAGTAGAATAGAGTGGAGTAGAGTAGAGTAGAGCTTAATTAGGATTAGCTAGGCTAGGGTTAGTTATGGTTGGGTATAGTAGAGTAAAGTAGATTAGTGCTATGTTAAGCATGGTTAGCCTAAGCTAGGTTGCTAGGCTAGGTTAGGTTAGGCTAGAGTATAATATGATAGAGTAGAGTAGAGCAAAATAGAGTAATGTAAGTAGAGTAGGGTAGAGTAGAGCTAGGTTTGGTTGGGCTAAACTAGGCTAGAATAGAATAGAGTAGAATATAATAAAGTAGAGTAGAGTATAGTAGAGTTGAGTAGAGCAAAATAAAGTAAAGTTATTTTAGATTAGGCTAGGTTAGGCTAAGCTAGGCTAGACTAGAGTAGAGAAGGGTAGAGCAGAGAAGAGAAGAGCAAAGTAGAGAAGAGTAGAGTAAAATAGAGTGGAGTAGAGTAGATAAGAGTAGAGCATAATAAAGCAAAATAGAGCAGAGTAAAGCTATGTTAGATAAGGCTAGGTTAGGTTAGGCTAGGATAGGTAAGGCAAGGCTTGGATAGGTTAGAGTAGAGTAGAGTAGAGCCTTGTAGAGTAAAGCAGAGTAGAGTTTATTAGAGTAGAGTAGAGCTTTGTTAGGCAAGGCTAAGTAAGGCTGGGTTATGGTAAGCTCACTTGGGATAGGCTAGAGTAGAGTATAGTATAGTAATGTAGCATAATGTAGAGTAGAGCTAGGTTAGGCTAGGCTAAACTAGAATAAAGATTAGAGTAGAGTAGAGCAAAGGAGAGCAGAGCAAAGCATAGAAGAGTAGAGCCGAACATAGCATATCATAGCAGAGTAGAGCTAGTTTAGGCAAAGCTTGTCTAGGCTAGGTTAAGCAAGGCTGAGCTAGGCAAGGATATGCTAAAGTAGAGTAGGGTAGAGTAGAGTAGAGCTTGATTATGCTAAGCAAGGTGAGGTTGGAATAAAGTAGAGTATAGTATAGTATGGTATGGTATAGTAGAGCTAAGTTAAGCTAAGCAAGGCTAAGGCAGGTTAGCTTGAGATAAGATAGGCTAGAGTAGAGTTGAGTAGAGTTTAGTTGAGTAGAGCTAGATTATGCTAGGCTAGGCTAGAGTAGAGTAGAGCAGAGTAGAGTAGAGTAGAGTAAAGTAGAGTAGAGAAGAGTAGACTCGAGCAAAACAGAGTAGAGTAGGGTAGAGTAGGGAAGAACAGAGTAGAACAATGCAGAGTAGAGTAGTGTAGAATAAGGAAGAGTAGAGTAGAGAAGGGTTAGGTTATGCTAGGCTAATCTAGGCAAGGATAGCTAGAGTAGAGTAGAGCTAAGTTAGGCTAAGCTAGGCTAGGCTAGGCTAGAGTAGAGTAAAGTAGAGTAAAGTAGGGTAGAGTGGAGTAGAGTGGACTAGAGCAGAGTGAAGTAGACTAGATTGGAGTAAAATAGAGCATAGCTAGGTTAGGCTATGCTAGACTAGGCTAGGTTGGGGTAAGCTAGGCTAGAGTAGAGTAGAGCTAGGTTAAGCTAGGTTAGGTTAGAGTATAATAGAGCAGAGTGGAGTAGAGTAGTTTAGAGTAGAGTAGAGTAGAGAAGAGTATAACAGACTTGGGTATAATAGTGTGGAGTAGAGAAGAGTAGACTAGAGTAGAGTAAAGTTGATCAGGGCTTGGTTTGGCTATTCTAGGTTAGGTTAGGCTAGGCCAGAATAGTGTAGATTATAGCTAAGTTGGGCTTGGCTAGCTTAGGCTTGGTTAGAGTAGAGTAGAGTGGGGTAAAGTAGAGTAGAGAAGAGTAGAATTTAGTACCATAGAGTAGAGTAGAGTAGAGCTAGTTTAGGCTTTGCTAGGCTAGGGTATGTTAGGCTAGGCTAAAGTAGAGCAGAGCAGAGTAGAGTAGAGTAGAGTAGAGTAGAGTAGAATAAGGTGGAGTAGAGCAAAAGAGAGTATAGTAAAGTTAGGCAAAACTAAGAGTACAATAGAGTAGAGTAGAGTAGAGTAGAGTAGAGCAAAGAAGAGTAGAGCAGAGCAGAGCAAAGTAGAGCAAGTAGAGCTAGGTTAAGCTAGACTAAGCTAGGTTGGAGTAGTTTTTATTAGAGCAAGGTTTGGCATAGCTAAGCTATGCTTGGTTAGAATAGAGAAGAGTAGAGTACAGAGGAGTATAATAGAGTTGAGTAGAGTATAGTAGAGTAGAGAATAGCTAGGTTAGGCTATACTTGGCTAGGCTTGGCTAAGCTAGGTTAGGCTAGGCTAGAGTAGAGCAATGTAAAGTATAGTAGAGCTAGGTTACGCAATGCTAGGCAAGGCTAGCCTTGGCTAGTGTACAATAGGGTATAGTAGAGTAGAGTAGAGCATAACATAGTAGAGTAGAGAAGAGCAAAGTAGAGTAAAATAGAGTAGAGTATAGTAGAGTAGAGTAGAGCAAACCTAGGTTAGGCTAGGCTATGTGAGGCTAGGCTAAGCAAGACTAGAGTAGAGTAGAGTAGAGTAGAGCTAGGTTAGGCTAGGCTAAACTAGGCTAGATTAGAATAGAGTAAGGTTAGGGTAGGCTAGGCTAGTCTAGGTTACGATAGTCTTGGCATGGCTAAGCTAGAGTAGAGTAGACTAGAGTAGAGCTCGATTATGCTAGGCTAGGCATAAGTAGAGTAGTGTAGAGCAGAGTAGAGCTAAGCAACATAGAGTAGAGTAAAGAAGAGAAAAACAAAGTATTAAAGAGTAGAGTAGAGTAGAGTAGAGCAGTGTAGAGTAGAATTGAGTATAGTAAAGTAGAGCAGATTAGAGTAGAGCAATGTTAGGTGAGGCTAGGTTAGACTAGAGTATAGTAGAGTAGAGTAGAGTAGAGCATAGCTAGGTTATGCTAGGCTATGTTAGGCAAGGCTAAGCTAGGTTAGAGTGTAGCAGAGTAGAGTAAAGTGGAGTAGAGAAAGAGTAGAATAGAGCAAGTTTAGGTTAGGCTAGGTTAGAGTAAAGTAGGGTAGAGAAGAGTAGAGTGGATTAGAGCAAATTAGAGCAAAGGAGAGTAGAGTAGAGCAAGACAGAGTAGAGTGGAGCAAAGTAGAGTAGGGTAGAGCTAGGTTTGGCTAGCCTAGGCTAAGTTATAGTAGAGTGGAGTAGAGAATAATAGAGTTAGGTTAGGCTAGGTAAGTTTTGAGTAGAGTATAGTAGAGTAGAGTAGAGTGGAGTATAGTAGGGGAAAGCAAGGCAGAGCTAGGTTAGGCTATATTAGTAAAGGGTAGGCTATGCTAAGTTAAGCTAAGCTAGAGTAGAGTAGACTAGAGGATTGTAAAGAAGCATATAGTAAAGCAGAGTAGAGTAAAGCTAGGTTAAGCTAGGCTAGGCTCAAGTAGTGCAGAGCAGAGTAGAGGAGAGCAGAGTAGAGTAAAGCAAAGTCGAGTAGAGTAGAGCATTGCAGAGTAGAGCTAGCTTAGGCAAAGCTAGCTTAGGCTAGCCTAAACTAGGGTAGAGTAGAAAATGGCTAGGTCAGATTAGGCTAGGTTAGGTTAGGTTAGTGAAGAGTAGAGTAGAGTAGTGCTAAGTTAGGCTAGGCTTGGCTATGTTTGGCTAAGCTAAGCTAGGCTAGGCTGGCATAGGCTAGGCTAGAGTAGATTAGAATAAAGCAGAGTAAACTAGAGTTGACTTGAGCTAGGTTAGGCTAGGCTAGAGTACAATAGAGTAGAGTATAATAGAGCAAAAGAGAGTAAAGTAAAGTAGAGTGGAGTAGTACAGAGTAAAATTGAGTGAAGCATAGTAGTGTAGAGCATAGCAAAGTAGAATAGAGTAGAGTAGAGCTTGGTTAAGCTAAGTTAGTCTAGGCTAGGCTTGGCTAGGCTAAGCTAAAGTAGAGTAGATTCGAATAGAGCTAGGTTTTAATTTACAAGGCTTGGCTTGGTTAGTGTAGAGTAGAGCAAAGTAGAGTAGGATAGAGTATAATAGATTAGAGTAGAATAAAATAGAATAGAGTAGATTATAGTTGAGTGAAGCCATATTATGCTAAGCTAGGCTAAGCTAAGCTAGGCTAAAATAGGCTAGACAAGACAAGGGTAGAGAAGAGTAAAGTAACATAGAGTAGGTGGAGTAGAGTAGTGCTCTGTTAGGCAAGGTTTGGTGAGGCCTGGCTAAAGTGGAGTAGAGTAAAGTAGAGCAGAGCAGAGTAGTTTAGGGTAAAGCAGAATAGAGAAGAGCAGAGCAGAGTAGAGCCGCACAGAGCATAACAGTGTAGAACAAAAAAGAGCAGAGCAGAGTAGAACAGTACTGAGCAAAGCAGAGTAGAGCTAGTTTAGGCAAAGCTAGGCTAGGTTAGGCTAAGATAGGCTAGATTGGAATAGAATAGAATAGAGTTTGGTAGAGTAGAGTAGAGTAAAGAAGGGTAATGTAGAGTAGAGTAGAGTAGACTACAGTATGGTAGAGTTGAGTAGATTATAGTAGAGTTGAGCTCGACTAGGCTTGGCTAGGCTAGATTAGGCTATGCAAGAGAATAGAAAAGTAGAGTAGTGTAAAGTAAAGTAGAGCTAGGTTAGGATAAGCTAAGCTAGGCTAGTCTAGAGTAAAGTAGAGTAACATAGATTAAAGCAAAGTAGAGTAGAGAAGAGTAGAATAGAGCAAAGCAGAGTAGTGTAGAGTAGAGTAGAGCAAAGCAGAGCTAAGTTAGGCTAGGCAAGGCAGGAGTAGACTAGAGTAGAGTAAAGTATAGTAAAGTAGAGCTAGGTTAGGTTGGGCAAGGCTAGGCTAGCTAAGAGCATAATAGAGTTGAGTAGAGTAGAGCTAAGTAAGGCTAGGCTAGGCTGGGATAGACTAGATTAAGTTAAGCTATGTTAGAGAAGAGTAGAGTAGAGTAGAGTAGAGTAGAGAAGAGTAGAGCACAACATAATAGAGTAGAGTAAAGTAAAAGAGAGTTGAGTAGAGCAGAGTAGAGCTAGGTTAGGTTAAGCAAGGCTTGGCAAGGCTATGTTAGAGCAGACTAGAGTACAGTAGAATAGAGTAGAGTAGTGTAGAGTAGAGTATAGAAAAATAGAGCTAGGTTAGGCTTGTTAGGCTATGCTAAGTTAGAGTAGAGTAAAGTAGTGTTGAGTAGAGTAGAGTAAAATAAAGTAGAGTAGAGTAGAAGAGAGGAGAGTAGAGCAGTGCAAAGTAGAGTAAAGTATAGTAGAGTTGAGAAAAGCAGAGTAGAGTAGAGTAGAGAAGAGCAGAGTATAGTAGCACAGAGTAAAGTAGAGCATAGTTAGGTTAGGCTAGGCTAGGCTAGAGTAGATAGTGTAGAGTAGAGCAGAGCAGAGTAAAGTAGAGCTAGGTTAGGTTAGGCTAAACAAGGTTAGAGTAGAGTAGAGTGGAGTAGAAGGGTAGGGAAGAGTATAGTAGTGCTAGGTTAGGTTAGGATAAGCTAGGCTACGGTACACTAGTTGAGGCTTTGCTAAGCTAGAGTATAGTACAGAATAGTAGAGTGGAATAGAGTGGAGCTAGGTTAGGATAGGCTAGGCTAGAGTACAATAGAGGAGAGCAGAGAAGAGTAGAGCAAAAGAGAGCCTAGAAGATAAAAGCATTGCAAAGCAGAGCTGAGCTGAGCTAAGCAGAGCAAAGAAGAGAAAAGTTTGGCTAGGCTAGAGTAGAGCTAGGTTATGTTAGGTTAGGCTCGGCTAGGTTTGGCAAGGCTAGGCTAAGATAGGCTTGGCTAGGCTAGAGTAGAGTAGAATAGAGTAGAGTTGAGTAGAGGAGAGTACATTAGAGCTAGGTTAAGAAAGGCACGGCTTGGCTAGAGTATAATGAAGTAGAGGAGTAGAGTAGAGGAGACAGAGCATAGCAGAGCCGAGTATAGTAGAGCAGAGCAAAGCTAGGTTAGGCATGGTTAAGCTAGGCTAGGCTAGGCATTGGTAGGCTAGGCTAGGCTAGGTATAGTAGAGTAGAGCTATGTTTGGCTAAGATAGGCTAAGTGAGGTTAGAATAAAGTAAAGTGGAGTAGAATAAAGTATAGTAGAGTAGAGTAGACTATAGTAGGATAGAGCTAGGTTAGGTTTGGTTAGGCTAAGCTATGATAGGCTAGGCGATGCTAGATTAGTGTAGAGTTGAGTATAGCATATTAGAGTAGAGTATAGTAGAGTACGATAGAGTAGAGTAAAGTAAATTAGTGTAAAATAGAGTAGAGTGAAGTAGAGTAGAGCTCAGCTAGGCTAGGCTAGAGTAGAGTAGAGTAGAGAAGAGTAGAGCTGAGCAGTGTAGAGCAGAGTGGAGAAGTGCAGAGTAGAGTAGAGTAGAGTAGAGCAAAGTAGAGTAGAGCTAGGTTAGGCTAGATTAGAATATAGTAGTGTGGAGTAGAGCATAGTATAGTATTGTATAATAAGGTAGATTAGAGTATAGTAGAGCAAGGTTTAGCTAGATAAGGCTAGGCTAGGCTAGAGCATAGTTGGTAGAGTAGAGTAGTGTAAAGTACATTAGAATATATTAGAGTAGAGCTAGGTTAGGTTAGGCTCGATAAGGCTAAAGCGGAGAAGAGAAGAATAAAGTAGAGAAGAGCAGACTAGAGAAGAGCAAAGTAGAGTGAAGTATAGTAGAGTAGAATAGAGTAAAGCTAGGTTAGGCTAGGCTAAGCTAGGTTTGAGTATGGTAGAGTAGAGTTGAGTAGTGTAGAGTAGAGTAGAGTAGAGTAGAGTAGAGTAGAGTGGAGTATAGTAGAGTAGAGTAGTGCTAAGATAGGCTAGGTTAGATAATGGTAGTTTAGGCTAGGCTAGCTTAGGCTAAGGTAGAGTAGAGTAGAGTAGAGTAAAGCTAGGTTAGTCTTAGCTAGGCTAAGGAAGGTTAGAGTAAGGTATGGTATAGTAAAGTAGAGTAAAATAGAGTAGAGTAGAGTAGAAGAGGAGATAGTATAGCAGAGTAAAGAAGAGCAAAGTAGAGTAGAGATGAGTAAAGTAGAGAAAAGCATAGTGAAGAGAAAAGCAGAGAAGAGTAAAGTACAATATGGTAGAGAAAGCTAGGTAAGCTAGGTTAGGTTAGAGTATAGGGGAGTAGAGTAGAGCTAGGTTGGTTAGGCTATTTTAGGATAGAGTAGAGTAGAGTAGACTTGAGTAAAGTAGAGTAGAGTAGAGTAGAAGAGTAGAGAAGAGTAGATAGTGTACAGATAGGTTAGGCTAGGATAGGTTAGCTAAGGCTAGGCTAGGCTAAAGTACAGTATAGTATAGTAGAGTAGAATAGAATAGAGTGGAGCTTGGTTAGGATAGGTTAGGCTAGAGTACAGTAGATGAGAGCAAAGAAGTGAATAATAGAGTAAAGTAGAAGGGAGCCAAGAAGAGCAGAGATTACAAAGAAAAGTAGAGCTGAGCTAAGTAGAGGAAAGAAGAGCTAACGTAGGCTAGGCCAGGCCATGTTAGGTTAAATTAGTGCTAGATTAGGTTAGGTTAGGCTTGGCCAAGTTATGTAATAGTAGAGTAGAGTAGGGTAGATTAGAGCATAGTAGAGTATAGGTTAGGCTAGGTTTGGTAACTTTAGGCTAATGTAGGCTTTGCTAGGCTAGAGTAGAGTAGAAGAGAGTAGAATAGAGTAGAGTAGAGTAAAGTAGAGTACAGTAGGGCAAGGTTAGGCTTGGTAAGGTTGGGCTAGGTTAGAGAACAATAAAGTAGAGTAGAATAGAGTAAATCAGAGGAGACAAAGCAGAGCAGAGCATAGTACAGAAGAGAAGAGCTAGGTTAGGAAAGGATAAGCTAGGCTAAGCTAGAGTAGAGCCGAGTTAGGTTTGGCTAAGATAGGTTAGGTGAGGTTTGAGTAGAGTAGAGTGGAGTAAAATATATTATAGTAGTGTAGAGTAGAGTAGAGTAGAGCTAGGATAGGTTGGGTTAGGCTAGGCTAGGAAAGGCTACGATAAGCTAGGCTAGGCTAGGCTAGTTATGAGTGGAGTAGAGTTTACTAGAGTAAGGTAGAGTAAAGTATGGTAGAGTTGAGTAGAGTAGTGTAGAATAAAGTAAAGTAGAGTAGAGCTCGGTTATGCTAGTCTAGGCTTGGCTGTGCTAGAGTAAAG
Source organism: Vanilla planifolia (assembly GCA_023846275.1). Lineage (NCBI taxonomy): Eukaryota > Viridiplantae > Streptophyta > Magnoliopsida > Asparagales > Orchidaceae > Vanilla > Vanilla planifolia. The sequence continues at coordinate 630,156 of JAIUJO010000267.1, forward strand.
TAGAGAAGAGTAGAGCAGAGTAGAGCAGAGCAGAGTAGAGAAGAGTAGAGTAGTGTAGAGTACAGTAGAGTAGAGTCGAGTAGAGCTAGGTTAGTCTAAGCTTAGCTAGGTTAGGCTTGGTTAGAGTAGAGTGGCATAGTGTATTATATAGTATAGTATAATATAGTATAATAAGGTTGATTAGAGTAGAATGGAGCATGGTTAGCTAGGCTTGGCTAGACTAGAGTAGAGTTGAGTGTAGCTGAGTTTTGTAAAGTACATTAGAATATAGTTGAGTAGAGCTAGGTTAGGTTAGGCTAAGCCAAGTGAGGCTAAATTAGAGTAGAGTAGAGTAGAGTAGGGCAAAGTAGAGTAGAGTAGGGCTAGGTTAGGTTGGGTTAGGCCATATAAGCTAGGCTAGGCTAGGTTAGTGTAGAGTGGAGCAGGGTATAGTAGGGTAGAGTAGAGTAAAGTATGGTAGAGTAGAGTAAAGTTGAGTGGTGTAGAAATAGAGTAAATTAGAGTAGAGCTTGATTATGCTAGGTTAGGCTAGTCTAGGCTTAGCTAGGCTAGAGTTGAGTAGAGTAGAGTAGAGTAGACAAGAGCATAACAGAATAGAGTAGAGAAGAGCAGAGTAGTGTAGAGTAGAGCATAGCTGAGTAGAGCTAAGTTAGGCTATGGTAAGCTAGGCTAGGCTAGGTTAGACTAGAGTAGAGCAGAGTAGATTAGAGTAGAGTAAAGTAGAGTATAGTATAGTATAGTATAATATAGTATAGTATAGTATAATAAGGTAGATTAGAGCAGAATAGAGCAAGGTTAGGCTAAGTAAGGCTAGGTTGGCCTATGCTAGAGTAGAGTAGAGTAGAGTAGAGTAGAGTAGAGCAGAGTAAAGAAGAATAGAGCAGAGTAGAGTAGAGCTAAGTTAGACAAGTTTAGGCTCGAGTAGAGTAGAGTATAGTTGAGTAGAGTTAGGTTATGTTAGGCTAGGATAGGTTAGGTTTGGGTAGGGTAGAGAACTTTATAGTAGAGTAAAATAGCATAGAGTAAAGTAGATTGGAGCTATGATAGGTTATGCTAGGCTAAGTTAGATTATGTTAGTTTTGGCTAGGCTAGGCTAGAGTATAGTAGAGTAAAGCTAGGTTAGGTTAGGCAAGGTTGAGTTTGCCTAGAAGTAGATAGAGTAAAGTAGAGCAAAGTAAAGTAGAGTAGAGTAGAGTAGAGTAAAAAAGATTAGAGCTTAATAAAGAAGAGTAGAGTATAGCATAGCATAATAAAGCATTAAAAAGAATAGCAAAGTAGAGTAGAGCAAAGGATAGCTAGGTTTGGTTAGGCTAGGCTGGGCTATGCTAGGCTGGGCAAGGCTAGAGAAGTGTAGAGCAGAGTAGAGCAAGGTTAGGCTAAGCTTGGTTATAGTAGAGTAGAGTAGTGTATAGAAAGTACAGTACAGCTAGGTTAGGCTTGGTTCTGCTACATTAGGTTAGGCTAGGCTCAGCTAAGCTAATATGGAGTAGAGTAGAGTAGGGTAGAGTAGAGTAAAGTATTGTAAAGTAGAGCTTTGTTAGGCTAGGCTAAACTAGTCTAGGCTTGAGTAGAGAAGAGTAGAGCTAAGCAGAGCATATTATGGTAAAGAAGAGCAAAACAGAGATTAATAAAGCAAAGTAGAGAAGAGTAGAGTAGAGTAGAGAAGAGCAGAGTTGAGTTGAGTCGAGTAGAGTGAAGCAGGGTAGAGTAGAGCATAGTACAATAGAGTAGAGAAAAGGAGAGTAAAGTAGAGCTAGTTAGGCAAGCTAGGTTAAGCTAGGCTAGGATAAGCTAGGTTGGAGGAGAGTAGAGAAGAGCAGGGTAGGGTAGAGTAGAGTAGAGTAGAGTGGTGTAGAGTATTGTATAAAAGGGTAGAGGAGAGAAAGGTTATGTTAGGCTAGGCAAGGCTAGGTTAGAGAAGAGTATAGTATAATAGAGTAGAACTAGGTTAGGCTTAGCTAAGGTAGGCTAGGCTAGGTTAGAGTAGAGTAGAGTGGAGTAGGGCAGAGTAGAGTAGAGTAGAGCTAAGTTAAGCTAGCCTAAGATAGGTAAGACAAGGCTATAGTAGAGTAGAGTATAATAGAGAAGAGCAAAGCATGATAGAGCAGACGAGAGTGGAGTAAAGTAGAGTAGAGTAGAGCAAAGCAAAGCTAAGTTAGACTAGGCTAGCTTAGGCTAGGCTAGAGTAGAGTAGAGTAGAGCAGAGCAGAGTAGAACAGAATAGAGTAGAGCAAAGCAAGGTTAAGCTTGGCTGGGCTAGGCTATAATAGAGTAGATTTGAGCTAGTTTACACTAGGCTAGTTAGAGTAGAGTAGAGCTGTGCATAGTAGAGTAGAGTAGAGCATAATATAATAGAGTAGACTAGAGTAAAGTAGAGTTTGGTTAGGCTAGGCTAGGCGATGCTAGGCTCGGCTAAGCGATGCGAGGCTAGGCAAGGCAAGAGTAGAGTAGAGATCAGTTAGGTTAGGCTAGGCTAGATTATGCAAGAGCAGAGTAGAGTTGAGTATAGTAGAGTAGAGCTTTGTTACTCAAGGCTAAGCTAGGAAAAGTTATTCTAAGTTAAGTTAGGCTAGGCTAGACAAGGCTAGATTAAAATAAAGTAGAGTAAAGAAGAGTAGAGTAAGGTAGAGTGGAGCTAGGTTAGGCTCGTATAGAGTACAATTGAGTAGAGTAGTGTAGAGAAAAGTAGATCAGAGTAGAGCAGAGCTAGGTTTGGCTAGGCTAAGCCAGAGTAGAGTATAGTGCTACGATAAGGAGGCTAAGCTCGACAAGGCTAGAGTAAAGTAGACTAAGAGTAATGTAGAGTAGAGTATAGTAGAGCAAGGTTAGGCCAAGCTAAGTTAGAGTAAAGTATAGTAGAGTAGAGTAGAGTGCAATAAAGTAGCATAGAGCTAGGTTAAGCAAGGCTAGGTTAGGCAAGGCTAAACTAGGCAATAGTAGAGTAGATTTGAGAAGAACAGAATAAAGTAGAGGTGAGTAGAGTAGAAAAGAGTAGAGTTGAGCAAAGCAGAGTAGAGTAGAGTGGAGTACAATATAGTAGAGTAGAGTAGAGCAAAGCGAGTTAGGATAGGATAGGCTAGAGTAGAGTAGAGTAGAGTATGACAAGGTCACACTAGGCTAAGCCTGGCTAAGCTAGGTTAAAGTAGCTAGGCTAGAGTACAATGAGTAAAGTAAAGTAGTGCAAAGTCGAGTAGAGTAGAGTAGAGCAGAGTAGAGCAGAGAGAAGTAGAGACTAGTAAAGTATAGTAGAGTTTAGCGGAGTTAAGCTGAGTAGAGTGATTCAAGGTCAGGCTAAGCTAGGATAGGTATTGCTAAGTTAGGCTATGTTAGAGTACAATAAAGTAGAGTAGAGTAGAGTAGAGTAGAGTAGAATAAAGTAGAGTTGGGTAGAGTAGAGCAGAGTAGGGTAGAGCATAGAAGAGAAGAGCACAGTAGAGGAGAGCAGAGTAGAGCTTGGTTAGGCTAAGCTAGGCTAACTAAAGGTAAGTTAGAGTAGAGTGGAGTACAATATAATAGAGTAGAGTAGACTAGACTAGACTCGACTTGAGTAGAATTAAGTAGAATAGAATAGAGTAGAGTAGTGTATAATAGAGTAGAGTAGAGTTGAGTTGAGTTGAGTAGAGTAGAGTTGAGTTAAGGAGAGGAGAGTATAGTAGAGTGGAGTAGAGTAGAGCAGAGTATAGTGCAGTCAGGTTAGGTTTTTGTAGGTTTGGCTAGGCTGGGCTAAGCTAGGCTAAAGAAGGGTAGGGTTGTATATAATAGAGTATAGGAGAGCAAAGCATAGTAGAGTAGAGTAGAGTAGAGCAGAGTAGAGTAGAGGTGAGTTGAGATGTGCAAAGTAGAGTAGGGTAGAGTGGAGTGAAGCGAAGTAGAGTAGAGTAGGGTAGAGTAGAGTAGAGTAGACAAATTAGAGTAGAGTAGTGTAGAGAAGAGTAGAGCAGACATAGGTTATGGAAGGCTAAGCTAGTCGAAGCAAGGCTAAAGTAGGGTAGAGTAGAGTAAGCAGAGTAGAGAAGACTAGGTTAGCTTAGGCTAGGCTAGGCTAGGTTAAAGTAGAGTAGAGTAGAGTAAAGTAGAGCTAGGTTAGGCTTAGCCAGGCTAAGGTGGGTTAGGCTAGGCTAGAGTTGAATATATTAAAGTAGAGTAGAGCAAAGTTAGGCTAGGCTAGGCTAGAGTGTAGTAGAGTATAATAGAGTAGAGGAGAGAAGAGCATAACAAAGCATTACAGAGTGGACTTGAGTAGATCAGAGCTAGGTTAGGTTAGGCTAGGCTATGTTGAACAAGGTCAAGCTATAGAAGAGTAGAGTAGTGTAGGGTATAATAGAGAAGATTTAAGCAAGGTTAGGCTAGCTAAGTTAGGCTAAGTTAGTGTAGATTAGATTAGAATAAAATAGAGTAGAGTAGATTAGAGAAGAGTATAGTAAAGAAAAGTAGCATAGAGCTAGGTTAGGCAAAGCATGGCTAGGTTTGGCAAGGCTAGGCTAGGCTAGAGTATGGTAAATTAGAGTAGATTAGAGTAGAGTACAGTAGAGTAGAGTGGAGTACAATAAAGCTAGGTTACGCTAGGCTAAGTTAGGATAGGCTAAACTATGTTAGAGCAGAGTAGAGAAGAGCAGTGTAGAGCAGAGCAGAGAAGAGTAGAGCAAAGTTGAGTAGAGTAGAGTAGGGTAGAGAAGTGTAAAGTAGAGCATAGTAGAGCTAGGTTAAGTTAGGCTAGGCTAAGCTAGAGTAGAGTAGAGTAGAACAAAGTTAGGCTAAGCTAGACTAGACTAGGTAAGGAGAGGTTAGAGTGGCTAGGCTAGAGTAGAGTGGAGTAGAGCATAACAGAGTAGGGTAGAGTATAGCAGAGCAAAGTAGAGTAGAGGAGAGTAGAAAAGAGTATCGTATAACAGAGTAGAGACAACTAGAGTAAGCTAGGTTAGGGTAAGGGAGGCTAAGCTAGGCTAGGCTAGGCTAGTTTAGGGTATGTTTGAGTAGGGTAGAGTAGAGTAGAATAATGTCGAGTAGAGTAGACAAGTGCAGAATAAAGTAGAGCAGAGTAGAGCAAAGAAGAGTAAAGTAGAGAAAAGATGAGTAGAGCAGATCAAAGTAGAGTAGAATAGAGCAATATAGAGTAGAGCTAGGGTAGGCTAGGCTAAGCTTTACTAAGCAAGGCTAGAGTAAAGTAGAGTAGCGCTAGGTTAGGTTAGAGTAGAGTAGAGTAGAGCTAGTTTAGGCTAGGCTAGGCTAGGCAAGGTTAGGCAAAGCTAGAGTAGAGTTGAGTTGAGTAGAGGAGTAAAAAGGATTAGAGAAGAGTAAAGTAGAATAAGGTAAGAGTAAGACAAAGAAGACCAGAGTAGAGAAGAGTTGGGTATAATAGAGTAGAGAAAAGTAGAGAAAAGTAGAGTAGAGTAGAGCAGAGAAGAGCAAAGTAGAGAAGCGAAAAGCTAAGTTAGTCTAGAATGGAGCAGAATAGAATTGAGTAGAGTAGAATAGAGCAAACCTAAATTAGGCTAGGCTAGGCTTGAGCACAATAAAGTAGAGTAGAGTAGAGTAGAGTCGATTAGAGTAGAGTAGAGCAGAGCAAAGTAGAAAAAAGATGAGTAGAGTAGAGAAAAGTGAAGCAGAGCAGAGCAAAGTAGAGTAGAGCAGAGCTAGTTAAGCTAGGCTATGCTAAAGTAGAGTAGAATAGAGTTTGGTAGAGTAATATAAAGTAGAGCTAGGTTAGGTTAAGCTAGGCTAGGCAAAGTTAGAGTAGAGTAGAGTAGAGTAGAGTAGCACAAAGTAGAGCAAAGTAGAGGAGAGTAAAGCAGAGTAAAGAAAATTAGAGTAGAGTAGAGTAGAGTAGAACAGAGTAGAGTAGAGTTGAGTAGAGCAGAGTTGAGTAGAGTGAGGTTAGGCTTAGCTAGGCTTGACTAGAGTACTGTAGAGTAGAGTACAGCAAAGCAAAGTAGAGTATACTAGAGCAGAAAAAATAAGAGTAGAACAGAGTAAAGCTGAGAGGAGTATAACATAGTTAGGCTAGGTTAGGCTTGGCTAGGCTTGGTTAGGCTAGTGTAGTGGAGAGGAGAGTAGAGTTGAGTAGAATAGTGTAGAGAAGAGCTTCGATAGGTTAGGCTAGCCTATGTTAGAGTTGAGTAGAGTGGAGTAGAGCAGAGTAAAGCAGAGTAGAGTAGTGTAAAATAGAGTAGAGTAGAGCTAGGTTATGTTGTGCTATGCTTTGCTAGGCTTGGCAAGGCTAGGCTAGGGTAGGCTAGACTAGAGTAGAGCAGAGTGGAGTAGTGTAGAGCAGAGTATAGTAGAGTAGAGTAGAGTACAGTAGAGTAGAGTATAACAGAGCAGAGCAGAATAGAGTAGAGAAAAGAAGAGTAGCATAGAGCAAGGTTAAGCTAGGCTAGACAATAGTATAGTAGAGTAGAATAGAGTATAATAGAACTAGGTTAGGCTAGGCTAGGTTAGGGTTAGCTAGGCCAAAGTAGAGTAGAGTAGAGTAGAGCGAGGATAGGGTAAGCTAAGCAAGAGTAAAATAGGGTAGAGTAGATTAAAAAGAGTAGAGCTGAGCAAATCAGAGCAGAGTAGAGTAGATCATAGTTAGGTTAGGCTAAGCTAGCCTAGCTAGACAAGGCTAGGCTCAACTAAGCAAGGCTAGGCTAGGCTAGATTAGAGTAGAGCTAGGTTTGGCAAGGCTAGGCTAGGTTAGGTTAGAGTAGAGTAGAGCTTGGTTAAGCTAGGCTAAGGTTGGCTAGGTAAGGCGAGGTTAGTGTAGAGTAGAGTAGAGCTTGGCTAGGCTAGGTTAGGCTAGAGTAGAGCATAGTAAAGCAGAATAGAGTAGAGTATAGCATAGTAAAGTAGAGTAGAGCATAGTAAAGTAAAATTGAGTAAAGTATAGATAGTAGAGTTGAGCTAGGTTAGGCTAGGCTAGGTTAGACTAGGCTAGGTTAGGCTAGAGTAGAGTAGAGTAGACTATAGCTAGTTAGTTTAGGCTATGCTAGAGTTTAGTAGAGTATAGTAGAATAGAGCAAAGCAATGTAGAAAAGATTAGAGCAAAGTATATTAGAGTGAAGTAGAGCATATCAGAGCTAGGTTAGGCCATGCTAGGCTAGAGTAGAGTAGAGTTGAGCTTTGTTTGGCTAAGCTAAGCAAGGTTAGGTTAGAGTATAGTAGAGTAGAGTATAGTAGAGTAGAGTAAAAGAGAGGAAAATAAAGTAAAGCTGAGTAGAACAAAGTATAATAGTGTAGAGTAGAGCAGAATATAGCAGAGAAAGGAAGAGCAAAGTAGAGCAGAGGAGGGTAGAGAAGAGTTGAGTAGAGTAAAGTAAAGTAGAGCAAGGCTAGGCTAGCCTATGATATGCTAGGCTAGGTGAGGCTAGAATAGATTAGAATCGAGTAAACTAGAGCAGAGCACAGATAGGTTACCCCTTGGTTAAAGTAGAGTAGAATAAAGAAGAGTAGAGTAGAGTAGAATAGAGCAGAGTAAAGTAGAGAAGAGTAGAGCTAGGTTTTGTTAGGCTAGGCTCAGATAAGCTTGATTATGCTATGCGATGCTACAGTAGAGTGTAGTAGAGTAGAGTAGAGCAAGTAGAGTACGGTTAGGCTAGGCTAAGCTAGAGTATAATAGAGCAGAGTAGAGTAGAGTTGAGTAGAGTTTAATAAAGAAAGGAGAGCAGAGCAATGCAAAGCAGAGTTAAGTAGAGTTAAGTTAAGCAGAGCTAGGTGAGGTTATAATAGGTTAGGATAGAGTAGAGTGAAGTAGAGTGGAGTAGAGCTAGTTTAGGCTAGGCTAAGCAAGGTTAGAGTACAATATAGTAGAGTAGAATAGACTTGAGTATAGTAGATCAATGGAGAGCTAGGTTTGGCCAGGGTAAGCTAGGCTAGGCTAGGCTAAAGTAGAGTAAAGTAGAATAGAGTAGAGTAGAGCTCAATTATGCTAAACTAGGCTAGGCTAAAAAAGGCTAGAGTATAGTAAATTAGAGTTGAGTGGAGCAGAGTAAAGTAGAGCAGAGTAGAGAAGAGAGGACTAGAGAAGAGAAGAGTAGAGTAGAGCTTGGTTAGGCGAGGTTAGAACAAAGTAGCGTAGAGTTTTACTAAACTAGGACAAAGCAAGACAGAGCAGAGTAGAGTAGAGAAAAGTTGACCAAAGTAAAGCTAGGTTATGCAAAGTTAGACTAAGATAAGCTAGAGTAGAGTAGAGTAGTGTTGAGCTAGGTTCAGATAGGCTAGGCTAGCCTAAGTTAGAGTAGAGTAGAGTAAAGTAGGGCTAGGTTAGGATAGGCTAGGTATCTTAGGCTAAGCAAGGATAGGCAATAATAGAGTTGAGTATAATAGTATGGAGTATAGTAAAGCAAAGTAGGGTAGAATAGAGTACAGTGGAGTTTGGTTTGGCTATGCTAAGCTAGGCTAGGCTAGGCTATATTAAGGTAGGCTACGCTAAGCTTGAGTAGAGTAAAGTAGAGTAGAGATGAGTAGAGTAGAGCTATGCTAGGCAAGGCTAAGCTAGGCAAAGCTAGACTAGGCTAGAGTAGAGTAGAGTAGAAAAGAGTACAACAAAGCAAAGCATAGTAGGGTGGAGTAGTGTAGAGTCGATAAGAGTGTACTAGAGTAGAGTAGAGCTAAGTTAGGTTAGGCTAGTTTAGGCTAAGATAGGGTAGGTAAGCCTAGCCTAAGCTAAGTTGGAGTAGAGTAGAGTAGAGACGAGTAGAGTAGAGTAGGGTAGAGTAGATTAGAGTAGAGTAAAGCTATGTTAAGTAAGGTTAAGCAAGGCTAGGCTATTCTAAGTTAGGATAAAGTAGAGTATAGTAGAGTAAAGTAGAGTAGAGCTAGGTTAGGTTAGGCTAGAGTAAAGATTAGAGTAGAGTAGAGTAGAATAGAGCAAAGTAGAGGGAAACGAAGTAGAGAAGACTAGAATAGTGTAGAGCATAGTGAAGCATTGTATAACAGAGAAGAGAAAGGTTAGGCTAAGCCAATCTAGGCTTGGCATGGTTAGGTTTGGCTAGGCAAGGTTAGGCTAGAGTAGAGTAGAGCAGAGCTTTTTTAGACTAGGTAAGGCTAAGTTAATATAGAGTGGAGTAGAGTAGGGTATAGTAAAGTATAATATACTAGAGCTAAGTTAGGATAGGCTAGGCAAGGGAAGGGTTTGGTAGGATAGGCTAGAGAAGAGTAGAGTAGAGTATAGTAGAACTAGATTCGGCTAGGCTAGGCTAGGCTCGAGTAGAGTTGAGTAGAGTGGAGTAGACTAGAGTATAGTAGAGTAGAGTAGAGTAGAGTAGAGTAGAATAGAGTATAGTAGAGTAGAGTAAAATAGAGAAGAGTAGAGTAGAGTAGAATAGAGAAGAGGAGAGCAGAGTAGGGTAGATCAAAGAAAAGTAAAGCAGAGTAGAGTAATGCATAGTGAGGTAGAATAGAGCAGAGTAGTGCAAAGTAGAGGAGAGTAGAGAGAAGCAGAGTATAATAGATCAGAGGTAGGTTAGGTTATGCTAGGCCAATCAAGGGTAGGCGTCGTGAAATTTGAGTAGAGTAGAGTAGAGTAGAGAAGAGCTAGGTTACATTAGGGTGGGCTAGCTAAGCTATTGTAGAGTAGAGTATAGTATAGTACACTAAAGTAGAGTGGAGTTAGGTTAGCCTAGGCTAGGCTTGGTTAGGATAGGCTATAGTAGAAGAGTAGAGTGGAGTAGAGTAGTGTAGAGTATAGTAGAGTAGAGCAAAGTTAGGCTAGGCTAGGATAGAGTAAAATAGAGTAGATTAGAGTAGAGTAGAGCAGAGTAGAGAAGATCATAGCAAGATAGAGCTAAGTAGAGCAGAGCATAGCACAGTAGAGCTAAGTTAGGCTAACCTAAGCCAAGCTAGAGTAGAGTAGCATAGAGCAGAGTAGAGTAAATTAGAGCTTGGTTAGGCTAGGTTAGGTTAGGCTAAACTTGGTTAGGCTAGAGTAGTGTAGAGTAGACTAGAGCAGAGTTGAGCAGAGCAGAGTGGAGAAGAAAAGAGTAGAGTAGATTAGAGTTGAGCATAGTAGAGTAAAGCAGAGTAGAGTAGAGTAGAGTAGAGCTGAGAAGAGTTGAGCTAAGTCAATCTAAGCTAGGTTAGGTTAGGCTTGGCTAGGCTTTGTTAAAGTGAAGTAGAGCAAAGCTTAGTTGAGTAAAGCAAAGTAGAGTAGATTAGAGTAGAGTAGAGCTAGGTTAGGCTAGGTTATACTAGGTTATGCTAGGTTAGGCTATGGTAGGATAAGCTATGCTAAGCTAATGTAGAGTAGAGAAGAGTAGAGTTAGGTTATGCTAGGCTAAGTTTGCCTAGGTTAAAGTACAAAGCAGAGTAGGGAAGAGAAAACCCAAGTAAAGTGGAGAAGAGTAGTTAAGAGCATAGTAGAGTAGAGCATAGTAGAGGAGAGCATAACAGAGCAAGGCAAGGTTAGGCGAGCTAAGCTGGGCTAGGCTAGGCTAGAGTAGATTAGAGTAGGTATAATAGAGTAAAGTTTAGTATTGTAGATTAGTGCTAGGTTAAGCTAGGTTAGGCCTGGGTAGGCTCAGTTGGGAATAGCTAGGCTAGAGTAGAGTAGAGTAAAGCTAGGTTAGGCTAAGCTAGGCTAGAATAAAGTATTTAGAGTGGAGTGGAGTAGGGTAGAGAGGATAAAATAAAATATAGTAGAGGAGAGAAGAGTAGAGTAAAGTAGAGTAGAGTAGAGTAAAAAAGAATAGAGCAGAGTAGAGTAGAGGAGAAAGGAGTAGAGTAAAGCAGAGCAGAGCAAAGCAGAGCAATGCAATGTAAAGTAGGGTAAAGTAGACTAGTGCAATGCAAAGTAGAGTAGAGTAGAGCTAGGTTAGGCTAGGCAAGGAGAGGTTAAATGAGGCTAGAGTAGAGTAGTGTTGAGTAGAGTAGAGTAGAGTAGAATAGAGTAGAGTAGAGTAGAGTAGAGCATATCAAAGTAGAGTGGAGTAGAGTAGAGAAGAGTAGAGTATAGCAAAGCAGAGCATAGTATAGTAGAACAAAGTAGTGCTAGGTGATGCAATACTAGGCTAGGCTAGGTCAAAGTATAGTAGAGTAGAGTATAGTGGAGTCGAGTAAAGTAGAGTAGAGTAGTGTATAGTGCAGTATAACAGAGTGTAGTATATTAGAGTAAAGGTAGGTTAGGCTAAGCTAGGGGTGGCTAGGTTATGCTAGAGTAGATTAGAGTAGTATATAATAAAGTTGAGTAAAGTAGAGTCAAGTAAAGTAGAGTAGAGCTAGGTTAAGTTCGGCTAGGCAAGGTTAAGCTAGGCTAAAGTACAATAGAATAGAGTAGAGTAAAGTAGAGTAGGACGAAGTAGAGAAGATTAGAGCAAAGCATAGTAGAGTAGGGCAGAGTAGAGCAAAGAAAAGTCTAGCAAAGCAAATGAGAGCAGGGTAGAGCAATGTTAGGTTAGCCGAGGCTATGCAAGGTTAGCCTAGGCTAGGGTAGAGTAGAGTATAGTAGAGTAAAGTAGAGTTCTGTTAAGCTAGGCCAGACTAGGCTAGGTTAGGGTAGAGTAGAGTAGGGTAGAGTAGAGCAGAATAGTGTAAGGTAGAGTAGAGTTGAGTAGTGTAGAGTAGAGTAGAGTATAGTAGTGTAAAGCAGAGCTAGGTTAGGCTAGGCTAAGCTAGAGTAGGCTAGGCTAGGTAAGTGTAGAGTATAGTAGGACTAGGTTAGGCTAGGCTAAGCTAGAGTACAATAGAGTAGAGTGGAATATAGTAGAGTAGAGCAAAGCAAAGTAGAGCAGAGTAGAGTAGGGTAGGGTATAGCTGAGTAGAGCTTGGTTAGGCTAGGCTAGAGTAGAGTAGAGTAAAGCAAAGAAAAGTAGAGTAGAGCAGAGTAGAGCAAAGTAGGGTAGAGCAGTGCAGAGTAGAGCTAGGTTAGGTTAGGCTAAGCTAGGCAATAATAATGTAGAGTAGAGCTAAATTAAGCAAGGTTAGGCTAGGCTAAGTTAGAGTAGAGTAGAATATAACATATTAGAGTAAAGTAGGGTAGACTAAAGTAGAGTAAATGTAAAGTAAAGTTAGGTTAGGCTAGGCCAGGCTTGTGTAGGCTAAGCTAGGCAAGGCATGGCTAGAGTATTTTAGAGTAGAATAGAGTAGAGTAGAGTAGAGCTAGGTAAGGCTAGGCTAGGCTAGGCTAGGTTAAACAAGGGTAGGATAGAGTAGAGTAGAGTAGAGCAGAGCTAAGCAAAGCAAAGTAGAGCTTAGCAAAGCAGAGTAGAGCAGAGTGGAGCTAAGCAGAACAAAGTAGGGCAAAGTTGAGTAAAGTAGTGCAAATTATAGTAGAGTAGAGCATTGCAGAGCATAGTAGAATAGAGTAGAGTAGAGCTTGGTTAAGCTAGGTAAGGCTAGGCTAAGTTAGAGTATAGTAGAGTAGAGTACAAGAAGGATAGGATAGGTTAAGCTAGGAAAGAATAGGCTAGGCTAGGCTAGAGTAGAATAGAGAAGACTAGAGTAGAGTAGGGTAGAGAAGAGTAGAGCTAGGTTAGGCTAAGCTTGGCTAGAGTACAATAGAGTAGTTTAGAGTAGAATAAAGTAAAATAGAGTAGAGTAGAGTAGAGAAGAATAGAGTGGAGTAGAGTAGAGTTGAGTAGAGTTTGGTTAGGCTAGGTTAGGCAAAGTAGAGTAGAGTAGATCTATGTTATGCAAGGTTGTGTTAGGCAAAGTTAGAGTAGAGTAGAGTAGAGTACATTGGAGCAGAGTAGAGTAGAGTATAGTAGAATAAAGCTAGGTTAGGTTAGACTAGGCTAGGGTAGGCTTGGTTAGGCTTGGCTAGGCTTGAGTAGAGTATAGTAGAGTAGGGTAGAGTAGAGTAGAGTAGCATTGAGTAGAGTAGTGCTATGTTAGACTAGGCTCAATAAGCTTAGGCTAAACTAGGCTAGTGTTGAGCAAAGTACTATAGAATAGAGTAGAGTAGAGTACAGTATAGTATAATAAAGAAGAGTAGAGCAAAGTAGAGCATAGTAGAGTGAGCAAAGAAGATTAGAATAGAGTAGAGCATAACAAAGTATAGTAGAGTTGAGCTTACCTAAGCAGAGTAGAGGTGAGTTGAGCTAGGTAAAGCAGAGTAGAGTTAGGTTAGCCTAAGTTAGGTTATGTTAGAGCAAAGTAGAGAAGAGTAGAGTATAGCAGAGAAGAATTGAGTAGTGCATAGTAGAGTAGAGTAGTCAGAGAATAATAGAGTAGGACAATGTAGAGTACGGCAAGAAATGGTACAGCTGAGTAAAGAGAGCAGAGTAGAGTTAGGCAAAGCTAGGCTAGAGTAGAGTTGAGCTAGGTTATGCTAAGTTAGAGCTAAGTAAAGTAGAGTAGAGCTAGCTTAGGCTTGGTTAGGTTAGGCTAGGCTTGAGTAAAGTATAGTAAGGTAGAGAAGAGCTTTGTTAGGCTAGCTAGGCTAAGATAGGCTAGAGCAGAGTAAAGAGGAGTAGAGTGGAGTAGAGTTGAGCAAAGCAGAGAAGAGTATAGAAGAGTAAAGAAGACATAAATAGAGTAGAGTAGAGCAAAATAGAATATAGTAGAGCAGAGTAGAGTAAAATAGAGTAGAGTAGAGTAGAATCAGGTTTTATTAGGCTAAGCTAAGTTGGAGTAGAGTAGAGTAGATTTGAGTAGAGTGGAGTAGAGCAAAGTAAAGCTAGGTTTGGGTAGGCTAGGCTAGGCTAGAGTAGAGTAGAGTAGAGTACAGTAAAGTAGTATAAAGTAGAGTAGAGATAAGTTTGGCTAGGCTAGTCTAGGCTACGCTAAACTAGGCTAAGGTAGAGTAGAGTAGAGAAGAGTAGAGTAGAGCAGAGCAGAGAAGAGCAGAGAAGAGCAGAGTAAAGAAGAGCAAATTAGTACAGAATAGAGCAGATTAGTGTAGAGAAAAGCAGAGTAAAGCAAAGCTGGCTAGGTTATGAGAAGCTTGGCTAGGCTAGGTTAAAGTAGAGTAGAGCAGTGTAGTGTAGAGTAGAGTAGAGTAGAGTAGAGTATAGTAAGGTAGAGTTAGGATGGCTAGGTTAGGCTAGGAAAGGATAGGCTAAGGAAGGCTAGGCTAGCTAAAGTAAATTAGAGTAGAGTAGAGAAGAGTATAATAGAGTAGGGTAGAGTAAAATAGAGCTAAGTTAGGAAATGCGAGGCGAGGATATGCAAGAGTAGAGTAGAGTATAGTAGTGTAGGGCAGACCAGAGAATAGTAGAGCAGAGAAAAGTAGAGAAGAATATTGCAGAGCAGAGTAGGGTGGAGTAGAGCAGAGTAGAGTAGAACTGGTCAGAGTAGGCTAGGTGAGGCTCGAGTTGAGTAAAGTAGAGCTAAGTCAGGCTATGCTAGGCGAGACTAGGTTAGAGTAGAGTAGAGTAAAGTATTATAGAGTAGAGTAAAGTAGAACAGAATATATGAAAGTAAACTAGAGTTGAGCAGAGCAAAGCAGTATAAAACAAAGTAGAGCTAGACTAGGCTAGGCTAGGCTAGGCTAAGCAAGGCTAGACTACAATAAATTAGAGCTAGGTTAGGTTATGATAGGCTAGGCTAGGATAGAGTAGAGTAGAGTAAAAAAGAGTAGAGTAGTGCAAAGTAGAGTAAAGTCGAGCTAGTTTAGGATAGCCTGGGCTAGGTTAAGTTAGGCTAAAGAGGGTTAAGCTATGTTAGGCTATAATATAGAGTAGAGTTAAGTGCAGTAAAGTAATCATAGGTTAGGCTTTGCTAAGCTAGAGTATAATAACATAAAGCATAGCAGAGCATAAAATAGTAGAGCTGAGTAGAGTAGAGAAAAGAAGAGCATAGTAGAGTTAAGTTAGGTTAGGCAAAGCAAGGCTAGGCTAGACACGAGTGGAGTAGAGTAGAGTATAGCATGGTTAGGCAAGGCTAGGCAAAGAATTTTTAGAGTAGAGTAGAGTAGGGCAAGGTTAGCCTAGGCTATACTAGGGTAGGCTAAGCTAAGGTAGGCTAGGTTAGACTCGGCAAGAGTAGAGAAGAGTATAGTGGAGTAGAGCTCGATTAAGCAATGCTAGGTTACACGAGAGTAGAGTGGAGTAGAGAAGAGCTGAGTAGTGTAGAGCAGAGCATAACAGAGCATAGCATAGCAGAGAAGAGTAGAGTAGAGTAGAGTAGTGGAGAGGAGAGTTGAGCAAAGTAGAGAAGAGCGGAGTAGAGTAGAGTAGAGTAGAGTAGAGAAGAGTAAAGTAGTGTAGATTAGGCAAGAGTAGAGTAAGGTTAAGTTGGACTAGGCTAAGTTAGGCTAACGTAGGTTAGGCTAGGCTAGGCAAGAGTAGAGTAGGGCAGAGTATAGCAGAGTAGAGTTGAGTAGAGTAGAGTAGAGCACGATTAAGCAATGTTGGGCGAGACTAAAGTAGAGCTGAGTAGAGTAGAGTAGAGTAGAGTAGAGCACAGTAAAATAGAGTAGAGAATAATTGAGTAGAGTGGAGTAGAGTAGAGTAGAGTAGAGTAGAGAGGAACAGAGTAGAGTAGAGAAGAGCAAAGAAGAGCACAACAAAGAAGAGAAGAGTATAGCAGAGAAGAGTAAAGTAGATTAGAGCAAACATAACCGAACAGAGTGGACTAGGGAAGAGTGGAGAAGAGCTAGGTTAGCTTAAGCTAGACAAGAGTAGAGTATAGCTATTTTGGCGAGGCTAGGCTAAGCTTGGTTAGAGTAGAGTAGAGTAGAGTATAGCAGAATAAAGTAGAGTAAGGTAGAGTAGAGTAGAACTAGGTTAGGCTAGGCTGGGCTAAGCTAATTTTGAGTATAGTAAAGTAGAGTATAGTAGCTTAGAGCTAGTTAGACTAAGTTAAGCTAGGCTATAGTACAATAGAGTAGTTTAGAGTAGAGAAGAGTAGAGCAAAGTAGAGTAGAGAAAAGTAGGGCAAAGAAGAATAGGGTAGAGTAGAGCGGAGTAGAACTGAGCAAAGTAATAAAAAGTAGGTTAAGCTAGGCAAAAATAGAGTAGAGTATGGTAGAGATAAATTAGGCTAGGCTAGGTTAGGATAGAGTAGAGTAAAGTAGAGCTAGGTTAGGCTTGGCTAGGGTAAGCTGGGCTACGCTAAGCTAAAGTTAAGTAGAGTAGAGCTCAGTAAAACTAAGCTAGGCTAGGCTAGGCAAGAGAGGTGTAGAGTAGAGTTGACCTAAGCAAAGAAGAGTAAAGTAGTGTATACAAGAGCATAGTCGAAAAGAGAAAAGTGGAGTAGAGCAGTGAAGAATAGAGCAAAGCAGAGCAAAGTAGAGCAGAGCAGAGTAGAGTAGAGTAAGGCATAGTAGAGTAAAATAGAGCAGAGCTAGTTTAAGCTAATTTAGGCTAGGCTAGGTTAAAGCAGAGTAGAGTAAAATATAGTATAATATAGTAGAGTAGAGTAAAGCATAGTGGAGTAGAGTAGAGCTTGATTAAGCTAGGCTAGTCATTACTAGGCTTGGTTAGAGTGGAGTAGAGTAGAGTAGAGTAGAGTAAAGTAGAGCAAAGTAGATAATAATAAGGTAGAGAAGAGCACAGTAGAAAGAGTAGAGTAGAGCTAAGTTTGGCTTAGCTAGGTGTGGTTAAGCTAGGTTAGAGTAGAGTAGAGTAGAGTTGAGTAGAGTAGAGTAGAGAAGAGCAAAGTAGAGCAAAGCGTAATGGAGCAGAGCAGAGCCGAGAAGGGTTGAGTAGAGTAGAGCAGAGTAGAGCTTGGTTAGGAGAAGCTATGCTAGGCTTGGTTGGGCATGGATTGGTTAGGGTTGAGTTGAGTAGAGTTGAGTAAAAGAGAGTAGAGTAAAGTAGAGTAGAGTAAAGAAGAGTAGAGTAGAGTAGTGTAGAGTAGAGTAGAGCTAGGTTAATCTAGGCTTGGTATGGCTAAGCTAGGCCAAGCTTTGTTCAGTTAGGCTAGAACAGAGTGGAATAGAGTATAGCTAGGTTAGGTTAAGCAAGGCTAGGCTAAAGTAGAGTAGAATAGAGATAAATAGAGCAAAGTAGAGTAGAGCAGAGCATAGGAGAGCTGAGCAAAGCAAAGTGGAGTCGAGTAGAGTAGAGTAGAGTAGAGTAGAGCAAAATGGAGCATAGCATAACATAGTAGAGTAGAGTAGAGTAGAGAAGAGTAGAGAAGAGGAGAGCTAAGTTAGGCTTGACTTGGCTAAGCTAGGCTAGGCTATGCTAAGCTAGGCAAGATTAGAGTATAGTAGAGTAAGGTAGAGGTAGGTTCTACTAGTCTAGGCTAGGCTAGGTCAGAGTATAGTCGAGAAGTGTAGAATAAAGTATAGTATATTATAGTAGAGTAGAGTAGAGTAGAGCTAGGTTAGGCTAGGCTAGGTTATGGTAGGCTTCGCTATGCTAGAGTGGAGCATAGTAGAGCAGAGTAGGGTAGAGTAAAGCAAGGTTATGCTAGAGTATAGTAGAGAAAAATAAAGTAGAGTAGAGCAAAGTAGAGTATAATGGAGTAAAGTAGAGCTGAGTAGAGTAGAGTAAAGCTAGGTTAGGCTAAGCAAGGCTATGCTAGGCTAAAGTAGAGTAGAGTAGGGTAGAGTAGAGCTCAATTAGGCTAGGCTTGGCATGGCTTGGCAAGGCTAGAGTATTGTAGAGTAGAGCAAAGTAGAGAAGAGAAGAGCAAAGTGGAGAACAACAGAGTAGAGTAGTGAAGAGCAGAGTAGAGTAGCAAAGTACAGTAGAGTAGAGTAGAATAGAGTTAGGTTAAGCTAAGCAAGGTGAGGTTAGGCTAAGTTAGAGTAGAGTAGTGTATAGTAAGGTAGAGTGGGGTAGAGAAGAGTAGAGTAGAGTGTTATATAGTAGAGTAAAGTATAGTAAAGTGAGGTTAAGCTAGGATAGGTTAGCTAGTGTAGTGTAGAATAGAGTAGAGTAGAGTAGAGCTGAGCAGAGAAGAGTAGTGTAGAGTAGAGCAAGGTTTGGTTAGGCTTGGTTATGCTAGGCTAGAGTTGTGCTTAGTAGAGTAGAGTAGAGTTGAGCTAGTTTAGATTACACTAGGATAGGATAGAGTACAATTGGACAGAGTCGAGTAGAGTAAAGTAGAGTAGAGAAGAGAAGAGTAGAGTGGAAATGAGTAGATCTATGTTATGCTAGCCTTGGCAAGGCTAGGTTAGGCTAGGCTAGTCTAGGCTAGGCGAGGCTAGGATAGGCTAGAGTAGATTAGAGTATTGTAGAATAAAGTAGAGTATAGTAGAGCTCGATTTGGCTAGGTTAGGCTAGGGTACGGTAGAGTGGTGTTGAGTAGAGTAGAGTCAAGGAGTAGAGCAAAGTATATAAGAATAAGGTAGAGCAAAGAAGAGTATAGTTGATCAAAGTAGAGTAGAGATAAGCAGAGTAGAGTATAGCTAAGTTAAGCTTAGTTAGGTGAGGTTAAGCTAGGTAAGAGCAGATTAGAGTAGGGTAGAGTGGAGTAGGGTAGAGTAGAGTAGAGGTTAGTAGTGTAGAGTAGAGTATTGTATAGTAAAGTATTGTATAGTAGAGTAGAGAATAACTAGGTTAGGCTAGGCTTGGCTGGGCTATGCTAGGTTAGGAAAGCTATAGTAGAGTAGAGTAGAGTAGAATAGAGTAGAGTAGAGTAGAGCTAGCTTAGGTTAGGCTATGGTAGTTCAGGCTCTACTAAAGTGGAGAAGTGTATAGCAGAGCAGAGTAAAAGACTATAGAGCAAAGTAGAGTACATTAGTAGAGCAGAGAAAAGGTAAGTTAGGCTAGGCTAGGCTATGCTAGTCAAGGTTAGGTTAGGCTAGAGTGGAGTAGAGTAGACTAGATTAGATCAATGTTTAGTTAGGCTAGGCTAGGCTAGAGTAGAGTAAAGTAGATTAGAGTAGAGTAGAGAAGAGCATAGTAGAGTAGAGTAGAGCTAAGTAGAGCCATGTAGAGTTGACTCAAGGAGAGTAGAGCAGAGAAGAGTAGAAAATAGTAGAACAGAGTAGAGCTTGGTTAAGCTAGGCTAAGCTAAAGCTGAGAAGAGTAGAGTAGAGCAGGGTAGAGCTTGGTTAGGTTAAGCTAGGCTAGATTAGAGTAAAATAGAGTAGACTAAAGTGAAGAAGAGTATAGTAGAGTAGAGTAGATTATATTAGAGTAGAGTAGAGTTGAGTGGAGTGGTGTAGAGCAAAAAAGAGTAGAGTAAAAGAAAGAAGAGGAGAGCAAAGTAGAGCAGATTAGAGAAGAGCAGAGTAGATGAGAAGTTTAGAGTAGCTTATAGCAGAATAGAGAAGAGTAGTAAGAAGTAAAGTAGAGCAAAGAAGAGTAGAGCTGAGCTATGTTAGGCTATGCTAAGTTAGGTTAGGCTAGGCAAGGATAGAGTAGAGTAATGTATAGTTTAGTAGTATAGAGTAGAGTAGAGTAGAGTAGAGCTAGGTTAGGCTAGGCTAAGCATGGGTAGGCCAGGCCATGCTAGGCTTGATTTGAGTAGGGTAAAGTAAAGTAGAGTAGAGTATAGTAGAGATGAGTAGAGCTAGATTATTCTAGGCTAGGCTAAGCTAGAGTAGAGTGGATTTAAGTATAATAGAGTAGAGTAGAATAAAGTACAGTAGATTAGAGTAGAGTTCAACAGAGTGGGGTTGAGTAGAGTAATGTAGTGGAGAGGAGGGGAGAGAAGTGTAGAGTAGAGGAGAGGAGAGGAGAGAAGAAGCGAGAAAAGTTGAGTAGAGTATAGCCAAGCATAATAGAGGAGAACGGAGCAGAATAAAGTAGAGTAGAGAAAAGCGTAGAGAGCAGAGCAAAGCATAGTAGAGCAGAGCAGAGCCGAGTAGAGTAGAGTTGTGCTAAGTTAGGCTAGGCAATGCTAGGCCAACTTAGGCTAAATAGAGTAGAGTAGAGTATAGTATAGTCTAGTAGAGCTAGATTAGGCAAGGCTAGGTTAGAGAAGAGTAGTGTAAAGTAGAGTAGAATGGACTAGAGTGGTGTAGAGTAGACTAGATCTCGATTAAGTTTTGGTAAGGTTGGCTAGGCTAGGCTAGGCTTGAGTAAAGTGGAGTAGAGTTTAAGTAGAGTAGAGTAGAGTTAGGTTAGACAAGGCTATGCTAGGTTGGAGTAGAGTAGAGTAAAGTAATTTGTAGTAGAGTAGAGTTGAGTATATTGGAGTAGAGTAAAGGCTAAGTTAAAGTATTATTAAGTAGAAAAGTGTAGAGAAGAATAAAGTAGAATAGGGCATAGTGGAGTAGAGTATAGTAGTACTTGGCTTGGCTAGGCTAGATAAAAGTAGAGTAAAATAGAGTAGAGTAGATTAGAATAGGTTAGACTAACGTATAGATGACTTGTGTAGAGTAGAGCAGAGTACAATCAAGCAAGGTTAGGCTAGGTTAGGTTAGGTTAGGCTAGGTAAAGCTAGGTTAGGCTAGGCTAGAGTAGAGTAGAGTAGAGCAAGGTTAGGTTAGGCTAGGCTAGGCAAGAGTAAAGTAAAACAGAGTAGAGAAGAGTAAGGTATAATAGAGTAGAGCAGAGTAGAGAAGAATAAAGTAGAGCTAGGTTGGGCTAGGCTGGACTCCAGCATGGTAGAGTAGAGTAGAGTAGAGCTAGGTTAGGCTAGGCAAGGTTAGAGTAAAGTAGAGTCGAGTAGATTATAGTAGAGTATATTAGCATATAGTGGAGTATAGTAGAGTTAAGATAGGATAAGCTAGGCTAGGCTAAGCAAGAGTAGTGTAGAGTAGAGTAGAGAAGAGTAGAGTAGAGTAGAGTGGAGTATAGTAGAGTTGGGTTAGGTTAGGCTAGACAAGAATAGGCTAGAGTAGGATAGGACAAAGTATAGTAGAGTAGAGTAGAGAAAAGAAATGTTGAGCAGAGCAGAGTAGGGTAAAGAAGAGTAGAGTAGAGTAGAGTTAAGTTACGTTAGTCTGGGCTAGGCATGGTCGGCTAGGCAAGGCTAAGATAAGTTATAGTAGAGTAGAATAGAGTAAAGTAGAGTAGAGTAGAATAGAGTAGAGCAAGGTTAGGCTAGGTAAGGCTTGGTTAGACTTAGGTAAAGTAGAGTAGAGTAGAGTAGCATAGAATAGAGTAAAGTCCAATAGAATAGAGTTAGGTTAGGCTAGGCAAGGCTTGCTTGGCTAGCATTAGCTTAGCTAGGCTAGGCTATAGTAGAGTAGAGTAGAGTAATGATCGATTCAACTAGACTAGGCTATGCTATAGTAGACTAGAGTGGAGTAGAGCAGAGTAGAGCAGAGAAGAGTAGAATAGAGTAGAGAATAATAGAGTAGAACATAGCAGAGTAGAGATGAGTAGAGCCAAACAGAGCAGCATAGAGTAGATTAGAGCAAAGTTTGGCAAAGCTATGCAAGGTTTGACTCGGTTAGAGTAGAGTAGAGTACAGTAGAATGGAGTAGAGTAGAGTTAAAAAGAGTTGCATTGAATAAAGTATTGTAGACCTAAGTTACGTTATGGTAGACTTTGGTTAGGATTAGCTAATTTAGAGTAGAGCAGAATAGTAGAGCAAAGTAGAGTAGGTAGAGTAGAGTAGAGAAGAGTAGAGCTAGGTTAGGCTATGCTAGGTTAGGTTAGGCTAGGTATGAGTCGAGTGGTGTAGAATAGAGTTGAGTTGAGTAGAGCTAGGTTAGGCTAGGCTAAACTAGGCTAAGCTAGAGTAAAGTACATTAGAGAAGAGAAGAGTTGAGTAGAGTAGAGCAGAGTAAAGCACAACATTATAGAGTAGAGGAGAGCAAAGTAGAGTAGAGCAAAGTAGAGTAAAGTAGAATAGAGTAGAGTAAACTATAATAGAGTAAAGTAGTGCAAAGCAATGCTAAGTTAGGCTAGGCTAGGTTAAAGTAGAGTAGAGTAGAGTACAGCTTGGTCAGGCTGGCCTAGGCAAGGCTAGGCTAAACTAGGCTAGAGCAAAGTAGAGTAGAGAAGACTAGAGTAGGGTAGTGCAGAGAAGAGTAGAATAGAGTAGAGTAGAGTTGAGTTGATTAGAGAAGAGCTAGAATAGGCTAACTTAAGCTAGGATAGGCAAGGCTAAGCTAGCCAAGGCTGGAGTAGAGTAGAGTAGAGTAAAGTTAGGTTAGGTTAAGCTAGGCTAGGGAAGGCTAGAGTATAGAGTATAATAGTGAAGAGCAGAGTAAAGTTGAGCATATAAGAGAAGAATAGAGCATAATAGAGTAGAATGGAGTATAGCAGAGCTAGCTTAGGCTAAGCTAGGCTTAGCAAGGCTAGCTAGAGTATAGTAAAGTAGAGTAGACTAGAGTAAAGCTTGGTTAGTCAAAGCTAGGCTAGGTTAGAGTAGAGTAGAGTATAGCAGAGTAGCGTAGAGTAGAGTTAAGCTTGGTTAGGCTAAGCTAAGCAAGGTTAGGCTAGGTTAAGATACAGTAGAGTAGCGTAAGATAGAGTAAAGTAGAGTAGACTATAGTAAAGTAGAGCAGAGTATAGCTATGTTAAGCAAGGCTAGGCTAAGCTAAGCTAAGCTAAGCTAGGCTAGGTTAAGCTTGCTTCGAAAGTAGAGTGAAGCAGAGTAAAGCAAAGTAGTATAGATTAACATAGAGCATAGTGGAGCATAGCAGAGCATAGAAGAGCATAGCTAGGTTATGCTAAGCTAGGTTAGGCTAGGTTAATCTAAGAGAGAGTCGACTAGAGTAGAATAGAGTAGAGCTAGGCTAGGATTGGCTAGGCTAGAGTAAAGTTGATTAGAGTAGAGTAGAGTAGACCAAAGTAGAGTAAAGTAGAGTAGATCAGAGTAAGCTTAGGCTAGGCTAGGTTAGAGTTGTATAAAGGAGAGTAGAGTAGAGTAGAATAGACTAGAATAGAGCTTGGTTAGGCTAGGCTAAACTATACTAAACTAGAGTAGAGTAGAGTAGTGTTGAGGAGAGCATAGTATTACAGAGCTGGGTAGAGTATAGTAGAGATGAGCAAGGTAGAGCAAAGTAGAGTTTAGGAGTTAAGAGAAGTCTAGAGCAGAACATAGTTGAGCAAAGCAGAGTAGAGTAGAGTCGAGTAGAGCAGAGTAGAGTAAAGTAGAGTGAAGCTTTGTTAGGCTAAGCTAGGCAAGGTTAGGTAAGGTTAGAGTAAAGTAGAGTAGAGTAAGGTAAAGTAGGTAGACTATAGTAAAGTAGAGCAGAGCAGAGCTATGTTAAGCATGGCTAGGCTAAGCTAAGCTAAGCTAAGCTGGCTAGGTCAAGCTAGCTTCAGAAGTAGAGTAGAGCAAAGCAGAGTTAAGCAAAGTAGCATAGAGTAGATTAGAGCATAGAAGAGCATAGCTAGGTTATGCTAAGCTAGGTTAGGCCAAGCTAGGCCAGGTTAAGCTAGGGGAGAGTCGAGTAGAGTAGAATAACATAGAGCTAGGCTACGTTGGGCTAGGATAGGCTAAGCTATAGTAGAGTTGATTAGAGAATAGTAGAGTAGACCAAAGTAGAGTAAAATAGAGTAGATCAGAGTAAGGTTAGGCTAGGCTAGGTTAGAGTAGTATAAAGGAGAGTAGAGTGGAGTAGAGTAGAATAGACTAAAATAAAGCTTGGATAGGCTAGGTTATAGACTAAGCTAGGCTAAACTATGCTAAAAGAGAGTAGACTAGAGTAGGGTTGAGTAGAGCATAATATTGCAGAGCTGAGTAGAGTAGAGTAGAGATGAGCAGGGCAGAGCAAAGCAGAGTATAGGAGTTTAGAGAAGTCTAGAGCAGAATAGAGTGGAGAAGAGCAAAGAATAGTAGAGTTGAGTAGAGTAGAGTAGGGTAGAGTAGAGAAGACCAAAGCAAAGTAGAGCAGAGTAGAGCTAAGCAAGGATAGGCTAGCCTAGGCTAAGCTATGCTAGGCTAGGCTAAGATAGAGTAGAGTAGAACTAAATTAGGTTAGGATAGGCAAGGCTAGGTTAGAGTAGAGTAGAGTAAAGTGGAGTAGAGGAGAGTAGAGTAGAGTAAAGCTAGGTCAAGTTAAGTTAGGTTAGGATAAGTTAGGCAAAGCTAGAGTAAGGTAAAGTAGAGTAGAGCAGAACTGTAAAGAGTCGAGATGGGCCAAGCAGAGTAGAGAAGAGTAGAGCAGAGGTAGGTTAGGCAATGTAAGGCTAATTTAAGCAAGGGTAGGCTATAGTAAGGTAGAGTAGAGTGGAGTAGAGTAGAGTAGAGCTAGGTTAAGCTAGGCTAGGCTAGGGTAGGCTAGGCTAAGCCAGAGTAGAGTAGAGTGGAGTTTAGTAGAGTTGAGTAGAGTAGTGTAGAGTAAAGTAAAGTACAGTAGAGCATTATTATGTTATTTTAGGCTACCCTATGCTGGGGTAGGCTAGGCTAGGAAAGGTTTGGCTAGAGTATAGTAAAGTAAAGTTGAGCTAGGTTAGTTTAAGATGGGATGGATTACAATAGAGCAGAGTGTAGTAAAGTAGAGTAGAGTAAAGTAGAGTAGAGATTAGTATAGTAGAGTAGAGTATAGCAGACCAGAGTAGAGTAGATTAGAGCAGAGAAGAGTAGAGGAAGGCTAGGCTAAGTGAGGCTAGGTTAGGCAATGCTAAAGTAGTGTAGATTAGAGCCCAGATGGGCTTGGCTAGGCTAGGGTTGGTGAAAGTAGAGTATAGTGGAGTAAAGTAGAGTAGAGAGGAGTAGAACAAAGTAGAGTAGTATAGAGTAGAGTGGAGTAGAGTTAAGCTAGATTAGGGTAAGATAGGTTATGCTTGGCGAGGGTAGGTTAGGCTTGGCTAAGATAGGTTAGGTTTGGCTAAGCTAGGCAAGGCTAGGCTTGAGTATTACAAATTAGAGTAGAGTAGAGCTGGTTTAGGCTAGGCTAGGCTAGAGTATAATAGAGTAATGTAGAATAGAATAGAGTAGAGTAGAGCAGAACAGAGTAGAGCAAAGTAGAGCAAAGTAGAGTAAAATAAAGTAGTGTAGATCTTGGTTAGGCTAGGCTACATAAGGCTAGCCTAAGCTAGGCTAAGCAAGGATAGAGTAGATAGAGTAAAGCTAGGTTAGCTTAGGCTAGACTAGGCAAGGTTAGAGTAGAGAAGAGTAGAGTAGAGTAGAGTAGAGTCTACTAGAGTAGAGTAGAGTACAATAAAGTAGAGTAAAGCTTGCTTAGGTTACGTTAAGCTAAGCTAGGCTTGGCTAAAATAGGCTAGGAAGGGCTAAGCTAGAGTAGAGTAGAGTTGAGTTGAGTACAGTAAAGCTCAGTTAGGCTAAGCTAGGTTAGGCTTGGCTTTTGTAGAGTATAGTAGAGTAGAGCAAAATTGAGTAGAGTTAAGCAAAGTAGACTAGAGTAGACCAGAGTAGAACAAAGAAGAGAAGAGCAGAGAAGAGAAAAGTAGAGTATAGTATGGTAGAGCAGAGTAAAGCAAGTTTAGGCAAAGCTAGGTTATGCTATGCTAGGCTAGGCTAAGTTAGAGTAGAGTATAGTAGAGTAGAGTAGAGTATAGTAGAGTGGAGTAGAGTAAAGCTAGGTTAGGCTAGGCGAGGCTAGAGTAGATTAGAGTAGAGTAGAGTAGAGTAGAGAAGAATAGAGTCGAGCTAGGTTAGGCTAGGGTAGGTTGGGTTAGGCTAGAGTAGGGTAGAGTAGAATAGAGTATAGTATAGTAGAGTAGAGTAGAGTAGAGTGGAGTAGAGTAAAGCTAAGTCAGGTTAGGTAGGCTAGAGTAGAGTAGTGTAGAGTAGAGTAAGGTAGAGTAGAGAAGAGTAGAGTCTAGTTAAGTAAGGTTAGGCTAGGCTAGGTTGGGCTAGGTTATGGTAGGTTAGGCTGGCCTAGGCAAAAGTAGATTAGAGTAGAGTAGACCTTGGTTAAGCTATGCTATGCTAAACTATGCTAAAGTAGAGTAGAGTAGAGTAGAGTAGAGTAGAGTAGAGTAGAGTAGAATAGAATAGAGTAAAGTAGAGTAGAGTAGAGTAGAGCAGAGCAAAGTAGAGTAGATTAAAGGATAGAAAAGTAGAGTAGAGCAGAGCAGGTAGAGCAAAGCAATTTAGAGAAGAGCATAGTATAGTCGAGTAGAGAAGAGTAGAGTAGAGTAAAGCTAAGTTAGGCTTTGTTAGGCTAGGTGACGTTTGGCTAGATTAAAGTAGCATAGAGTAGAGTAAAGCAAGGCTAGGCTAGGCTAGGCTAGGTTATAGTAGAGTATAGTATAGTACAGTAGTGTAGAGGAGAGTATAGTAAAATATAGTATTATTAAGTAGAGTAGAGTAGAGCTAGGTTAGGCTTGTTAGAGTGGAGTGGAGTAGAGCTAGGTTAGGTTAGGCTAGGTAAGACTAGGCTTTGCTAAAGAAGAGTAGAGTAGAAGAGAGCAAAGTTGAGCAGAGTAGAGTTAAGTAGAGTTGAGCAAAGTAGAGCAGAGCATAACAGAGTAGAGTAGAGAAGAGCAGAGCTAGGTTAGGCTATGTTAAGCAAGGCTATCTCAACTAGGTTAGGCCAAGCTGGGGTCAAGTAGAGTATAATAGAGTGGTGTAGAGTAGAGGTACGTTTGGTTAGGTTAGGCGAGGCTATAGTAAAGTAGAGTTGTGTGGAGTAGAGTAAAGCAAAGTAGAGTGGAGTAGAGTAGAACAGAGCAAATTAGATCAAGGTTAGGCTAGGCTAAGCTAGAGTAGAGTAGAATAGAGTAGAGTAGTACTTTGTTAGGCTAGGCAAGAGTAGAGTATAGTATACTAGAATAGAGTAGAGTAGAGTAGTGTACAATAGAGTAGAGTAGAGTAGTGTACAATAGAGTAGAGTTGAGCTAGATTAGGCTAGGCAAAGCAAGGCTAGGCTCGACTAGGATAGAGTAGAATGGAGTACAGTAGGGTACAATAGTGTTCAATAGAGTAAAGTAGATTAGAGCTAGGTTGGGGTAGGCTAGGCTTGGGTAAGTTAGGCTAAGATAGGCTATAGAAGAGTAGAGTGTAATAGAGTAGAATAGAGTAGAGTAGAGTAGAGGAGAAGAGTTGAGTAGAGTAGAGTAGAATAGATTAGAGTAGAGGACATGAGAGGTGAGGAGAAGAGAAGAGAGTAAAGGAGAGGAGAGGAGAGAAGAAGTGAGCAGAGTAGAGTAGAGCAAAAATATGGGGTTGAGTAGAGCAAAGCAGAGCAGAGTGGGGTGGAGTAGAGTAGAGCTGAGCAGAGTAGACGAGAGTAAAGTAGAGTAGAGAAAAATAGAGTAGAGAAGAGTAGAGTAAAGAAGATTAAAGCAATGCTTGGTTAAGCAAGGTTAGGCTATGCTAGGTCAGAGTAGTGTTAAGTAAATTAGAGTAGTGTAGAGCTAGGTTAGGTTTAGGCTAGGCTAGAGTAGAGTAGAATAAAGTATAACTAGGTTAGGCTAAGCTCAACAAGGGAATCAAGGTTAGGCTAGGAAAGGCCAAAGTCAAGTAGAGTATAATCAAGTGGAGTAGAGAAGAGCCAGGTTTAGTTAGGCTAGGAAAGGCTAAAGTAAAGTAGAGTAGAGTAAAGCAAAGTAGAGTAGAGTAGAAGTAGAGTAGAGTAGCACAAAGTAGAGTAGAGTGAGGTTAGGCTAGGTTAAGCTAGAGCAGAGTAGGGTAGTATGGGTAGAGTAACGTAGAGTAGAGTAGAGCTTGGTTATACTAGGCTAGGCTAGGCAAGAGTTGAGTAGAGTATAGTAGAATATAATGGCATGGAGTAGATTATAGTATAATATAGTAAATTAGAGTAGAGTAGAATAGAGCAAAATAGAGTAGAGTAGAATAGAGTAGAATAAGGCAAAGTAGAGAAGAGTAGTGTAGAGTAATGTAGAGTAGAGAAGAGCAGAGTAGAATAGAGTTAAGTTAGATTAAGCTAAGCTAAGCAAGGTTAGGCTCGACTAGAATAGAGTAGAATATAGTAGAGTAAGGTATAGCAGTGTTTAATAGAGTAGAGTAGATTAGAGGAAGGTTAGGGTAGGCTAGGCTAGGATAGGCTAGAGAAGAGTAGAGTAGAGCAAAGTAGAGTAGAGTAGAGTAGAGTAAAGAAGAATGGACTAGAGTAGAGTAAAATAGAGTAGAGTAAAGGAGAAAAGAGGTGAGGAGAAGAGAGTAAAGGAGAAAAGAGGAGAGAAGAAGATAACAGAGCACAACAAAGTAGAGTATAGCAAAAAAGAGTGGGGTTGAGTAAAGCAAAGCTGAGCAGAGCAAAGTGGAGTGGAGTAGGGCAAAGTAGAGGTGAGTAAAGCAGAGTAGAGGAAATCAGAGCAGAGTAGAGCAAAGGAAAGCAGAGTAAAGCAGTGCTTTGTTAAGCTAAGCTTGGCTAGACTAGGTTAGAGTAAAGTAGAGTAAAGCATGGTGGAGTAGAGTAGGATAGAGTAGAGCTAGGTTAGGTTGGGCTAATCTAGGCTACAATAGGCTAGGCAAGGCTAGAGTAGAGTAGAGTAGAGTGGAGTATAGTAGAATAAAATAGAGTAGTGTAGAGCTACGTTAGGCTAGGCTAAGCTAGATTTGTGTAGAATATAGTAGAATAGAGCAGAGCAGAGTAGAAAAGAGCATAATAGAGTATAGCAGAGTAGAGTTGAGTAGAGCAGAGAAGAGCAAAGCTAAGTTAGGCTATGTTAGGATGTGCTAAGCTAAGGTAGAGTAGAGTAGAGCTAGGTTAAGCAAGGCTATGTTAGGATAAAGTTGAGTAAAGTAGAGTTTAGTAAAGTAAAGTGGATTAGAGGAGAGTAAAGCAAAGTAGAATAAAATAGAGTCGTATAGACTTAAGTAAAGGCTAAGCTAAAATATTATTAGGTTGAATAGTTTAGAGAAGAATAGAGTATAGTAGAGTATAATGGAGTAGAATAGAGTAGTACATGGCTAGGCAAAGCTAGAGTATTCTATAGCAAATTAATGTAATGTAGAGAAGAGTAGAGCAGAGTATAGTAAGGTATTGCATAGTAGTGTAGAGTAGAGCTTAAATTAGTAGAGTAGAGTTTAAATTAGTAGAGTAGAGTATAATAGAGTAGAGCTAAGTTAGGCTAAGCTAGGCTTAGCCTTGCTAGGCAAGGCTTGCTTAAAGTAGGGTAGAGTAGAGTATGGTAGAGTATAATAAAGTATAGCAGAGTGGAGTACATTAAAGCTTAGTTAGGCTGGGCTAGACACGACTAGGTTGGGCTAGGCTAGGCTAGAGTAGAGTAGAGTAGAGAAGGGTAGAGTAGATTAGAGTAGAGCTAGCTTAGGATAGGTTAGATAAGGCTAGGCAAGAGTAGAGTAGGGTAGGGAAGAGTAGAGCAGAGCAGAGTAGAGCAGAGCAGAGTAGAGTAGAGTAGAGCAGAGCAGAGTAATGTAGAGTAGAGTAGAGAAGAGCAGAGTAGTGAAAAGCAAATCAGAGGTGAACTAGGCTAAGCTAGGTTGGGATAAGCAAGGTTGGGCTAGGCTTAGCTAGGCTAAGGTTAGGCTAGATTAAAGTAAAATAGAATACAAGAGAGTAGATTAGAGTAGAGCTAGGTTTGGCTAGGATAGGCTTTGTTAGAGTATAGTAGAGTAGAGTAAAGTAGTGTAGAGTAGAGTGGAAAAGAGTAGAGCAAGGATAGGCTAGGCTAGCTTATGCTTGGCTAACATAGGCGAGGCCATGCTATGCTAGAGTAGAGTAGGCTAGAGTAGAGTAAAGTAGAGCTCAATTTAGTTAGGCTATATTAGGCTAGAGTAGAGTTGAGTAGAGTGGAGTAGACAAAAGATGAGTAGAGTAGAGAATAATAGAGTGTAGTAGAGCATAGCATAGTAGAGTAGCACAGAGCTGAGCAGAGCAGAGTTGAGCAAAGCTAGGTTAAGCTAAGTTAGGCTAAGTTAGGCTAGGCTAGAGTAGAACAGAGTAGGGTAGAGTGGAGTAGAGTAGGTAGGGTTGAGTAGAGTAGAGTATAGTATAAAAGAGTAGAGTACAACTAAGTTAAGCTAGGTTAGCTTGGCTAGGCTATGCCAGAATAAGTTAGGCTAGACAAGAGTAAAGCAAAGTAAAGTAGAGTATAGCAAGGTTAGGATAGGTTAAGCTAACATTGGCTAATGTAGAGTAGAGTAGAGTATAGAAGAGTAGAGTAGGGCAAAGTAGATCAGAGCACAGTAGAGTGGAGCAAAGCAGAGTAGAGTAGAGGATAGCAAAGAAGAGACTAAAAAAGTAGAGCAGAGTAGAGTAGAGAAAAGTAGAGTAGAGCAGAGCAGCTAGGTTTGGCTAGTCAAGCTACACTAGGCTAGTCTAGGCTTGAGTAAACAAGGCTAGGCTAGGCTAGACTAATTTAGGCTATGCAAGAGTCAAGGAGAGTAGGGTAGAGTAGAGCTAGGTTTGGTTAGGCTAGGCTTGGCTAAGCTAGGCAAGAATAGAGTAGAGTAAGATAGAGTATAATAAAGTTGAGTAGAGCAAATCAAAGTTGAATAGTACAAAGAAGAGTAGAGTAGAGCAGAGCAAAGTAGAGCAGAGTAAAGCATAGTAGAGAAGAGTAGTGTAGAGAAGAGGAGAGCAAGGCTAGGTTCTATTAGGCTAGCCTAAAGTAGAGTAAAGTAGAGTTGAATAGAGTAGAGTAGAGCTCTGTTAGGCTAGGCTAAACTAGGTTAGAGTAGAGTAGAGTCCAGTAGAGTTAAGGAAAGCAGACTAGAGCAGAGCAAAGATGAGTAAACTAGAGCAAAGCAGAGAAGAGCATAGTATAGTAGAGCTAAGTTTGGCGATGCTAGGTTAGGTAAGGCTAGACTAAAGTAAAGTGGAATAAAGCTAAGTTAGGCTAGGATAGGCTAAGCAAGGTTAGAGTAGAGTAGAGTAAGGTAGAATACTGCTGAGCAAAGTTAGGTAAGGCTAGGCTAGGCTAGGCTAAGCTATAGTTGAGTAGAAGAGCAAAATAGTGTAGACTAGGGTAGATTAGAGCTAGGTAACGTTTTGTTAGGGTAGGCTAGGCTATGCTATGTTAGAGTATAGTGGAGTAGAATAGAGTATAGTAGAGTAGAGCAAAGCAAAGTAAAGTACTATAAAGCATAGTAGAGTAGAGAATTACAGAGTATAGTAGAGTAGTGTAGAGTAGAGTAGAGTACAGTACTGTAGAGTAGAGCTAGATTATGCTAGGCTAGGCAAGGCTAGGTTAGAGTAGAGAAGAGTTGTGTAGAGTAGAGTAGAGTATTACTAGTTAGGCTGGGCTAGGCTAGGTAAGAGTAGAGTAGAGTAGATTAGAGTAGAGTATAGTATTGTAGAGTAAAGCAAAATAGGTTAAGCTAGGCTAAGGTAGGGGAGGCTAGGCTTGGCTAGGATCTACTAGAGCAGAGAAATGTAGAGTAATGTAGAGTTGAGAAGCAGAGAGTAGAGGAGAGCAGAGCAGAGTAGAGCAAAGTAGAGTAGAGAAGAGTAGACCAGAGCAAAGAAGAGAAGATGAGAAAAGAGCAAAGTATAGTAGATCATATTATGGAAGAGTAGTGTGGAAGAGATTAGAGTAGAGAAAATTGTAGTAGTACAGAGTAGAGATGAGTAGAGTAGAGCAAAGTAGAGCAAGGTTAAGCTAGGATAGGTTAGGCTTGGTTAAACTATGATAGAGTAAAGTAGAGCAGTGTACAGTAGAGTAGTGTAGAGTAGAGTAGGGTAGAGCTAGTTAGGGTAGGCTAGGTTAGACTCGAGTGGATTAGAGTAGAGTAGAGTAGGATGGAGTAAAGTAGAGCAAGGTTAGGCATGGTAAGGGTAAGCTAGACTAAATTAGAGTAGGCTAGAGTAGAGTAGAGTAGTGTAGAGTAGAGCAGAGTAGAGTAGAGAATTATAAAGTAGAGTAGAGTAGAGCCAGGTTAAGCTAGGCTGGGCTAAGTTAAAGTAGGATAGGGCAGTGTAATATAGAGTAGAGTAGAGATGAGTATAATAGAGCAGGGCATAGTAGTGCAAAGAAGAGCATTACAGAGTAGAGTAGAGTAGAGCTAATTTTGGCTTGGCTAGGCTAAGCTTGGTTAGAACAGAGTAGAGCTGACTAGAGCTGACCAGAGTAGAGTAGAGTAGAGTAGAACCAAGTAAAGCATAGTAGAGTAAAACAGAATTGAGCAGAGTAGAACATAAAAGAGAGGAGTTGAGCAAGTAGAGCAAAATATAGTTTGGTTAAGCTAAGCTAAGCTAGGCTATGCATAGTCAGGCTAGAGTAGAGTTGAGTAAAGTAGACTTAGTTTAGGCTAAGCAAAGCTAGGCAAGGTTTGAGTAGAGTAGAGTAGAGTAGAATAGAGTAGAGTAGAGTATAGTTTAGTATAGTAGAGTAGAGTAGAACAAAGCACAATAATGTAGAGTAGAATAGAGTAGAGAAGAGAAGAGTAGAGTAGAGCAGAGCATAGTAGAGCAATATAGAGTAAAGAAGAGTTGAATAGAACAAAGAAGAGTAGAACAGAGCAAAGTAGAGCTAGGTTTAGGTTAAGCTTGGCTAAGCTAGGTTAAAGTAGTGTAGAGTAGAGTAGAGTATAATATAGTAGAGTAGAGTAGAGTAGAGCTAGGTTAGGCTAGTTTAGGCTAGGCTGGAGAAGCAAAGGGAAGAATAGAGTAGAGTAGTGTAGAGTAGAATATAGTAGAGTAGAGTATTGTAAAGTGGAGTATAGTAGAGCTAGGTTAGGTTAGGCTAGACTAGAGTATAGTAAAGCTGAGTAGATTTGAGTAGAGTAGAGCAGAGCAAATTAGAGCAGAGTAGAGTAGAGTAGAGTAGAGAGGAGTAAAGCTTGGTTTGGTTAAGCTAGACAAGATTAGAGTAGAGCAAAACAGAATAGAGTAGAGTAGAGCATAGTATAGTAGAGTAGAGTTGAGCAAAACAGAGTTGAGTAAAGCAGAGCAGAGTAGAGTAGTTCAAAGAAAAGTAAAGCACAACAGAGAAGAGCAAAGCACAGTTGAGCAAAGTAGTACAGAGTAGAGCTAGGCTAAGCTAGAGTATAATAGAGTAGAGTAAAGTAAAACTAGGTTAGGTTTGGCTTGGCTATGCTAAATAAGAATAAAGTATAGTAGAAAATAGTAGATTAGAGTAGAGTAAAGTAGACTTGATCTAGGTTAGGCGAGGCTATGATAGGCTAGAGTAGGCTAGGCTTTGCTTGAGTAGAGTGAAGTATAGGAGAGTAGAGTAGAGCTCAGTTTGACTAGGCTAGACTAAGCTATAGTAGACTAGAGTAGAGCTGAGTAGAGAAGAGAATAGTAGAGTAGAGTTGAGCAGAGTAGAGTTGAGTAGAGTAGAGCTGATCAGAGATGAGTAGAGCGGTAGAGCTCGATTAAGCTAAGCTAGACAATGTTAGGCCACGTTAGAGTACAATAGAGTAGAGTAGAAAGGAGTAAAGTTGACTAGAGCTAGGTTGAGCAAGGCTAGGCTTGGCTAGGTTAGGCTAGGCAAGAGTAGAGTAGAGCAAGTAGAGTAGAGTATAGCAAAATAAAGTAGAATAGAGCAAAGTTAGGTTAGATAAGGCACGGCTAGTTTAGGCTAGGTTAGTGTTTAGTAGGGTAGAGTAAGGCAGAGTAGAGTAGAGCTAGGGGAGGTTAGGCTAGGCTAGAGTATAGCAGAGAAGAGTAGAGCAGAGTAGTGTAGAGCAGAGTAGAGTAGAGCTTAATAGAGCATAGTAGAGTAGAGTAGAGCTAAGCATTGTAGAGTAGAGTAGAGCAGAGCTAGGTTAGGCAAGGATAGGTAAGAGCATAATAGAGTAGAGTAAAGTAGAGTAGAGTAGAGTAGAGTAGAGCTTTGTTAGCTAGCTTAGGCTAGGCTAGGATAAACTGGTTTAGAGTTGAGTAGAATAGAAAAGAGTCAAGTAAAGTTGAGCAAAGTAGAATATAGCTGAGTTGTGTAGAACATTATAGAGAAGAGTATAGTAGAGTAGAGTATAGCAGAGTAGAAGAGAAAAGAGAAGAGCAAAAACAAGCATAGAAGAGTAGAGTAGAGTAGAGCTAAGTTAGGCTACGCTATGCTTGAGTAGAGTAGAATAGAGTATAGCTAAGATAGGTTAGGTTAGGTTAGAGTAGAATAAAGTAGAGTAGAGTATAATAGAATAGATTTGAGTAGAGTAGCATTTAGTGGAGTAGAATAGAATAGAGTAATATGTAGTATAGTAGAGTATAATAGAGTACAATATAGTAGAGTTAAGTTATGCTAGACAAGGCCAGGCTAGGCTTTATTAAGCTAAGTTATGCTAGAATAGAGTAAAGTAGAGTGGAGTAGTAGAGAAGAGTGGTTTAGAGTAGAGCTTAGTTAGGCTAGGTTAGTCTATGCTAGGCTAAGCTAGAGTAGAGTAGAGTAGAGCAGAATAGTGTGGAGGAGAATAGAGCATAAAAGATAAGAGCAAAGTAATGTAGAGCAAAGCAGAGTAGTGGAGAGCAGAGCAAAGTAAAGTAGAGTATAGCAGGGCATAGTGGAACTAGGTTTGGCTAGCTATGCCAGGCTAGGCTAGGTTAGAGTAGAGTATATTAGAACAGAGCAAAGTAGAGTAGACTAATGCTAGGTAAGGCTTGGCTAGGCTAAGATAGGTAAGGCTAGAGTAGAGTAGAGTAGAGTAGAGCTTGGTTAGGTAAGGCTAGGCTAAAGTTGAGCAAAGTAGAGTAGAGTAGAGCAGAGCAAAATAGAGCAAAGAAGAGTGGAGCAGAACAGAGTGGAGAAGAGTGGAGCATAGCATATTGGAGCAGTGATGAGCAGAGCTGAGCATAGTAGAGTAGTATAGAATAGAACTAGGTTTTGTTAGGCTAGCATAGAGTAAAGTAGGACTAGATTAGGCAAGGCTAGGCTAGGGTAGGTTAGAGTAGAGTAGAAGAGAGTAGAGGTAACAAGAGAAAAGTAGAGCAAAGTATAGTAGAGTAGTACAGAGCAAAGTAGAGTAGAGTAGAGCAAAAATGAGTAGAGAAAAATAGAGTAGAGCATAGCATAGTAGAGTACAGAAGAGCAGAGTTAGGTTAGGCAAGGTGGTTAGGGTAGGTTAGGCTAGAGTATAGTAAAGTAGAATGGAGTGAAGTAGACTAAAGTAGAGTAAAGTAAAGTAAAGCTTGATTAGGCTAACATTGGCTAGGTTAAAGTAGAGTGGAGTAGAGCAATGTTAGGCTAGGCTAGGGTAGGCTAGGCTTGGTTAGAGTAGATAAGAGTAGTGTTAAGATAGGCTAGGCTAGGCTATAGTACAACAGAGAAGAGTGGAGCAGGTTAGAGCATAGTAGAGCAAAGTAGTGTAGAGTAGAGCTTAGTTGAGTTAGGCTAGGCCATGTTAGGTGTTGCTAGGTAAGGTTAGGCTAGGCTAGGGTAGAGTAGAATAGAGTAGAGCTAGTTTAGGTGAGGCTAGGCTAGGCTATGTTAGAGTTGAGTAGAGAAGAGGGGAGTAGAACAAAGTAGAGCATAGTAGAGTAGAGCAGAGCAGAGTAGAACTAGCTTATGCTAGGCTACACAAAGTTAGGTTGTAATAGAGCAAAGTAGAGTAGAGTAGAGCTAAGTTAAGAAAAGCTATCTTAGCTTAGGGTAGAGTAGAGTATAGTAAAGTAGAAAGAGTAGAGTAGAATAGAATAAAGAAGAATAGAGTAGAGTAAAGTAAAGGCTAGGCTAAGGTATTATTAATTAGAGTAGTGTAGAGATGAATAGAGTAGAGTATAGCATAATAGAGTAAAGTAGTAGTTGGCTTGGTTAAGATTGAGAAAAGTGGAGCAAAGTTGAGTAGAGTATATTAGAGTAGAGTAAATAGAGTACAATAGAGTAGAGTAGAGTAGAATAGAGTAGAGTAGAGTAGAATAGAGTAGAGTAGAGAAGAATAGAGTATAATATAGTAGAGTAGTTTAGAGCTACGTTAGACTTGGCTAGGCAAGGCTAGGTTAGGCTAGCCTAGAGTAGAGTCGAGTAGAGCAGAGCTAGGTCAGGTTATGCTAGGCTTGGATATAGTAGAGTAGAATAGAGCAGAACAGAGTAGAGTAGAGCAGAGCATAATAATGTAGAGCTAGGTTAAGGTAGGCTAAGCTAGGCTAAGTAAGGCTAAGTGGAGTAGAGTAGAGTAGAGTTAGGTTAGGTTAGGCTAAGTTAGAGTAGAGTAGAGTAGAGTTGAGTTGAGTTGAGCTTGGTTAGGCTAGTTGGCTAGGTTAGGTTAGGCTAGGCTAGGTTGGAGTAGAATAGAGTAGTGTTGAGTAGAGTAGAAAATAGTAAAGTAGAGTAAAGTAGAGCTAATTTAGTTTTGTCTAGATAAGGTTAGGTTCAAGTAGAGTAGAGTAGAGTAGAGAAGAGTAGAGCAAAGAAGGGAAGAGCATAATAGAGCAAAGTTGAGTAGAGGAGAGCAGAGTAGTGAAGAGCAAAGTAGAGCATAGTTAGCTTAAGCAAGGTTGGGATACGCAAGGTTCGACTAGGCTAAGGCAAGGCTAGGCTTGAGTAGAGAAGAGGAGAGTAGAGCTAGGTTTGGCAAGGCTAAGCTAAGTTGGAGTATGGTAGAATTGAATATAGTAGAGTAGAGTACAGTAGAGTAAAGCTAGGTTAGGCTAGGCTAGGCTAGGTTAGAATAGAATAGAGTACTGTAGAACATAATAGAGTGTAGTGGAGTAGAGTAGAGATAGGTTTGGTTTGGCTAGGCTAGGGTTGACTAGCATAGGCTAGGCAAGAGTAGGTTAGAGTAGACTAGAGTGGAGTTGAGTAAAGCTTAGTTCAACTAGGCTAGGCTAGAGTAAAGTAGAGTAGAACAGAGAAGAGTAGAGCAGAGCAAAGAATAATAGTGTAGAGCTGAGTATAGTAGAGTAGAGTAGAGCAAAGTAAAGTAGAGAAGAGCTTAGCAGAGTAGGACAGAGTAAAACAGAGCTAAATTAGCCTAAGCTAGGCTTGGTTAAGCTTTGTTATAATAGAGTAGAGTAGAGTAGAGTTGAGTGAAGTAGAGTGGAGTAGAGTATAATACAGTAGAGTGGAGTAAAGAGAACCAATTTTGGCAATATTAAGCTAGGTTAAGATAGGCAAGAGTAGAGTAGAGTAGACTAGATTAGAGTAGAGTAAACTAGAGTAGAGTATAGCTAGGTTAGGTTATCCTTGGCTATGCTTGGCTTGTCTAATGTAGAGTAGATTAGAGAAGAACAAAGTAGAGCTAGGTTGAGTTAAGCTAAGTTAGGCTAGG
The DNA here is from genome assembly GCA_023846275.1 of Vanilla planifolia. Lineage (NCBI taxonomy): Eukaryota > Viridiplantae > Streptophyta > Magnoliopsida > Asparagales > Orchidaceae > Vanilla > Vanilla planifolia. The sequence continues at coordinate 666,858 of JAIUJO010000267.1, forward strand.
TTAGGCTAAGCCATGTTAGGCTAGGCTAGGCTAAGCCATGTTAGGCTAGGCTAGAGTCGAGTAAAGTATAGTAGAGTTGAGCTAAGTTAGGTTAAGCTAGACAAGAGTAGAGTAAAGTAGAGTAGAGTAGAGCAGAGTAGAGAAGAGAAGAGTGTAGCAAAGTAGAGTAGAGAAAAATAGAGTCGAGTAAATTAGAGTAATGCAAAGATGAGTAGGGTAGAGTAGAAGAGAGCTAGCTTAGGTTAAGCAAGGCTAAAGTAGAGTAGAGTAGAGCAGAGTAAAGTAGAGTAAACTAGAACTTAGTTTTTCTAAGTTTTGAGTAGAGTAAAGTAGAGTAGCATAGAGTAGAGGAAAGCAAACTAGATTAGAGTAGAGCAAAGTGGTGTAGAGCATAGTAGACTAAAGTAGAGCTATGTTAGGCTATGCTAAGCTACACAAGGCTAGGCAAGAGTAGAGTATAATAGAGCTAAGTTAAGCTAGCCTAAGATTATCAAGGTTAGAGTAGAGTGGAGTAGAGTAGAGTAGAGTAGAGTAGAGTGGGGTTTGAGTAGAGTAGAGTAGAATAGAGCTTGATTAGGCTAGGTTAGGAAAGAGTATAGTAGAGTAGAGTAGGGTAGGGTAGAGCAGAGCAGAGCAGAGTAGAGTAGAGTAGAGCTGAGTAAAGTAGAGTAGAGAAGGGTAGAGTAGAGCAAAGTAGAGTGGACAAGAGGTGAGTAGAGCATAGCAGAGTAGAGTAGAAAAGAGTAAAGCTAAGCAAAGTAGGCCTAGATTTAGGTAGACTAAGCTAGGTTAGACTAGGCTAGAGTAGAGTAGAGGAAGGTTATGTTATGCTATTCTATGTTAGAAAAGAGTAGAGTTGAGTAAAGCAGAGAAGATTTGTGTAGAGTAGAATAGAGTAGGGTAGTATAGTAGAGTAGAGTAGATTTAGGTTATTCTTGGCTATGCCAGGATAAGTTAGAGTAGAATAGAGTAGAGAAGCAGAGAGTTGAACAAAGCTAAGTAGAGTAGAGCAGAGCATAGTAGACTAAAGTAGAGTTAAGTAGAGTAGAGTAGAATAAAGGAAATAAAAGTAAGGCAGAGTAGAGTAGAGCAAAGCAGAGAAAAGCTAGGTTAGGCTAGGCTTGGCTAAGCTTGGCTAGAGTATAGTAAAGTCGGGTAGAGACAGGTTAAGCTAAGCAAGGCTAGGCTTGGTTAGAGTTGAGTAGAGTAGAACAGAGTAGGGTAGAGTAAATTTGAGCTAGGTCAGGCTAAGCTTGGTTAGGCTAGGCTAGGTTGAAGGAAGGCAATGTTAGAATAGAGTAAAGTAGAGTAGAGTAATGTAGAGAAGAGTAGAGAAGAGTAGAGTAGAGTAGAGTAAAGTAGAAAATAGTAGAGGAGAGCATAGTAGAGCAAAATAAAGTAGAGTAGAGCTAGGTTAGGCTAAGCTGGGTTAAAGTAGAGTAGAATTGAGTAGATTGGAGTGAAGCATAGTATAATAGAAAATAATAGACTGGAGTGGAGTAGAGTAAGATTAAGATAGGCTAGTCAAGGTAAGCTAAGCTAGGCAAGGTTATGTTAGGCTAAAGTAGAGTAAAGTATAGTAAAGTAGACAAGAATAGAGTAAAGTAGTATAGAGCAAAGTAGAGTAGAGTTAAATAAAGTAAAGCGAGATGGATTGGTGCAAAGCAGAGCAGAGTAGAGCAGAGCAGAACAGAGTAGAGTAGAGTAGAGCTAGGTTAGGCTAGGCTATGCCAGGCTCAAGTTGAGCAGAGTTCAGTAGAGTAGAGTAGAGCTAAGTTATGCTGGCTAGGCTTGGCTAATCTTGGCTAGGTTAGAGTAGAGTTGAATAAAGTAGAGTGGAGTAGAGTGATTTAGAGTAGAGTAAAGTGATGTAGAGTAGAGTAGACTATAGTAAAGTAGAGTAATGTGGGGAAGAGCTAGGTTTTGGCCAGGCTTGGTAAGGATAGGATAAGGTAGCCCATACTAGATTAGAGTAAAGTATAGTAGAGTAGAGTAAAGAAAGGTTGGGCTAGGCTAAGGTAGAGTATAATAAAGTAGAGAAGAGTAGAGTAGAATAGAGTAAAGTAGAGAAGAGTAGAGTAGAGTAGAGCATAACATAATAGATTAGAGAAGAGTATGGTAGAGTAGCGTAGAGTAGCTTAGAGTAGAGCTTGGTTAAGCTAGGCAAGGCTAGAGTAGAGTAGAGTAGACTAAAGTAATGTAGAGTATTGTTTGGTTATGCTCTACAAACCTAAGCTAAACAAGGCTAGAGTAGACTAGAGTAGAATAGAGTATAGTGAAGTGCAGAGTAGAGTGAAGCCAAGTAGAGAACAATAGAGTAGAGAAGAGTAGGGTAGAGTAGACTAGAATAGAGCAGAATAGAGTAGAGTAGAGTAGAAGAGAGTTGAGCTATGTTAGGTTAGGCTAGAATAGAGTAGACTAGAGTGTAGTACAACTGAGTTAGGTTAGGTTAGGCTAAGTTAGGCTAGGCTAGAGTATTAAATTAGATCAGAGAAAAGTAGAGTACAACTTGTTTATGAAATGCCAGGCTTTGTTAGGCTAGGCTAAGCTAGGCTAGTGTAGAGTAGAGTATAGTATAGAAGAGTAGAGCAGAATAGAGCAGAGCAGAGTATAATAGCACAAAGTAGAATAGAGCAGAGCACAACATAGTAGAAAAGTGTAGAGAAGAGCTGAGTAGGGTAGAGTAAAGTAGAGAATAAAAGAGTAGAGTAGGGAAAAGAAAAGAAGAGTAGAGTAGAGCAAAGTAAAGTATAATAGAATTAGGTTAGGCTAGGGTAGGTTATGCTAGGGTAGGGTAAGCTAGGCTAGGCTTAAGGAGAGTAGAGTAGAGTAGTGTAAAGTAGAGTAAAGTAGTATAGAATAGAGTAGAGTAGAGCAGAGAAGAGTAGAGGAGAGCAGAGTAGAGTAGGGCAAAGTAGAGAAGAGCAAAGCAGAGTAGAGCAAAGTAGAGTAGAGCAGAGCAAAGCAAGGTTTGGCTAGGCTAGCCTAGAGTATAGTAAAGTGAGCCAGGTTAAAGTAGAGTAGAGCAGGATAGAGTAGAGTAGAGCATAGCAGAGTTAGGTTAGGCAAGGCTAAGCTAGATTAAGCTAAGTTAGAGTAGTATATATTAGAGCTAAGTTGGCTTTGGCTAGGCAAGGTTTGGTAAAAGTAGTGTAGAGTAATGTAGAGTAGAGAATAGTAGAATAGAGTAGAGTAAAGTAAAGAAGGGTAGAGTAGAGTGGAGTAGAGAAGAGTAGAATAGAGTAGAGTAAAGTAGTGTAGAGTATAGTATTGTAGAGCTAAGTTAGGCTAGGTATGGCTAGGTTAGGTTTGCCTATGCTAGGCTAGGCTAGGCTAGGCTAGAGTAGACTAGAGTATAACAGAGTAGAGTTGAGCTAGGCTAGGCTAGAGTATAATAGAGTATAGTAGAGTAGAGGAGAGGAGAGCAGAGCATAGCTGAGTAGCACAAACTATAGCAAAACAAAGTAGACCAAAAAAGAGCGAAGCATAGTAGAGCAGACAAGAGCTGAGCAAAGCTAGGTTAAGCTAGGCTAGGCAAGGCTAGAGTAGAGTAGAGTAGAGGATAGCTTAGTTAGGCTAGGCTAGGCTTGCCTAAGTTAAAGTAAAGTAGAGTAGAGCTAGATTAGGTTTGGCAAGGTTAGGTTAGAGTAGAGTTGATTAGAGTAGAGTATAGTAGAGTAGAGCTGAGCTAGGTTAGGTTAGGCAAGGGTGGGTTAGGCAAGGCTAAGCTAGGCTAGAGTAGAGTAGAGTAGAGTAAAGTAGAGTTGAATAGAGTAAAGCTTGGTTAGGCTAGGCTAGAGTATAGTAGAGGAGAATAGAGCACAGTAGAGTAGAGTACAGTAGGGCAAAGCTGAGTAGAGTAGAACTTTGTAAAGGAGAGCTGAGCATAGTAAAGAAGAGTTAAGTTAGGCTAGGATAGGCCAAAGTAGAGTTAGGCAAGGTTAGGCTAGGCTAGGTTAGGTTAGAGTAGAGTAGAGTTGTTGACACACTTTTATAAGCACATCGTTAAGTTTTGTTTAATTAAAAAAATAAAACATAGTTTGCCCAAAATAAATACTAATTTTTTTCTTAAAAATAATGAAAAAGAGAGATTTTTTTATAAAAGTAAATACTATTTTATTTATTTTAAAATATAACAATTTTATGAAGTCACTATACACAACAAATTTATTAAAGATAGAACATTTTTATGGCAATTTTAAATTTTTGTAAAACTATTATTTATTAATACGTTTTTCATTCAAAATTATCTTTAAAAATAAACTTAATGACAGTTTCTGCATCACATTAGCCATAGATTTTAAAATTATTAAAAAAAGTTTGCAAAATATTTTTATATTTTGTATACATTAAATAATTTTTTTTGATTTTTTTGAATGTTCTCTTAGTAATAAAATATCTAATAAAAGACTAAATATTTTTCTTTTCTTTAAGAAACTAATAGGTAAAAATATTCAAAAGAAAATATTTTTTATTTAAAAAATTAAATGTAAATTTTAAAGTAATTTAAATATATATTACATAAAGCTTATTATGTTTTAACAATTATTTAACAAAAGATGTTGAGTGATAATTTTTTTTAAAATAATTAGTTTTATTTTAGTGAATGAAAATTCAAAACTTATTTTAAAATATTTACTTAAAATATGTTTTTTGAACTTTCTAATAAAGAAGAAAAATATTTATTACAAAATTGAATCAAAACATTTTTATGACATATATTTTTGTAACAGTATTTTAAAAAATACTATTTATTTATTAAAGTCATACATTATATACAAAGTAGTATCTTAAGAGACTTTTTGTTGATTTGTATAATATATTAATTTTTTTATAATAGTTGATAGAATTCATGATTAAAATTAATTTTTTTAAATAAATAAACATTATATTTTGTTTGAGATTTTGATTAAAATGAACTTTTAAAAAAATTAAAAAAATTGTTATCTTTAAAAGCTATTAGTTTTGAAATTAAATCCTCTTCTAATTAAAATTCATGTCTATGATCTAAATGATGACAGAGCAGAGTAGAGCAGAGTAGAGCAAAGTAGAGTAGAGCAACATAAAGAAGAGTAGAGTGGAGTACAGCAGTACAGAGTAGAGCAAAGAAGAGCACAGTATAGCAGAGCATAGTAGAGTAGAGTAGAGTAGAAAAGAGTAGAGCAAAGTAGAGCTAGGTTAGGGTAGACTAGGCAAGGCTAAGTTAGGTAAGGCTAGAGTAGAATAGAGCAGAGTAGAGTAGAGGAGATTAGAGTAGAGTAGGGTGGAGTAGAGCCAGGTTAGGCTAGGCTAGGTTAAAGTAGAGTAAGTAGAGTAGAGTAGAATAAAGTAAAGTAAGGTTAGGCTAGGATAAGTTAGGTAAGGCTAAGTTAGGCTAGGGTAGGCTAGGATAAGCTAGAGAGTAGAGTATAATATAATAGAGCAAAGTAGAGTAGGACTAGATTAAGTAAGCCCAAGCTAGGATAGGCTAGGCTAGAGTAGGGTAGAGTAGAGTAGCATAGAGCAAAGTAGAGTAGATTAGAGCAAAGTAAAGTAGGGTAGAATATAGCTAAGTTAAATTAGGATAAGCTAAGCTAGGCTAGAATAGAGTAGAGTATAGTAGAATAGAGTATAGTAGAGTAGAGTAGAATAGAGTAGAGTAGAGCAAAGTAGAGTAGAGTAGAGTAAAGTAGAGTAGAGCTAGTTTAGCAAGGCTAAACTTGCTAGGTTAGGCTACGATAGGGTAGGCCAGAGTAGATTAGAGTAGAGTAGAGTAGAATAGAGCTAGGTTAGGATAGTGTTTTTTACGTTAAACTAGAGTACAGAGTAGAAGAGAGTAGGGTAGAACAAAGTAGTGCAGAGAAGAGAAGAGTATAGTAAAGTAGAGTAGAGTATAACATAGCATAATAGAGCAGAGTAGAGCTAAGTTAGGCTAGGTTGGAGTAGAGTGAAGCAGACTAAAGGTAGAGCTTGGGTAGGTTAGACTTGGAAAGGTTATAATAGAGTAAAGTAGAGTAGAGTAGAGTTAAGAGCAGTAGTGTAGAGTAGAGTTGAGTATAGTTAGGTTAGCTAAGATTAGGCCAGGCTAGGTTAGGCTAGGGTAGGCTAGACTAGGTTAGAGTAGACTAGAGCAAAGTTAGGCTACCTAGATAGAATAAAATAGATTACAATAGAGTAGAGTAGAGTTGAGTAGAGTAGAGTAGAGTAGAGTAGGGTAAAGGAGAGGAGATGAGAAATGGGGCGAGGAGAGGAGAGGAAAATATAGTTGAGCTGAGCTGAGCAGAGTAGAGTAGAAGATTAGAGCAGAGTAGTGTAAAATAGAGCAGAGTAGAGCCATACAAAGCAGAACATAATAGAGTAGAGTAAAATAAAGAAGAGTAAGATTAGGTAAGTTGAGGCATGGCTAGAGTTGAGTAGAGTGTAGTTGAGTTGAGTAGAGCATGGTTAGGCGAGGCTAGGGTAGGCTTGGCTAAGCAAGGCTAGAGTAGAGTAGAGTAGAGCAAAGCAGAATAGAGTAGAGCCAAACATAACATTATAGAGCAAAGCAGAGTGGAGTAGAGAAAGTAGAGCACCAGAGAACAGAGCAAAATAGAGAAAATTAGAGCTAGGTTTGGCTAAGCTAGAGTAAGCTATATTAGGCTAGGTTGGAGTAGAGTAGAGTAGAATAAAGGAGACTAAAGGAGAGTAGAGTAGAATAAAGCTACGTTAGGCTAGGCTAGCCTATTTTAGGGTAGGCTAGGCTATGTTGGGCTAGGCTAGGCTAGAGTAGAGTACAGTAAAATAGGCTAGATCAAGGTTAGGATTTGTAAGGCTAGGCTTGATAAGAGTATAATAGTGTAGAATAGAGTAGAATAGAGTAGAGCAATGGATAGTAGAGTAGAGAATTGTAAAGTGGAGCAGAGTAGAGTAGAGTAGAGTAGAGCAGTGAAAAGTTGAGCTGTGTAGAGCAGAGCAAAGTAGCACAGAGCTAGGTTATGTTAAGCTAAGCTAGGCTAGGCAAGGCTCAATTGGAGAATAGTAGAGTAGAGCTAGGTTACACGAAGCTAAGTTAGGCATGGTAAGAATAGAGTAGAGTAGAGTAGAGCATAGTAGAATACGATAGGGTATACTATAGTAGAGTAGAGTATGGTAGAGTAGAATATAGCTAGGTTTGGTGAGGGTAAGCTAGGCTGAGTAAAGGTTGGCTAGGCCTAGAGTAGGTAGAGTTGAGTAGAGTATTGTAGAGTAGAGTAGAGTAGAGTAATGTAGAGTAGAGAACTGTAGAGTAAAGCTAGGTTAAGTTAGGCTAGGAAAGGATAGGATAGAGCTAAGTGGAGTGGAGTATAGTAGAGTAGAGTAGAGAAGAGCAAAGCAATGTAGAGTAGGGTAGAGTAGAGAAGTATAAAGCAGAGAAGAACAGAGTAGAGTCGAGTTGATTAGAGAAGAGTAGAGCATAGTAGAGCTAGGTTAGGCTAAGCTAGGCCAGGTTGGAGTAGAGTAGAGTATAATAAAATAGAGTAAAATAAAGTAGAGTAAGGTAGATTCAAGTAGAGTAGAGTATAGTATGGTCGAGAAGAGTAGAGCTAAGATAGGGTAGGCTGGACTAGGCTTGGCTAGGCTAGGCTAGTGTAGAGTAGAGTAGAGTATAGTATAATAGAGTATAGTTTTGTATAATAGAGTATAGTAGAATATAGTAGAGCTTGGTTAGGCTATGCTCGACAATGCTAGGGTAGGCTCTATTAAGCATGGCAAGGTTGGGCATGAGTAGAGTAGAGCTCAGCTATGCAATGCTAGGGTAGGCTAGCATAGGCTAGAATAGAGTAGAGTAAAGTAGAGTAGAGTAGAGTAATGTAGAATTGAGCGGAATAGAGTAGAGAAAAGACAGTAGCATAGAGAAGAGCTTGGTAAGGCTATGTTAGGTTAGACAAAGCTAGAATAGATTTGAGTTGAGTAGAGTAGAGTAGAGTAGAGTAAAGTAGACTAGAATAAGAATAATGTAGAGTTGGTAGAGTAGAGTAGAGTAAAGTAGAGTAGAATAGAGTGGTGCTAGGTTAGGCTATGCTAGGTTTGGGTAGGCTATGTTAAGCTAGGTTAGAGTTGAGTAGAGTAGGGAAGAGTAGAATTGAGTAGTGATAAGTTAGGTTAGGTTAGGCAAGGCAAGGCTAGGCTAAGATAAAGTAAAGTAGAGTAGGGTAGTGTAGAGAGGAGTAAAGTAGAGTAGAGCAAAGAAGAGCAGAGTAGAGTAGAATAGAGTGAAGCAGCACAGAGCAGAGTAGGACGGAGCAAAGCAAAGTAGAGCAAAGCGAAGAAGAGCAAAGCAGAGTTGAGTAGAGTTGGGTTAGGCTAGGCTATGCTTGGCAAGAGTATAGTAGAGTAGAGTAGAGTTAGCTTATGTTAGGCAAGGCTAGGCTAGGTTAGAGTAGAGTAAAGCAAAGGAGAGTAGAGTAGAGTAGAGCAGAGTAGAGTAAAGCTAGGTTATGCTAGTGTAAGATAGGCTAGGCTAGACTAGGTTAAGCTAAGTTAAGTTGGCTAGGCCAGAGTAGAGTTAAGCATAGAAGAGTATAGTAGAGTAGAGGAGAGTAGAGCTATGTTATGTTAGGCTACACTAGGCACGACTAGAGTAGAGCAGGGTAGAGTTTAGCACAGAAGAGAAGAGTTGAGCAGATTAGAGTAGAGCAGAGAAGAGTAGAGCAGAGTAGAGTAGAGAAGAGCAGAGCATAGCATAGTAGAGTTGAGTAGAGCAAAGCAATAGTAGAGTAGAGCATGGTAGAGCAAAAAAGAGCAAAGCAAAGCAATGCAAAGTAGAGGAGGGTAGAGTATAGCAAAGCAGAGCTATGTTAGGCTATGTTAGGCTAGCTTAAGGGAGAGTAGAGTAGAGTAGAGTTAGGTTTGGCTTGGCTAAGCTAGGCTAAGTTAGAATAGAGTAGAGGACAATAAAGTAGATTAGAGTTGAGAAGAGTAGAGTAGGTTAAAGTTGAGTAGAGCTAGGTTAGCCTAAGTTAGGTTAGGCTTTAGTTGAGTAGAGTATAGTAGAGTATAGTAGAGTAGTGTAGAGTAGACTTAGCTTAAGCTAGGCTAACCTTACTAAGCTAGGCTAGAGAAGAGTAGAGTAAAGTAGAGTAGAGTAGAGTATAGTAGAGTAGAGCATAGTAAAATAGTGCAGAGTAAAGTTGTGCAAGATAGAGTAGAGTAGAGCATAACATATTAGAATAGAGCAGAGTAGAGTAGAGAAGAGAAGAGCATAGTAGAGCATAATCAAGTAGAGTAGAGTAGAGCATAGTAGAGTAGAGAAGAGTATAGTAGAGCAAGGTTAAGCAAGGCTAGGCTAGTCTAAGTGAGAGTAGAGTAGAGCAGTGTAGAGTATGTTTGAGTATAATAGAGTAGAGTAAATTAGATGAGAGTTAGGGTAGGCTAGGCTAGCCAAAGTAAGGCTAAAGTAGAATAGAGCAGAGTAGAGTAGAGTAGATCTAGCTTAGGCTAAGCTTGGCTAGGCAAGGTTAGGTAAGGATAAGCATGGCTAGGCTAAGCTAGGCTTGAGTAGGTTATAGTAGAATAGAGTAGAGAAGAGTAGAGTAGAATAAAGTCGAGTAGAGTAGAGCTAGATTAGGCATGACTATGCTATAGTATAGTAAAACCAAGTAGGGTAGATCAATGTATAACAGAGTAGAGTAAAGCAGAGCAGAGTAGAGTAGAGAAGAGTAGAGCTAGATTAGGCTAGGCTGAGTTAGGCTAGGTTAGGCAAGAGTAGAGTAAAGTATAGCAGAGTATAGTAGAGTAGAGTAAAGTAGAGCTCAATTAGGCAAGGCTAGGCTAAGCTAAGTTTTAGTAGAGTAGAGTAGAGTTAGGATAGGCTAGGCTAGAGTAGCGTAGAGTAGAGTAGAGTAAAGCTTGGTTAGGTTAGGCTAGACTAAGTTAGACTAGGCAACACTAATCTAGAATAGAAAAGAGTATAGTAGAGTAGCATAGAATGTAGCAGAGTAGAGTAGAGTAGAGCAGAGTAGAGAAGAGCATAATAGAAAAGAGTAGAGTAGAGTAGAGTAAAGCAAAGTAGAGCAAAGCAGAGCAGAGTTGAGTAGAGTAGAGTAGAGCTAGGTTAGGTTAGGCTAGGCTAGAGTAGAGTAGAGTAGAGCTTGGTTAGGCTAAGCTAGGCTAGGCCATATTAAAGTAGAGTAGAATAGAGGAAGGTTGAGTAGAATAGAGCAGAGAATAGAAGAGTAGAGTAGAGTAAAATAGAGCTAGGTTAAGCTAAGCTAAGCTATGCTAGGTTAGGCTAAGCAAGGCCAGTCAAGGCTAGTGTAGAGAAGAGTAGAGCTAGGTTAGGCTAAGTTAGGTTAGAATAGAGTAGACTAGAATAGAATAGAGTGAAGTTGAATATAATATAGTATAGTTTTGTAGAGTATAGTGGAGTAGAACTAAGACAGGCTAGCCTAGGCTAAGGTAGGCTAGGCTAGAGTAGAGAAGCATTGAGTAGAGTAGAGTAAAGTAGAGTAGAGTAGAGCATGGTTAGGCTAGGCTAGGTTAGAGTAGAGTAGAATGGAGTTGAGTTGAGTATAACATAGTAGAGTAGAGCAGAACAAAGTAGAAGAGAGTAGGGAAGGGAAGAGTAGAGTAGAATAAAGAAGAATAGAGCACAGTAGAGTAAGGTAGAGTAGAGTGGGCTAGGATAGGCTAAGCGAGACTAGGGTAGGCTTGGTTGGAGTAGAGTAAAGTAGAGTTGAGTTTAGTAGAGTAGAATAGAGTAGAGTAGAGTGTAGTATAATAGAGTAAATTCGAGTAGAGTAGAGTAAAGCTAGGTTTGGCTAGGCAAGGCTAGCGTTGTTTATGCAGTACTAAGTTAGGCAAGGCTATAGTAGAGTAGAGTATAATAAAGTAGACTATAGTAGAGTATTCTAGAGTTGAGTAAAGTTGAGCTATGTTAGGCAAGACAAATTTATGCTAGTGTAAGCTATGTTAACTAGGCTAGGCTAGAGTAGAGTAGAGCCGATCTTAGTTAGGCTAGGCTAGAGAGTAGAGTAGAGCATAACAGAGCAAAGCAGAGCAGAGCCGAGTATAGCATTTTAGAGCAGAGCATAGCAGTGCTAAATAGAGTAGAGAAAAGCAAAATAGAGTAGACTAGTTTAGGGTAGAGTAGAGTAAAGTAGATTAGAGTAGAGTAGATAAGAGTAGAGTAGAGTAGAGCAGAGTAAAGTAAAGTAGGCTAGAGTGGAGTAGATTATAATAGAATAGAGTAGAGTAGAGTAGAGTAGAGTTGAGTAGAGTAGAGTAGAGCTATCTTAGGTTGGGGTAAGTAAGGCTAAGCTAGGATAGGCTAGGGTAGGCTAGGCTAGGCCATAATAGAGTAGAGTATATTGGAGTAGAGAAAAGAAGTGGTCGGTTCGGCAAGGCTAGGCTATGCTAGGCTGGCAAGGCTAGTGTAGAGTATAGAAGAGTAGACGATTGTAGAGTAGAGTAGAGCTAAGATAGGCTAGGCTTGGGCTAGGTTAGTGTAGAGTACAATAAAGTAGGATAGAGAAAAGAGCAACAAAGCAAAGTAGAGTTGAGCTATATTAGGCTAAGCTAAGCTAGGATAGGCTTGGGTAAGCTAGGCTAGGCTAGGCTAGAATACAGAGCAGAGTAGAGTAGAGAAGCACAGAGTAAAGAAGAGTAGAGTAGAGTAGAGTAGAGCAAAGTAGTGCAAGGAAGAGCATAACAAAGAAGAATAGAGCAGAGTAGTGCTAGTTTAGGCTAAGCTAGGCTGGGCTGGGCCAGGCAAGGCTAGGCTAAGGTAGAGTATAATAGAGTATTGCATAATAGAGCTTGGTTAGGGTAGACTAGCCTAGGTTAAACTGGAGTAGAGCATAGTGGTGTAGAGTAGAGTAAAATAGAGTAGAGTTACTTTAGGCTATGCAAGGCTAGGCTAGGGTAGGCTATTCTAGGGTAAGATAGGCTACAGTAGAGTTGAGTAGGTTATAATGTAGAGTAGATTAGAGTATAGTATGTAGAGTAGAGCTTGGTTAGGCTATGTTAGAGTAGAGTAGAGTAGAGTAGAGTAGAGGAGAGTAAAGTAGAGTAGAGTAGATTAAAGCAGAATGGAGTAGAGTAGATTAAAGTAGAGTGGAGTAGAGAGAGTAGCATAGAATAGAGGAGAGGAGTGGAGAAGAGAGCAAAGTAGAGTAGAGCAGGGCAAAGCAAAAGAACAAAGTAGATTAGAGTATAGAAAAGTAGAGTAGAGCAGTATAGCACAAAGCAGAGTAGAGTAGAGTAGAGATGAGTTGAGCTATGTTAGGCTAGGCTAGGATAAGATAGAGTAGAGTAGAGTAGAGTAGAGTAGAGTAAAGTAGAGTAGAATAAAGTTGAGCTAGGTTAGGATAGTTTGGGCTAGGTTGGGCTAGTGTAGGCTATGTTGGGCAAGAGAGGAGTAGAGTAGAGTAGAGCTAGGTTCAGTTGGGCTAGGCTAGAGTATAGTAGAGTAGAGTATATTAGAGATAATTAAAGCAAAGTAAAGAAGAGCAGAGCAAAGTAAAGTAGAGTAGAGCAGATAAGAGAAGAGTAGAGCAGAGAAGAGATGAGCAAGGTAGAACAAAGTAGAGTAGAGTAGAGTTAAGTTAGGCTAGGCTAAACCAGACTATGTTAGAGTAAAGTAGAGTAGAATTTGGTTAGTTTAGGCTAGGCTAGGTTATGTTAAAGTAGGGTAGAGTAGAGTAGAGCTAGTTTAGGATTGGCCAAGCTAGGCTAGGTTAGGCTAAGCTATCCTAGGTAAGCATAGGAGTAGAGTTTAATAGAGTGGAGTAGAGTAGATGGAGTCGAGCAGTGTAGAGTTGAGAAGAGAAGGGCTTGGCCTGGCTAGACTAAGCTAGCTTAGAATATAATAGTGTAGAGTAGAGTAGAGTGGAGTAGAAAAGAGCAAAACAGAGTAGGAGCAGAGCAAAAGAGCATAACAGAGTAGAGTAGAGTAAAGTAGAGCAGAGCAGAATAGAGTAGGGTTGAGGAAAGTAGAGTAGAGTAAAGTATAATATAATAGAGTATGTAGAGCAGAGTAGAGTAGAGTATTGTAGAGCTTGGTTAGGCTAGGTTAGGTTAGACTAGGTTAGGCTATGCTAGGCTAGAGTAGAGTATAGTAGAGTAGGGAAGAGTAGAGTAGAGTAGAGTGGAGTTGAGTTGAGCTAGGTTAGGTCAGGCTAGACAAGGTTAGGCTAGTGTAGGGTAGAGTAGATCAAAACAGAGGAAAGTAAAGTAGAGTAAAGTAGAGTAGGGCAGAGTAGTTAAGAGTAGAGCTTAGTTTTGAAAGCTGGGATAGCCAAGGTTGGGTGAGGTTAGGCTAAGCTAAGGCTTGGTTAGGCTAGGGTAGAGTAGAGCAAAGTAGATCTAGGTTTGGCTTGGCTTAGCTAGACTAAGTTAGAGTAGAGTAGAATTTAATATAGTAGATTAGAGTAGAGTATGGTAGAGTAGAGCTAGGTTAGGATAGGTTAGAGTAGAGTAGAGTATAGTATAGTGGAGTGGAGTGGAGTAAAGTAGAGCTAAGCTAGGCTAGGCTAAGTTAAGCTTGGCTAGCATCAGTTAGGCTTGGCTAGAGTAGAATAGAGTATAGAGTTGAGTTTGGTTAGGTTAGGCTAAGCAGGAGTATAGTAGAGTAGAGTAGTGTAGAGAAGAGAGAATAGCAAAGTAGAGCATAGCAGAGTAGAGAAGAGAAGAGTTGAGTAGAGCTAAGTAGAGCAGAGCAGAGAGGAGTAGTGCTAGGTTAGGTTAAGCTAGGCTAGGTTAAGCAAGGTCAGAGTTGAGTAGAGAAGAGTTGAGTAAAGTAGAGTAGAGTAGAGTAGAGTGTAGTAGAGTAGAATAAAGTATAATAGAGTAGAGTAGAACATAGTAGCATAAAGAAGAGTAGAGCTACACAAGGCTAGGTTAGGGTAAGCAAAACAAGGATAGACTATAATAGAGTAGAGCTCGATTTGGTTTGGCTAGGCTAAGCTTGGTTAGAGTTGAGTAAAGCAAAGTAGAATTATGTAGAGTAGAGTAGAGTATCATATAGTAGGTTAGAGTAGAGTAGAGCAATGTTAGGTTAGGCTAAGTTAGGTTAGCATAGAGTATAGGGCATAATAGAGTAAGATAGAGAATAGTAGAGCAGAGTAGAGTTGAGCAAAGTAGAGAAGAGCTAAACTATGTTAAGCTAAGCTAAGCTAAGCTTGACTAGGCAAAGTGAGGTTAGAGTAGTATAGAGTAGGGCTGAGTAGTGTAGTGCTTTGTTAGGCTAGGCAAAGCTAGGTTAGAGTAGAGTATAGTAGAGTAGAGGTGAGTAAAGCAAGATTAGGCTAGGCTAGGCTTGGCTTGGATAAGTTAGAGTAGAGTTAAGCAGAGTAGAGTAGAGCTTGGTTAGGCTAAGCTAGAGTAGAATAGAGTAGAGTATAGTACAATAGTGTAGAGTAAATCAGAGTTAAGTAGAGTAAAGTAAGGTAGAGTAGAGTAGAGTAGCAGAGAGGAGAGGAGAGTAGTGTAGAAGAGAAAAGTGGAGAAATTTAGAACAAAGTAGTGTCGAGTAGAGTAGAGTAGGGCTAGGTTAGGCTATGCAAGGCTAATCTTGGCTAGGTTAAGCTAAAGCAGAGAAGATTAGAGTAGGGTAAAGCTAGGTTAGGCTAGGTTTAGCCGGGTAAGCTAAGCTAGGCTAGAGTAGTGGTAGAGTAGAGTAAGGTAGAGTGGAGTATAGTAGAGTAGGGTAGGGTAGAGTAGAGTAGAGTAGAGTAAAATAGAGTAGAGCAAGGTTAGGCTATGTTAAGCTAGGCAAGGCAACGATAGGCTAGGCTTAGATAGGATAAAGTAAAGTAGAGTAGAGTAATGTAGAGTAGAGTAGAGTTGAGTAAGCTTAGGCTAAGCTAGCATAGAGTATAATAGAGATGAGTAGAGTAGAGTAGAGTAGAGTAGAGTGGAGATGGAGTATAGTAGAGGTAGAGTAGAGTAGAGTAGAATAGAGCTAAGTTAGGCTAGGGGAAGATAGAGTAGTATAGATAAGAGCTAAGTTGGACTTGGCTAGGCTAGGCTCGGGTAGAGCAGAGTAGGGTAGAGTAAAGTAGAGTAAAAAAGAGGAGAATAGAGTAGAGTAGAGTAGAGTATAGTAGAGCTAGGTTAGGCTAGGTTATGTTCAGTTTGGCTAGGCCAAGTTAGGCTATGTTAGGCTAAACTAGGCTAAAGTAAAGTTGAGTTTAGTATAGTAGAGTAGAGCTAGGTTAGGTAAGGCTAAACTAGAGTATAATAAATTAGAATAGAGAAGAGAAAAATAGAGTAGTGCATAGTAGAGTAGAATAGAGCAGAGCAAGGTTAGCTAGGCTAGGCTATGCTGGAGTAGCGTAGAGAAGAATAAATTACAGTATAGTAGAGTAGAGTATAGTACAACCTTGTAGAGTAGAGCTTTGTTAGCCTAGGTAAGGCTAGCCTAAGCTAAGGTAGGCTAGACAAGGGTAGGCTAAAGTAGAGTAGAGTAGAGCTCAGTTAGGCGAGGCTAGGAAAAGCTAAGCTAGAGTAGAGTATAGCAAAGTAGAAAAAGCAGAGTAGTGTAGAGTAGAGTAGAGAAGAATAGTGTAGAGTAGAAAAAAGTAGAGCAGAGTAGAGTAGAGCATAATAGAGCTAAGTAGTATAGAGTAGAGTAAAATATAGTAGAACTTGGTTAGGCTAAGCTAGGTTAGAGTAAAGTAGAGTAGAGTTGAGTTGAGTAGAGTAGAGTTGGGTATTATAGAGTAGTGTAGAGTAGAATTCAGATAGGTTAGGATAGGCTAGGCTATGCTAGGTTAAGCTCGACCTGAGTGGAGCAGAGTAGAGTAAAGCTAGGTTAGGTTAGGTTAGGCTAGGCTAGTCTAAGTTAGAGTAGAGTGGAGATGAGTAGATTAGAGTAGAGTAGTGTAGAGCAGTGTAGAGCATTATGGAACAAATTACAGTAGAGACGAGCAGAATAGAGCAGAGTAGAACTATGTTAAGTAAGGCTAGGCTAGGCTTAATTATAGTTGAGTAGAGAAGAGCTAGGTTAGGGTAGGCTAGGTTAGGCTAAGTTAAAGAAGAGTAGAGTAGAGTAGATTAGAGTGGATTAGAGTAGTGTAGAGTAGAGTAGAGTAGGGTATGGTAGAGTAAAGCTAGGTTAGGTATGGCTAGGTTGGGCTAGAGTAGAATAGAGTAGAGTAGAGCAGAGTAGAGTAGAGCAAAGCAAAGTAGAGAAAAGTAGAGCATAATAGAGTAAAGTAAAGTTGAGTAGAGTTTAGTAAAGTATAGAAGATTAAGGTTATGCTAGGCTAAGCTAGGCTATGTTAGAGTAGAGTGGTTTGAGAAGAGTAAGGTAGAGTAGATTTGTGTAGAGTAGAACTTGGTTAGGCTAGGCTAGGCTAGAGTACATTAGAGTAGAGGAGAGTATAATAGTAGAGCATAGTAGAGTAGAGAAGAGTAGAGCAAAGTAGAGCATAGGACAATAGAGTAGAACATAACAGACAAGAGCAGAGTAGAGGTAGGTTTGGCTAGGTTATGCTAGGTGAGGCTAGGCTAGAATAGAGTAGAATATAATAGAGTAAGTAGAGTAGAGCTGAGCTAGTTTAGGATAGATTAGGCTATACTAAGTTAGAGTAGAGTATTAATTAGTAAAGTAGAGTAGAGCTAGGTTAGGCTAAGCTAGGCTAGGCTAGGGTTGGTTTGGCAAGGCTATTTTAGGTTAGGGTAGAGTAGTGTAGAGTAAGGTAGAGTGGAGGATAGTAGAGTATAATAGAGTAGGGTAGAGTAGAGTATAGTAGAGCTAGGTTTGGCTGGGTTAAGGAGAGACTAAGCTAGGCTAGGGTAGGCTAGGCAAGGCTTGAGTAGAGTAGAGTAGAGTAGTGTAAAGTAGACTAGTGTAAAACTAGGTTAAGCTAGGCAAAGTTAGGCTAAGCTAGGTAATGCTAGGGTAGAGTAGAGTATAATAGAGCAAAATTGAGAAGATCAGAGCAGAGCAGTATAGAGTAAAGTAGAGTAGACCAGAGTAGACTAGGGTAGAAAAAAGAAGAGTAGAGCAGAGAAGAGTAGGGCTAAGTCAGACTAGGCTAGGTTAAGCTAAGCAAGGTTTTATGAGGCTAAGCTAAGCCAGATTAGGCTAAGTTTTGTTAGGCTATGCTAGAGCAGAATAGAGTAGAGTAGAGTAGAGTAGAGTTAAGCTTCGCTAGGATAGGCTAAGCTAAGCTAAGCTAAGCTAAGTTAGAGAATAGAGACTAACAGAGTAGAGCAAAGCAGAGCTAAGTAGAGTAAAGCTAGGTTAGGCTAGGGTAAGCTATGCTAGACAATGCTAAGCTATAATAAAGTAGAGTATAATAGAGTAGTGTAGGGTTTGGTTAGGCTAAGCTAGGCTAGGCTTATAAGGGTATTATAGAATAGAATAATGTCGTGTAGAGTAGATTAGAGTATAATAGATTATAACTAAGTTAAGCTAAGGTAAGCAAGGCTAGGCTAGAGTACAGAAGTCTAGAGTAGAGTAGAGTAGTGCTAGGTTAGGTTAGGCTAGGATAAGCTAGCCCAAAGTAGAGTATACTATAGTAGAGTTGAGTAGGGTTGAGTAGAGTAGAGTAGAGTTGAGTAATGTAGAGTAGAGTAAAGTAGTGTAGACTAGGGTAAAGCATTATAGAGTAGAGTAGAATAGAGGAGAGAAAAGTAGAGTAGAGTAGAACAAAACAAAGTAGAGTAGAGAAGAGTAGAAGTGTACAGTAGAGTAAGGTTAGGCTAGGCTATGTTAGATTAGAATAAAGCTAGGTTGGACTAGGCTAGTTAGGGAAGAGTAGAGTAGAGTAGAGTATAGTAGAGTAAAGTAATGTAAAGTAGAGGAGAGGAGAGGAAGGGGGAGGAGAGGAGAGTAGACAAAAGGAGAGGAAAGTAGATTTGAGTAGAGTAGAATAGAGTAGAGTAGAGTAGAGTAGTGTAAAGAAGAGCAGAGTAAGGTAAAGTAGAGCAGAGTGGAGTAGTGTAGAGCATAGTAGAGTAGGGAATAACTTTTTTAGGCGAGGTCTGTTAGGCTAGACTAGAGTAGAGTATAGTTGAACTGAGTTAGGTTAGGCTAGGCTAAGCTAGCCTAGAGTAAAAAAGTAGAGTATAATAGAGTAGAGCATGGTTTTGTTAGGTTAGGTTGGGCTAGAGTAGAGGAGAGTAGAGTAGAGTAGAATAAAGTAGAATAGAGTTGAGTAAAGGAGAGGATAGTCTAGTAGTGTAGAGTAGAGTACAGTAGAGTAAAGTAGAGTTAAGCAGAGTAGAGCAGAGTAGAGCTAGGTTAGGTTGGGCTAGGTGAGACAATGCTAGGATAAGCTGGCTAGAGTAAAATAGAGCATTGTAGAGTAGAGTATAATAGAGTAGGGCACAGTAAAGTGAGGCTAAGCTAAGTTAGGCTATGGTAGGCTAACTAGGCTAAGCTAGGCAAGAGTAGAGGAGTTTAGAAGAGTAGAGTAGAATAGAGTAGAGTAGAGTAGATTAGAGCAGAGTAGAGTTCAGTCGAGATGAGTCGAGTAAAGAAGAGTAGGGTAGGATAGAGTAGAGTAAGGTTAGGCAAGGTTAGGCTAGGCTATCTTAGGATAAATTAGGCTAGAGTAGCATAGAGAAGAGTAGAGTAGAGTCAAGTCAAATAGAGTAGAGAAGAGAAGCGTAGAGCTGAGCTAGGTTAGGTTAGGTTATGCTATGTTAGGATAAGCTAGGGAAGGCTAGGCTAGGTTACAGTAAGGGAGTTGAGTAGTGTAGAGTTAGGTTAGGCTTGGTAAGGTAAGGCTAAGCT
Source organism: Vanilla planifolia (assembly GCA_023846275.1). NCBI lineage: Eukaryota > Viridiplantae > Streptophyta > Magnoliopsida > Asparagales > Orchidaceae > Vanilla > Vanilla planifolia. The sequence continues at coordinate 685,543 of JAIUJO010000267.1, forward strand.
ACACTAGGCAAAGGTAGAATAGAATAGAGTAAATTAGAGTTGAGCAGAGTATAGTGGAGTCGAGCAAAGGAGAGTAGAGTAGAGATGAGCAGAGTAGAGTAGGGTAGTACAAAGAAAAGTAGAGCAAAGTAGTGTGGAGGAGCTAGAGCAAAGAAGAGAAAAGTAGACTAGAGTATAGTAGTGTAGAGCAAAGTAGAGTAGAGCTATTTTAGGCTAGGCTAGAGTAAAGTAAAGTAGAGTAGAGTTGAGCTAGGTTACATAGTGCTAGGCTAGGTTAGGGTAGAGTAGAGTAGAGTAGAGTAGAGTGAGTAGAATAAAGTATAGTAGAGTAAAGTAGAGTAGGGTAGGGTAGAGTAGAGTAGAGTAGAGTTATGTTTGGCTTGGCTAAGCTAGGCTATGGTATGCTAAGCTAGGCTAGACTATAGTAGAGTAGAATAGCTTTGACTATAGTATAATAGAGTAGAGTAAAGCTATGTTTGACTAGGCAAGGCTAGGCTAGGCTATAGTAGAGTAGAGTAAAGAAGAGAGAAGCAGAGTAGAGTAGAGCAGAGTAGAAAAGAGTAGAGTAGAGCAGTGCAAGACAGGGCAAAGTAGAGTAGAGTAGAGCTAATTAGGCTAGGCTAAGCTAGGTTGGGTTTGGCAAGGTTAAGTTAAGCTAGGCTAGTTAATGTAAAGTAGAGTATAGTAGAGTAAAGTAGAGTTGAGTAGAACTAGGTTTAGCTAGGCTAAGCTTGGCAAGGCTAGGCTATTATTGGCTAGACTAGGCTTTGCTAAAGTAGAGTAAAGTAGAGTAGAGTAGAGTAGAGTAGAGCTATGTTAAGCTAGGCTAGGCTAAAGTGTAGAGTAGAGTAGAGTAGTACAGAGTAGAGTAGAGTAGAGTAGAGAAGAGTTGTGCAAAGCAGTATAGAGCAGAGCAAAGCATAGAATTGTAGAGTAGAGTAGAGCTAGATTAGGCAAGGAAAGGTTAGGATAGTGGAGAGTAAAGTAAAGTAGAGCTTGGTTTGGCCAAGCTAGGGTTAATTAAAGTAGAGTAGAGTAGAGTACAATATTATAGAGTAGAGTAGAGTTGAGTTGAGTAGATTATAGTAGAGTACAGCTAGGTTAGGCTTGGCTAAGGTAGGGTTCGCTAGACTAGAGTAGAGTAGAGAAGAGTAAAGTAGAGTAGAGTAAAGTTAGGTTAGGCTAAGCTAGAGTTGAGTAGAGTAGAGTATAGTGGAATAGAGTAGTGTAGAGTAGAGTGGAGGAGAGGAAAGTAGAGGAGAGTAGAGTAGAGCAGAAGAGTAGAGTAAGGAAATTTAGAGTAGAATAGAGCAAAGTAAAGTAGAGTAGTGTAGAAGATAGTAGAGCAAAATGGAGTAAAGCAAAGCTAAGATAGGTTAAGGTACGCAAGGCTAGAGTAGAGTAGAGTGGAATAGAATAAAGTAGAGTTAGGTTAGGCTTGGTTAGGATAGGGTATGGTCGACTAGGCTTGGCAAGCATTGAGTAGAATAGAGTAAAGTAGTGTAGAGGTAGATTAGGCTAGGCTAAGCAAGGCTAGAATAGAATATAGTAAAGTAGGGAGGAGTAGAATATAATAGAGTAGAGTAGAGTAGAGTACAGAGGAGTGGAGTTGAGTGGAGTTGAGGAGAGTAGAGTAGAGAAGAGGAGAGGAGAGGTGAGTAGAAGAGAGGATAGGAGAGGAGATGAGAGTAGAGCAAAGTAGAGCCTAGAAGACATGACAGAGCAGAGCAGAGTAGAGCTGAGCTAAGCATGCCATAGCAAAGTAGAGAAGAGTATAATAAAGTAGAGGAGAGTAAAGCATAGTAGAGAAAAGTAGGGCATTATATGGTAGAGTAGAATTGAGTAGTATAGAGTAGAGCTATGCTAGGCTAGGGTAGGCTAGAGTAGAGTAGAGTAGAGTATAGTATAGTATAATAGAGTACAGTATAGTAGAGTAGTGTAGAGCAAGTTAAGCTAGGCTAGGTTAGGTTAGTGTATAATAGGGAAGAGTATAGTATAGTAGAGGAAAGCAAAGTAGAGTAGAGCACAACTAAGTAGAGTAAAGTATAGTATAATAGAGCAAAGTAAAATAAAGCTTAGTAGAGTTGACCAAAGCTGAGGAAGAATAGGCTAGGCTAGGTTAGGGTAGGCTAGGCTAAGCTAGGCTAGGCTATGTTAAAGAGTAAGGTAGAATAGAGTAGAGCAGAGTAGAGTAGAGCTAGTAAGGTGAAGCTAGAGAAGGCTAAGTTAGAGAAGAGTAGAGTAGAGTAGAGTAGAGTATAGGAGGGGAGTGTTAAGCAGAGCCAAGCAAAGCAGAGCATAATAGAGTAGAATAGAGTATAGTATAATAGAGTAGAGTGGACTGGAGCAGAGCAGAGTGAAGAAGAGTAGAGCTAGGTTTGGCTTATCTAGGCTAGAGTAGAGTAGAATAAAGTAGAGCTAGGTTAGGCTAGGCTTGGTTAGAGTAGAATTAAGTAGAGTAGAATAAGTAGAGTATGATATAGTAGAGTAGAGAATGGAAGAGTAGCATCAAGAAGAGTAGAGTAGAGTGGAGCTTAGTTAGGCTATGCTAGTCTAGGCTTGCCTAGACTAGAGTAGAGTAGAGTAGCCTTGTGTGGAGCAAATTAGAGTAGAGATGAGCAGAGCAAAGTGGAGAAGAGCTGAGTAAAGCATAACATAACAGAGTAGAACAAAGAAAAGTTGAGTAGAGTAGAGTTGAGAAGAGAAGAGCAAAGCATTGTAGAGCTAGGTTAGTTTAAGCTTTATTTGGCTAGGTTAGAGTAGAGTAGAATAGAGTAGAGTAGAGTTGAGTAAAGTAGAGTAGAGCAGAGTAGAGCGAGGTTAGGCTTGGCTATGTTAGGCAAAGGTAAGCAAGGTTAGAGTAGAAGAGAGCGACGTAAGGTAGTGCTAGGTTAGGCTAAGCTAGAATGGAGCAGGGTAGGGTAGAGCAGAGTAGAGTAGAGAAGAGTATAGTAGAGTATGCTAGAGTTGAGTATAATAGAGCAAAGTAGAGTAGAGTAGAAAGAAGTTAGGATAGGTTAGGCTAGCCTTGGCTAGGTTAGGCGAGGCTAAGATAGGCTAGGCTGAGCAAGACTAGAGTAAAGTAGAGCCAAATATAGTATGACAAAGTAGAGTAGAGTGGAGTAGAGTAGAGCTAGGTTAGGCTAAGCTAAGCTAAGCTATGGTAAGGTAGGCTAGGCCAGGCTAGAGTATAGTGAAGTAGAATAGGGCAAGGTTAAGGTAAGCTATGTAAGGCTAGGCTAGAGTATAGAGCTGAGTAGAGAAGAGTAGAGTAGAGCAGAGTAGAGTAGAGTAGAGCAAAAAATAGTAGAGTGGAGCAAATCATAGTAGAGAAGAGCAGAGCAGAGCTTGGTTAGGATAGGCTAAGTTAAGCTAGGCCAAGCTAGGCAAGGTTTGGCTAGAGTATAGTAGAGTATAGTAGAGTAGAGTAGAGTAGAGTATGGTAGAGCTTGGTTTAGCTTGGCTACTAGGTTAGAGTATAATAGAGTATATTAGAGTATAGTCGAGTAGAGTTGAGTATAGTATACTAGAGTAGAGCTAGGTTAGGTTTTGCAAGGCTAGGCTGGGTATGCTAAGGTAGGCTAGGGTAGGCTATAGTAGAGTAGAGTAGAGTAGATCTAGGTTTGGCTAGGTAGGGCTAGGCTAGAGTGGAGAAGAGTAGAGTGGAGTAGAGTAGAGTGGAGTAGAGTAGAGTAGAATAGAGCAGAGTAGAGTATAATAGAGTTGAGGAGAGGAGAGGACAGGACAGGACAGGATAGGAGAGCATAGTAGAGTATAGTAAAGCAAAGAAGAGTAGAATAGAGTAGACTAGTGCAAAGTAGGGTAGAGTAAGGTTATTTTATGCTAAGTTGGGCTAAGCTAGTGCAGGCTAGAGTAGAGTTGAGTAGAGTAGAGTACAAATTGATTAGGCTACTCTAAGCTAGGGCAAGCTAGGCTAGGCTAGGCAAGAGTAGAGTATAGTAGAGTAGAGGTGGATTAGGTAAGCTATACTTAGTTAGGCTCAAGTAGAGTAGAGTAGAGTAGAAAATAATGGAGTAGAGTAGAGTAGAGTTTAGTATAGTAGAGCAGAGTAGAGTGGAATAGAGTACAGTAGAATAAAGTAGAGTGGAGTGGTGTAGAGTAGAGTGGAGTAGAGAAGAGGAGAGGTGAGGAGAGTAGAGGAGAGGAAAGGAGATGAGAGGGGAGGAGAGGAGAGGAGTGGTGAGTAGAGGAGAGAAGAGTAGAGCTAAGTTGAGCTAGACTAGGCTAGGTTAGGATAAGATAGCCTAGGCTAAGTTAGGTTAGGCTAGGCTTGGGTAGAGTATAGTAGAGTAGAGTAGAGTGGAGTTGAGTAGAGCTTGGTTAGGTTAAGCAAGGCTAGGAAAGGCTTGGCTATAGTAGAGTAAAGTAGAGCAGTATAGAATAGAGTAAAACAAAGTAGTGTAAAGTAGAGCATAGTAGAGTAGAGTAGAGCTAGGTTAGGCTATGCTAGCTTTGGCTAAGCTAGGCTATGCTAAGTTAGGATAGGTTAGAGTCAAGTAGAGTATAGTAGAATAAATTAAAGAAGAGCTAGGTTTGTTTGGAATAGAGTAGAGTAGAGTAAAGTAGAGTAGAGTAGAGAATAATAGAGCAAAGCTAAGCAGAGTAGATTAGAGTAGAGTAGAGCAGAGAATATTATAGTAGAATAGAGTGGAGCAGAGTAGAGCAGAGCTAGAATAAGCTAGGCTTGGTTAATGCAAAGTAAATTAAAGAAGAATGGAGTATAGTAGAGTAGAGCTTGGTTATGGTAGGCTAGATTAGGCTATGCTAAACAATATAAGAGTAGAGTAGAGTATAGTAAAGTAGAGTAGAGTAGAGACTAGAGTAGTGCATGGTAGAGTAGAGTAGAGTGGAGTACAGTGGAGTAGAGTAGAGCAAAGCAGAGTAGAGTATAGTAGAATAAAGTAAAGTAGAATAGAGTAGAGTAGAGTAGAGTAGAGTAGAGCTGAGAAGAGAAGAGTAAAGAAGAGTGGAGTAGGGCTGAGTAGAGTAGAGCAAAGCAGAGTAGAATAGAGCTAGGTTATGCTATGCTTGGCTAGGCTAGGATAGAGTATAATAGAGTAGAGCTAAGTTAGAATAGGCTAGGCTAGATTTGAGTAGAGTAGAGTGGAGTGGAGTGTGATAGAGTAGAGTATGGTAGAGTAGAGTAGAGTTGTATAGAGTTGAGTAGAGAGGAGTAGGGTAGAGTAGAGCTAGCTTAGGTTAGGTTGGGCTAGGCTATGTTATGCTATGCTTGGCTAGGCCAGTGTAGAGTTGAGTAGAGTAAAGTAGAGCTAGGATAGGCTATTCTAGGAAAAGTTAGGCTAAACTACAATAAAAGAGAGTAGAGTAGAGTAGAGCAGAGTAGAGTAGTATAGAGTAGAGTAGAGTAAACTAGAGTAGAGTATAATAGAATATAGTAGAGATGAGAAGAGCATAGCTAGGTTAGGCTAGAATAGGCTAGGCTCGGCTAGAGTAGAGCATAGAAGAGTATAGCTTGAATAGGCTTGGCTAGGCTAGGTTAGGGTAGAGTAAAGTAGAGTAGAGTAGAGTAGAGTAAGTATAATATAGTAGAGTAGAGTAACATAGAGAAGAGTAGAGTAGAGCATAGCTACGTTAGGCTAGGTAAGTTTAGGCTAGGCTATGCTAGAGTATAGCAGAGTTGAGTACAATAGAGTAGAGTAGAGTAGAGTAGAGAAGAGTAGATAAGAGTATAATAGAGTAGAGGAGAGGAGAGTAGAGAAAAGTAGAGTAGAGTATAGTAGAGTAGAGTAGAGTAGAGCAAAGCATAGTAAAGCTAAGTTAGGCTAAGCTATATTAGGCTAGGCTAAGCTAGGCTAGGTTAGAGTAGAGTACAGTAAGGTAGAGTTGAGTATAGTGTAATAGAATAAAGTAGAGTAAAGTAGAGCTAATTAAGTTAGGCTAGGCTAAGCTTAGTAGAGTAGAGTAGAGTAGAGCTAAGTTAGGTTAGGCTTTGCTTGGCTAGGCTAGGCTAGAGTTTAATAGAGTATAGTAGAGTGGAGTAGAGTAGAACAGAGCAAAGTAGAGGAGAGCATAGTAGAGCAGAGCAAAATTGAGAATAGGAAAGTTGAGAAGAGTAAAGCAAAGCTGAGTAAAATAGAGCAGTGCATAGTAGAGTAGAGTAGGGCTAGGTTAGGCAAGGGTAGGCCAGAGTAGAGTAGAGTAGAGTGGTGTAAAGCTAGGTTAGGCTAGGCTAGGCTAGGTTAGGTGAGAGTAGTGTAGAGTAAGGTAGAGTAAAGTAAAGGAGTGGAGAGAAGAGCAGAGTAGAGTAGAGTAGAGCATAGTTGAGTAGAGTAGATTAGAGAAGAGCAGAGAAGAATAGATTAGAGAAAAACATAACAAAGTGGAGCAGAGCAGAGTAGAGCAGATAAGGGTAGAGCAAGGTTTGGCTAGGCAAAGCTATGCTATGCTAGGCTAAGCTAGAGAAGAGTAGAGTAGTGTAGAGTAGAGTAGTATAGAGCACAAATAGGTTATGCTAGGTTAGAGTAGAGCAGAGTTGACTAGAGTAGAGTAGAGTATAGTAGAGCTAGGTTTGGTCAGGTCAAGCAAAGGGTTTGTTGGGCTAGGCTATGCTAGGCTACAGTAGAGTATAGTATAGTAGAGTAGAGTAGATCTATGTTAAGTTACACTAGCTTAGAGTATAATAGAGTAGAATAGATTAGAGCAGTGCAGAGTAGAATACAGGAGATGAGAGCATAGCAGAGTAGTGTAGAGATGAGCTAAGAAGAGTTAGGTTTGGCTAAGGTAAGCGAGACAATGCAAGGCTAGGATAGGCTAGGTTAAGCTAGGAGAGTAGAGTAGAGTAGAGCTAGGTTAAGCAAAGGTAGGCTAAGCTAGGTCAGAGTAGAGTAAAATAGAGTAGAGTAGTGTAGAGCTAGGTTATACTAGGCTAGGCTAGGATAGAGTAGAGTAGAGTACAATAGAGTAGAATAGAGTAGAGTAGAGCTATGTTGGGGAAGGTTAGGCAAGCCTGGGCTATGCTAGGTTAGGCTCAACAAGAGTAGAGTAGAGAAGGGTACAATAAAGATAGTAGAGTAGAGTACAGTAAAGAAGAGCAACATTAGGCTAAGTTAGGCAAGAATACAATAGAGTATAGAATAGTAGAGTAGAGTAGGGTAGACTAGACCAGAGCATAGTAGTGTAGAGTAGAGTAGAATAGAGTAGAGCTAAGTTAGGCTAGGCTAGGCTAGAGTAGAGTAGAGCATAGTATAGTGGAGTAAGAAAGATTAGAGTAGAGTAGAGTAGAGTAAAGTAGAGAAGAGTATAGTGGAGTATAATAGAGTAGAGCTTGATTAGGTTTGGCTAAGCTAGAGTATAATTGAGCAGAGTGAAGTAGAGTAGAGCGAGCCGAGTAGAGTATAGTAGAGTATAGCAACAAAGAGCAGAGAATAGTTGAGTAGAGCATAGAAAAGTAAAGTAGAGTAGAGCAGAGCTAAGTTATGCTATGCCAAGTAAGGTAAGGCTAGGCTAGGCTAAACTATATTAATGTTGTGTGGAGTAGAGCTAGGTTAGGTTTGGCTAAGCTAGGTTAGGCTAAATTAGAGTAAAGTATAATAGAGTAGAGTAGAGAAGAGTAGAGTAGAGTAGAGCTAGGTTAAGTAAAGTTAGGTTGGGCTAGGATAGACTAGGCTAGAGTAGAATGGAGTATAATAGAGTATAGCTCAGTTAGGTTAGCTAGGCAAGGGTAAGCTAGAGTAGAGTAGAGTTGAGTAGACTAGAGTAGAGTAGGATTGAGTAAAGTAGAGCCGAGCAGAGTAGAGTAACAGAGTAGAGTATAACAAGGTTAGGCTTGGTTAGGATAGGCTAGATTAGAGTAGAGGAGAGTAGAATAGGGTAGAGTAGAGTAGAGTAGAGTAGAGTGTAGCTACAATAGGCTATGTTAGGCTAGGCTAAGGTAGGCTAGATTAGAGTAGGGTAGGGCTGAGTAGGTTAGGCTAGGCTTGGTTAGAGTAGAGTAGAGTAGAGCTGAGTAGAGTAGAGTAGAACATGGTTATGCTAGGCTAGTGTAGAGTAGAGTAGAGTAATACTACTAGGTTAGGCTAGGCTATGCTAGAGTACAATAGAGTAGAGTAGAGTAAAGTAGCATAGAGTAGAGTATAGTAGATCTAGGTTCGGCTCGGCTAGAGGGGAGTAGAGTAGAGTAGTGTTTAGTAGAGTAGAGTAGAGAAAAGTAGAGTGGAGCTAAGTTAAGTAAGACAAGACTATGATGGGCTTGGCTAGTCTAAGCTGGGAGTAGAGTAGAGTAGAGCTAGGCTAGGCTAAATTATAGTGGAGTAGAATAGAGTGGAGTAGAGTTACATAGAGCAAAGAAGAGTAGAGCAGTGAACAATAGAGCAGAGCAAAGTAGAGTTGAGTTAGGCTAAGCTAAGTAAGGCTAGCATGGGCTAAGCTAGAGTAGAGTTGAGTAGAGTAGAGTGATCTAGGTTAAGCTAGGCTAGGCTAGGCAAAGTTAGTGTAGAGTAGAGTAGAGTAGATTGGAGCAGAGTAGAGTAGAGCAGAGTAAAGAAGAGTTGAGCTAGGTTAGGCTAGACTAGGTTTGGTTAGGGTAGGCTCATCTCGCTAAAGTTGAGTAGAGCATAGTAAAGTAGAGTAGAGTAGAGTAGAGCTAGGTCAAGCTAGGCAAGGTGAGGCTAGGCTAAATAGGGCTAGAGTAGAGTAGAGATAAAGTAGAGAAAAATAGAGTAGAGCTAGGTTGGGATAAGTTAAGCTAGGTTGGGCTTGGCTAGAATAGAGTAGAGTAGAGTAGATTAAGGTAGAGTAAAGTAGAGCTAGATTAGGCTTGGTTATGTTAGGTTAAGTTAGAGTAAACGAGAATACAATATAGAAGATTAGTATGGAGTAAAGTAGAGTAGAGTTAGGTTAGGTTAGGGTAGGCTTGAGTAGAATAAAGTAGAGTAGAGTAGAGTAGAGTAGAATAAAGTAGAGTAAAGTAGAATAGAGTAAAGTAGAATAAAGTAGAGTAGAGTAGAGTATAACATAAGTGAGTAAAGTAAAGCAAATTAGAGTAAAGCTAGGTTAGGCTGGGCTAGGCTAAGTTAGGTTTGGCTAGGTAAGAGTAAAGTAGATAAGAGTAGAGAAGAGTATAGTAGAGTATAGTAAAGTATTGCAGAGCAAAGAAGAGTTGTTCATAATAGAGTAGATCATAGTAAAGTAGAGCATAGTAGAGTAGAGTAAGGTTTAGTTTAACATGGCTAGGCTAAGTTAGAGTAGAGTATAGTAGATTTGAGTAGAGTAGAGTAAAGTATAGTAGAGCTAAATTAGTCTAGGCTAGGTAAGGTAGAGCATAGTAGAGTGAGTAGTGTATTACAGAGCAAAATAGGGTAGGGTAGAGTAGAGTAGAGTAGAGATAAGTTTGCTAGGCAAGGCCAAGCTATGCTAGAGTATAGTAGGGTACAGTAGAGTTGAGTAGAGTAGATCTAACTTATGCTAGGCTATGGAAGCCTATGTTAGAGTAGGGTGGAGTAGAGTAGAGTATAGCACAGTATAGTAGAGGAGATATGAGCAAAGTAAAATAGAGTAAAGTAGAGTAGAGCAGGGCAGAGTATAAAACAAAATAGAGAAAGACAGTGCAAAGTAGAGTAGAGTAGAGTAGAGCAAGGTTAGGCTAGGCTAGGCTATGCTAGGCTTGGTTAGGCTAGGCTAGGGAAGAGTAGAGTAGCTTATAGAAGACTATAAGGAGCTAAGTCAGGTTAGGATAGGTTAGGATATAGTAGAGTATAGTGGAGTAGAGTAGAGTATAGTGGAGTAGAGTAGAGTAGAGTAGAGCTAGGTTAGGCTTGGCTAGGTTAGAGTATAATAGGGTAGAGTAGAGTGGAGCTAAGTAGAGCAGAGTTCAATAGAGTGGAGTAGGGTTGAGTATAATATTATAAAGCAGAGCTGAGGAGAGTGAGGTTTGGCTAAGCAAGAAAGCCTAGGTAAGGCTAGGTTAAGCTAGGTAAAAGAAAAGTATAATAAAGTAGAGCTAGGTTAGGCTAAGCTAGGTTAGAATAGAGTAGATTAGAGTAGAGAGTTGCGTGGAGTAGACAATAATAAAGCCAAGTTAGGCTAGATAGTATGGATAGGATAGGCTAGACAATGCTAGACTAGGCTAGGTTATAGTAGAGTAGAGTGGAGAAGAGTAGAGTATAGTAGACTAGAGCTCAGCTAGGCTAGGCTAGGCAAGGCTAGAGTAGAGTAGAGCAAAGTAGAGAAGAATATAGTAGTGTAGAGCAAAGTAAAGCTGAGCATAGTAGAGCACAATTGAGCAGAGCATAGCGGAGTGGAGTAGAGCTTGGTTAGGCTAAGGTAGGCAAGTTTAGGTTAGGTTAGAGTAGAGTAAAATAAGATAGAGTAGAGTAAGATAGAGTAGAATAGACAAGAGTAGAGTAGAGTATTGTACAGTAGAGTAAAATAGAGTAGAGCAAGGCTAAGCTAGGCTAGGAAAGGCAAAGCTAGCTTAGGCTAGCTGGAGTAGAGTAAAGCTAGGTTTGGTTAGGCTAGGTTAGGTAGGGTTTGTTAAAGAAGAGTATAATAGTGATGAGTAGAGCAAAATAGAGTAGAGCATAGTAAAGTAGAGTTGAGTAGAGCAGAGCAGAGTGGAATAGAGTAGAGCATAGTAGAATTAAGCTAGATTAGGCTAGGTTAGAGTCTAGTAGAGTAGAGTAGAGTCGAGCTAGATTAGGTTAGGCTAGGCTACACTAAAGTAGAGTAGAGTAGAGTGGACCATAGTAGAGAAAAGAAGAGCTGTGTTGAGTAGAGTAGAGCAGAGAAGAGAAGAGTAGAATAAAGAAGGGCAAAGCTAGGTTAGGCTGATTAAGCTAGAGTAAAATAGAGTAGAATAGAGTCGAGTAGAGCTTGTTTAGTCTAGGCTAGGCTAAATTAGGGTAGAGTAAAGTAGAGTAGAGTATAGTAGAGTAGAGTAGAGTAGAGAAGATTATAATAGAGTAGACTGTAGTAAAGTTTAGTAGTATAGAGTATAGTAGAAAAGAGCAAAGGAGAGGGTACTAGAGTAGAGTAGAACAGAGCAATGCAGAGCAGAAGTGCAAAGTAGAGTAAATTAGAGTAGAATCGAGCAGAGAAGAGCAGAGTAGTAAAAAGTAAAGTAGATCAAAATAGAGTTGAGTATAATAGAGTAGACCTGAGTAAGGTTAGGTTAGGCTAAGCTATGTTAGGCTAGGTTAAGATGGAGTAGAATAGTGTAGAGTAAAGTAGTGTAGAGTAAAGCTTGGTTAGGTTATGAAAAGCTAGGCTAGGCAAGGCTAGATAGAGTAAAGTAGAGTAGAGTAGAGTCGAGTGGAGTAAAGTAGAGCTTTATTCAGCTAGGCAAGGCTAGGCTAGAGTAGACTAGAGTAGATTAGAGTAGAGCATAGTAGAGAATAGTAGAGTAGAGTAGAGTAGAGCAGTGTAGAGCAAAGTTGAGTAGAGCCAAACAGAGTAGAGTAGAATATAACAGAGCTTGGTTAGGCTAGCCTAGGCTAGGGCAGGCTAGGTTAGAGTAGAGTTGAGTAGAGTAGAGTAGAGCTAGGTTAGGCTACCCTTCACTAATGTAAAATAGAGTAGAGTAGAAAATAGCATAGCAGAGTTGAGTTGAGTTGAGCAGAGCAGAGCAGAGTAGAGTAGAGTTAGGTTAGACTAGGTCTGGCTAATCTAGGCTCGATTAGGCTAGGCTAGAGTCAAGTAGAATTGAGTAGAGTAGAGCGAGGTTAGCTTAAGCCTGGCTAGGCTAGGCTAGAGTAGAGTAAAGTATAGTAGAGTAGAGTAAAGCAGAGCATAGTAGAGCAGAGCATAGCAGGTAGAGCTGAGCAGAACAAAGTAAAGCAGAGTAGGATAAGGCAAGGTTAAGTAAGGTTAGGTTAGAGTAGAGTCAAGTAGAACTTGGTTAGGCTATGCTAAACTAAGTTAGAATAGGGTATAATAGAGTGTAGTAGAGTAGAACAGAGTAGAGTAGATTAGAGTTGAATAGAGTAAAACAAAGTAGACAAGAGCAGAACAAAGCATAATAGAGTAGAGCTTGGTGAGGCTAGGATAGGCTAGGTAAGGCTAGGCTAGAGTAGAGTAGAGCTAAGTTAAGCTAGGCTAGGTTAGGAAAGGTTAGAGAAGGTTAGAGTAGAGTAGTATAGCTATGTTTGGTTAGGCTAGGCTAAGATATGTTAGAGTAGAGTAGAGTTGAATAGAGTAGACTTAGGTTAGGCTAGGTTAGTTAGGCTTGGCTAGGCAAGGCTAAAGTAGGATGGAGTAGAGTATAATAGAGTAGAGCTGAGCAGCGTAGAGTAAAGGAGAGAAAAGTAAAGTATAGTAGAGTAGAGAAGAGTAGAGTAGAGTAAAGCAGAGTAATGTGAAGCAGAGTATAACAGAGTAGAGCAAAGTAAGGTAAAGAAGAGTAGAGTAGTACAGAGTAGTTTAGAGTAGAGAAGAGTAGAGGAGAGTAGAGTAGAGTAGAGCTAGGTTAGGCTTGCTAAGCTAGGCTAGGCTAGGTAAGCTAGGCGAGAGTAGAGTAGAGTAGTGTATAGTGGAGTAGAGTAGAGTAGAGTAAAGCAAGGTTAGGCTATGTTACATTATGCAAGGCAAGGTTAAGCTAGAGTAGAGTAGAGTTGAGGAGAGAAAGGCTAGGCTTGGCTAGTTTAATTAGAGTAAAGTAGAGTGTAATAGAGTACAGAAGGCCTAAGTTAGGCTAGGCTAGGATATGCTATGCTAGGGTAGGCTATGTTAGATTAGCATAGAGTAGAGTATAATAGAGTAGAGCAGAGTAGATTAAAGTAGAGTAGAGTTAGGTTAAGCTATGTTAGGCATGGCTAAAGTAAAGCAGAGTAGAGTAGAGTAGAGTTGGCTAGGCTTGGTTTGGTTAGGCTAGGCTAGTCTAGATTGGAGTAGAGTGGAGCATAACAGAGTAAAGAAGAGAAGAGTAGGGTAGAGTTGAATAGAGTAGAGCAAGGGTAGGCTATACTAAGTTTGGCTATGCTAGGTTAGGTTAGGATAGGCTAGGCTAAGCTAGCCTTGGCTAACATAGAGTAGAGTAGAGTAGAGTAGAGTAGAGTGGAGTAGAGTAAAACAAAGTAGAGCAAAACTAGGAAAGGCTAGGTAAGAGTAGAGTAAAGTAAAGCCTAGTAGAGTAGAGTAGAGTAGAGTATAGTAGAGCAAGGTTAGGCTAGGCTAGGTTAGAGTAGAGTAGCTTAGAGCTAGGTTTGGTTTAGCTAGGCCATGATAGGCGATGTTAGGCTAGAGTAGTTTAGAATAAAGCATAGTAGAGCAGAGAAAAGCAGAGCAGAGTAGAGTAGAGTAGAGTAGAGCAAGGTTTGGCTATGTTAGGCTAGAGTAGAGTGGAGTAGAGTAGAGTTAGGTTAAGCAAGTCTATGTTATGTTAGAGTAGAGTAAAGTAGGGTAGAGTAGAGTAAAGTAGATTAGAGTAAAGTAAAGTAGTGTAGAGTAGAATAGAGTAGAGTAGAGTAAAGGCTATATTAGAGCATTATTAAGTAGAGTAGTGTACAGACGAATAGAGTAGAGAAGAGTACTACTTAGCCAGACTAGTTAGAGAAAAGTAGAGTAAAGTAGAGTAGAGTAGATTTAAGTCAAGTAGAATAGAGTAGAGTAGAGTAGAGTAGAGTAGAGTAGAGTAGAGTGAAGTAGAGTATAATATAGTAGAGTAGTGCTAGGTTAGGCTAGGCTAAGATAGGCCAAGCTAGGCAAGGCTAAGTTAGGCTAGGTTTGAGTAGAGTAGAGTATAGTAGAGTTGAGCTAGGTTAGGTTAGGCTAGGCTAGGCTAGAGTTGAGTAGAACTTAGCAGAGTAGAGCAGAGCAGAGTAGAGTAGAGCAGAACAGAGTAGAGCTAGGTTAGGCTTGGCTAGGTAAGGCTAGGCTATAGTGGAGTAGAGTAGAGTTAAGTAGAGTAGAGTTAGGTTAGTCTAGGCAAGGTTAGAGTAGAGTATAGTAGAATAAAGTAGAGTAGAATATAATAGAGTATAGTAGAGTAGAGCTTGATTAGGCTAAACTAAGCTAGGTAAGGTTAGGCTAGGTTAAGCTAGACTAGGCTAAAGTATGTAGAGTAGTGTTGAGTAGAGTATAGAAGAGTAGAGTATAATAGAGTAGAGTTAGGTTAGGTTAGGCTAAATAAGGCCAGGCTACAGTAAAATATAATAGGGTATAGCAGAGATGAGAAAAGCAAAGTAGAGTAGAGCAGAGCAAAGTAGAGTAAGGCATAACAGAGCAGAGAAAAGTAGAGTAGATCAGAGTTAGGTTAAGCTAGGCTAGGCGAAGTTATAGTGGATTAGAATAGAATAGTATAGAGTAGAGTAGAGTTAGGTTAGGCTAAGCAAGGCTAGGTTAAAGTAGAGAAATATAGAGTAGACTTGAGTAGAGTAGAGTAGAGTAGAATAGAGTAGGGTGGAGTAGAGTAGAGCTAAGCTAAGCTAAGCTTAGCTAGTGTTGGCTAGGCTTGGCTTCAATAGAGTAGAGTAGAGTAATGTGTAATAGAGCTCGATTCAGATTGGTTAAGTGAGGTTAGAGTAGAGTTGAGTAGAATGGAGTAGAGCAAAGAAGAGCATAGCAAAGCAGAGAATAGTAGAGTAGAGTAGAGAAGAGTAGAGTAGTGTAGAGAAGAGGAAAGTAGAGTTGATCAAAGTAGAGTAGAATAGAGTAGAGCTTGGTTAGGCTAAGCAAGGCTTGGTTAGGCATGGTTAGAGTAGAGTATAGTAGACTTTATTAGAGTAAAGTTGTCTAGAGTAGAGTATACCTAAGTTATGATAGGCTAGACTAGCCTAGGCTTTGCTAATATAGAGTAGAGTAAAGTAGAGCAGAGCAGAGTAGAGCAGAGTAGAGCAGAGTAGAGTAGAGCAGAGCAAAGTAGAGTAGAGGCTGGATATGCTAGGCTCAGTTAGGCTTGGCTTGGTTTAGCTAGGTTAGGTTAGGCTAGAGTCGAGTAAATTAGATTATAGTAGACTTATGTTAGGCTAGGCTAGGATAAAGTAAACTATAATATAGTAGAATAGAGCTAAGTAGAGTAAAGTAAAGCATAGTAGAGCAGAGCAGTGTTGAGTAGAGTAGAGTTGGGCAGAGTAGAGTATTAAAGAGTAGAGTAGAGCATAGCTAAGTTAAGCTAGGCTAAGCTAGCGTAGAAAAGAGTATAGTGGAGTAGAATAGGGCTTCGTTAGGCTAGGCAAGGAAAGGCTAAGCTAAATTAGGCTAGAGTAGAGTAGAGTAGAGTGGAGCAGAGTAGAGTAGAGAAAAAAAAGCAGAGCAAACTAGAACAGAGTTAGGTTAGGCAAGGCTAGGTGAGGCTTGAGTAGAGTAGAGCTAAGTTAAGCTAGGTTAGGCTAGGAAAGGTTAGCATAAAGTAGAGTAGAGCTGACCTCAGTTAGGTTAGGTAGGCTAGAGTAGAATATCAAAGTAGAGTAGAATAGAGTAGAGCTAGGTTAGGCTAAGTCAGTTTAGGCTATGCTAAGCTAGGCTAGAGTAGAGTGGAGTAGAATAGAGTAGACTAGACTAGAGTAGAATAGAGTAGAGTAGAGTATAATAGAGTATAATAGAGAAGAGCAGAGGAGAGTATAATAGAGTAGTGCTGAGCAGAGTAGAGTAGAGTAATGAAGAGCAGAGTAGAAGAGAGTAGAGCAAAGCAAAGTAGAGTGGAGCATTGTAGAGTAAAGTAGAGTAGTACAAAGTAGAGCAGAGTAGAGCAAAGTATAAAATAGTAGAGTAGAGAATAGAAAAGTAAAGTAAAGAAAAATATAATAGAGTTAGGTTGTGCTTGCTAGGCTAGGCTAATCATTGCTAAAGTAGAGTAGTCTAAGGTAGAGTAGTGTAGAGTAGAGCTAGGTTAGATAAAGCTAGGTTTGGCTAAGTTAGAGTAGAGTAGAGTAGAGTAGAATGAAGTAAAGTAGAGTAAAGTAGAGTAGAGTAGAGTAGCATAGAGTAGAGCTAGGTTAGGTTGGGTTAAGTTTGGCTGGGCTAGACTATGGTAGGCTATACAAGGCTAGGTGTAGAGTAGAGTAGAGCAGACCAGACTATAAGAGAGATGAGCAGAGCATAGTAGGGTAGAGTAGAGTAAAGAGGTGCAGACCTAAGTTAGCTAAGATAGGCAAGGCTAGGTTAGGTTAGGCTAGGCTAGGCTAGGCTAGGTTAGAATAAAGCAAAGCAGAGTAGAGAGGAGTAGAGTAGGGTAAAGTTGAGTAGAGTAGAGCTAGGCTAGGCTAGGCTAACTTTGGCTAGGCTAAGATAGGCAGGGCATGGCTAGGCTTGGCAAGAGTAGAGTAAAGTAGAGTAAGGTTATGCTTGGCTAGGCTAGGCCAAGCTATATTATAAAGCAAAGTAGGGTAAAGTAGAGCAGAGTAGAGTAGAGTAGAGAAAAGTAGAATAGAATAGAGTAGAGCATAGTAGAGCAGAGTAGAGAGAGCTAACTTAAACTAAGCTAGGCTAGGCTAAGCGAAGCTAGCTAGGCTAGATTAGAGTTGAGTAAATTAGAGTATAGTAGAGTGAGGTTAGGCTAAGCTTGGCTTGGCTAGGGTAAACAAGGGTAAGCTAAGCTAAGCTAGCTTAGGCTAGAGTAGAGTAGAGTAGAATAGAGTAGCATAGAGTAGAGTAGAGTCGAATAGAGTAGAAGAAATCTTGGTTAGGCTAAGCTAAGCTTGGCCAGGCTAGAGTAGAGTAGAGTCGAGTCAAGTTGAGTAAAGAAGAGTATAGTATAGTAGAGTTAGATATAAAAGGGTATAGTAGAGAAGATTAGGGTAGAGTAGAGTAGACTGGAGTAGAGTAGAGTAGAATGGAGTAGAAGAGAGGAGAAGAGAGGAGAAGAGAGGAGAAGAGAGAAGAGAATCAGAGAGGAGAGGAGAGAAGAAGAGAGCATAAAAAAGTAAAGTAGAGTAGATTAAAATAAAGAAGAGTAGAGCAGAATAGAGAATAGCAGAGCAAAGCAAAATATAATAGAGCAAAACATAGTAGAGCAAAGTAGAGAAAAGTAGAGGAGAGTAGATCAGAGCAGAGAAAAGTAGAGTAGAGTAAAGAAGAACAAAGCATAATATAAAAGAACTAGGTTAGGCTAGGCTAGGCAAGAGTAGAGTAGAGTACAATAGAGTAGAGTAGAGTATAGTATAGTAGATCTAGGTTAGGATAAGCTAGGTTAGAGTAGAGTAAAGTAGGGCTAGGTTAGGTTGGGCTAAGCGAGGATAGGCTATGCCAGGCAAGAGTAGATCAGAATATAGCATAGTAGAGTAGAGAAAAGCAGAGCAAAGCAAAGTAGAGTAGAGTAAAGTAGAGCTAAGTTATGTAAGGCTAGGCTAGATTAGGGTAGAGAAGAGTAGAGTAGAGTTAGGTTAAGTAAGGCTATGCTAGGTTAGAGTATAGTAAGTATAGTAGAGTAGAGTAAAGTAGAATAAAGTAGAGTAAAGTTGAGTAAAAGTTAGGCAAGAGTATTATTAAGTAGAGTAATTAGAGACGAATAAAGTACAGTAATAGTATAGTAGAGTAGAGTAGAGTAGTACTTTACTAGGCTAGGCTAGAGAAAAGTCGAATAAAGTAGAGAATAGTATATTACAGTAGAGTAAAGTAGAGTATAATAGAGTAGAGTAGAGTAAATTATAATATAGCAGAATAAAGTATTGTAGAGTAGAGCTTGGTTAGGCTAGGCTATGTTAAGTTATGCTAGGTAAGGCGAGGTTAGGCTATGCTAGAATACAATAAAGAAGAGTAAAATAGAGTAGAGTAGAGTTGAGCTAGGTCAAGTTAAGCTAGGCCTGGCTAGGCTAGGCTAGAGTAGAACTGAGTAGAGTAGAGCAAAGCATAGCAGAGTAGAGTTCGGTTAGGCTTGGCTAGGCTAGGCTGGGCAAGGCTAAATTAGAGTAGAGATGAGTAGAGTAGAGTAAAGCTAGGTTAGAGTATAGTGGAGTAGAATAAAGTAGTATATAGTAGAGTATAGTAGAGTATAGTAGAGTAGAGTAGAGTATTACTTGGTTAGGGTAGGCTAGGTTTGGCTAGAGTAGAGTAGAATTGTATTGAGTAGAGTAGAGGTGAGTAGAGTATAGAAGAGTAAAGTAGAGTAGAGCTAGGTTAGGTTAGCATAAATAAGGTTAAGTTGGAGTAGAATATAAAAGAGTAGAGTAGAGCTAAGTAGAGTAAAGAAGAGTAGAACAGAGTAAAGTAGAGTAGAGTACAATAAAGAAGAGTAGAGTAGAGCAGACTTTGGTTAGGCTATGCTAGGCTAAGTTAGAGTAGAGTTGAATAGAGTAGAGTAGAGTAAAGTAGAGTAGAGTATAGTAGAATTAGATTAGGCTAAGCTATTCTAGGTTAGAGTAGAGTAGAGTAGAGTAAAATAGAGTAGAGTGGAGTAGAGTAGAGCTAGGTTAGGTTAGGCTATGCTAGCATAGGCTAGGCTTGGCTAGAGAAGCATAGATTAGAGTTGAGTAGAGTACAGTAGAGCATGATTCAACTAGGTTAGGCTGGGCTAGAGTAGAATAGAGTAGAGTAGAGGAGAGAAGAGTAGATTAGAGAAGAGCAAAGCAATGTAAAGAAGAGTAGAGTAGAGTAGAGCAGAGCAGAGCAAAGTTGGGCTAAGCTAGGATAGGTTAGAGCAGAGCTAGGTTAGGTTAGGCTAGACTCGACTAGGCTTTGCTAATATGGAGTAGAGTAAAGCAGAGCAGAGCTAAGTAGGGTAGAGCAGAGCAAAGTAAAGTAGAGCAGAGATAAGCAAATTAGAGTAGAGTTAGGTTTGGCTAGGCTAGGCTAGGCTTGGTTAGATTAGGCTAGAGTTAAGAATAGTAAAGTTGAGTTTAGTAGAGCTATGCTTCGTTAGGCTAGGCGAGGCTAGTTTAGAGTAAAGTAAAGTATGGTTGAGTAGAGCAAAGCAGAGTATGGTAAAGCAGAGCATAATAGAGTAGTGTAGAGTAGGGTAGTGCAGAGTAGAGTAGAGTAGAGTAGAGCAGAGTAGAATATAATAGAGTAGAGCAGAGTATAGTAGAGCAGAGTAGAGCTAGGATAAGCTAGGCTGGGTTAGAGCAGAGAAGAGTAGAGTAGATTGGGGTAGAGTAAAGTAGAGCTTGGTTAAGCTAGGCTAAGAAAAGCTGAGCTAAACTATGCTACAGTAGAGTAGAATATAGTTGCATAAAGTAGAGCAAAATAGAGTAGAGCAAAGAAGAGAAGACAAAAGGAGAGCAGAGTAGAGTTGAGTTGAGTTTAGCTAGGCTAGGCTAGGCTATGCAAAGTTAGGCTAGAGTGGAGTGGAGTAGAGCTAATTTAGGCTACTGTAGGCTAGGCAAGGTTAGAGTAGAGTAGAGGAGAGTAGAAAGAGTAGAGCTAAGCTAGGTTAGGTTAGGCTAGACTAGTCTAGAGTAGTATAGTAGAGTATAATAGAGTTGAGCTAGGTTAGTTTAGGCTATGCTAGGTAGAAGTAGAGTGTAGTATTGTAGAGTAGAGTAGAGTAAAGTAGAGTAGGATAAAGTAAAGCTGAGTAAAGAAGAGAAGAGTAGAGTATAGAGTATAACAAAGAAGTGTAGAATAGAGAAGAGTAGAATAGAGTACTGTAGAGCAAAGTAGAGTAGAGCAAAGTAGGGTAGAGAAGTACAAAGAAGAATAGAGAAAAGCAGAGTAGAGGAGAGTAGAGTAGTGAATAGAAAAGTAGAGCAAAGTAGAGTTGAGAAAAGTATAACAGAGCAGAGTAGTGTAGAGCTGGGTTAGGCTTGGCTAGACTCGGTTAGGCTAGGGTAAGCTAGGCTAGAGTGGAGTAGTGTTGAGATTGAAGAGTAGAGTTAGATTAGGCTAATCTAGGCAAGTCTATGTTAGAGTAGAGTAGAGTAGAGTATGGTAAAGTAGATTAGAGTAGAGTAGAGTTGAGTAGAGTAGAGTAGAGGTAGGTTAGGTTTGACTAAGTTAGGCTAGGCTAGGTTAGGTTAGACTCGGGAAGGCTATGCTAGGCTTATGTAGAGTAGAGTAGGGTATAATAGAGTATAGTATACTAAAGTAGAGTAGAGCTAGGTTAAGCTAGGCTGGGCAAGGTTAGAGAAGGGTAAAGTAGAGCAATGTAGACCAGAACTAAGCAAAGTAGAGCAAAGATGAGTATAGTAGAGTAGAGCAGAGTAAAGAAGAGTAGAGCTAAGTTAGGCTAGGCTAAGTTAGGTTAGGCTAGGCTTGGTTAGAGTAGAGTATAGTCGAGTAGAGTAGAGAAGAGCAGAGTAGAGTAGAGTTGTGTAGTGTAGAGCTAGGGTAGGCTACGCTAAGTTTGTCTTGGTTAGGATTGACTGGGCTGGGCTAAATTTGGCTAGAGTAGAGTAGAGTAGAGTAAAATAGAATTAGGTTTGGCTAGGGTAGGCTACAGTATAAAGTAGAGTAGAGAAAAATAGAGTAGAGTAGGGTAGAGTGGAGCAGAGTATACTAGAGTAGAGTATAGTAGAGCAGAGTAGAGTATAGTAGAGCTAACTTAGGCTAGGCTAAGTTATGCTAGGCGAGGTTAGGCCTGGCAAGGCTAAGCTGGAGTAGAGTAAGGTTAGGCTAGCCTAGGCTTGGCAAGGGTAGGTTAGGGTAGGCTAAGCTAAGCTAGGCTAGGCTAGAGTAGAGAAGAGTGGAGTAGTGTAGAGTAGAATAGATTAGAGCTGGGTTAGGCTAGGCTAAGCGAGGCGAGGCAAGAGTAGAGTAAAGTAGAGAAGGGTAGAGTAGAATAGAGAAAAATTTAGTAGAGTAGAGGAGAGTAGAATAAAGTAGAGCAGAAGAACATAGTAGAGTAGAGTAAAATAGAGTAAAGTAGAGTGAAATAGTGTAGAGTAAGATAGAGTAGAGTAGAGTGGAGCAAAGTTGAGTAAAGAAGAGCAAAGCTAGGTTATTCTAAGCTAGGCTAGGATAGAGAACACAAGAGTAGAGTCGAGTAGTGTAAAGTAGAGTAGATTAGAGTAGAGCTAGGTTAGGCTAGGCTAGACTAGGCTAGGATAGGCTAAGATAGGCTGGGCTAGGCGAGGCTAGAGTAGAGTAGAGTTAAATTAGGCTAAGCTAGGCTAGGCTAGAGTAGATTAAAGAAGAGTAGAATAGAGTCGAGTAGAGTATAATAGATTAGAGTAGAGTATAATGGAGTAGAGTATAATGGAGTAGAGGAGAGTGGAGCAGAGTAAAGAAAAGTAGTGTAGAATAGAGTAGAGTAGAGTAAAACTTGGTTAGGCTAGGCTAAACTAGACAAGAGTATAGTAGAGTAGAGCAGAGTAGAATAGAGTAGAATTAAGTAGAATGAAGCAAACTAGAGTTTGTTAGGATTGGTTAGGCTAGTCTAGGTTAGAGTAGAATAGAGTAAACAAGAGCTACATTAGGTTTGGCTAAGCTAGGATAGGCTACGGTAGGTTATAGTAGAGTAGAGTAGGTTGGGCTAGGCTAGGTAAGGCTTGGCTAGGATAGAGTATAGTATAAGAGAGTAGAGTAGAGTAGAGAAGAGCAAAGTAGGGTAGAGTTGAGTACAGTAGAGTAGAGTAGAGAAGAAAAGAATAGAGCAGAGTAGTGCAGAGTAAAGAATAGTTAAGTTAAGCTAGTCATGGCTAGCCTAGGTTAGGCTAGGCTAGAGTAGAGTAGATTAAAGTAGTGCTAGGTTGGGTTAAGCTAGGCAAGCTTAGAGTAGAGTAGAGAAGAATAGATTAAAGTAGAGTAAAGTATAGTAGAGCTAGGTTAGGCTAGGATAAGGTAGGCTAGGCTCAGCCAGGCTTGGTTAGAGTAGAGTAGAGGAGAGTAGAGTACTGTAGTGTAGAGTAGAGTATAGTAGAGTAGAAGAGAGGAGAGCAAAGTAGAGTAGAGTAGAGTAGAGTAAAGTAGAGCAAATAAGAGTAGAATAGGGCAAAGTATAGAAAAGCATAACAACATAGAGTAGAGTAGAGTAGAGTAGAGCAGAGTGGAGTTATGTTAGACTAGGCTATAATAGAGTATAATAGAGTAGAGTTGAGTTGAGTAGAGTAGAATAGAGTAGGTTAGATCTAAGTTAGGCTAGAATAGAACAAAGTAGAGTAAAGTAGAGCAGAACAAAATAGAGTAGAGTAGGATAGAGTAAAGCAGAGTAGAGTAGACTAGAGTAGAGGAGAGATTTGAAGAGCAGAGTAAAGCAGAGTAGAAAAGGGTATGAGAGGGCAGAGCTAAGGTAGGTTAAGCTAGGTTGGGTTCAGTGGAGTATTGCTAGGTAAGGTTAAGCGAGGCTAGGCAAGGTTAGAGTAGTGTAGAGTAGAGTAGCATTGTATATTATAGAGTAAAGTAGTGTAAAGTAGGGCTAAGTTAGGCTAAGTTAGTGTAAAATAGAGTAGAGTAGAGTTGAGTAGAGTGGAGGAGATCAAAAGAAAGTAGAGTAGAGCTGAGCAAAGTAGAGCCAAGCATAACTGAGAAGAGCAAAGCAGAGTAGTGTAGAGGAAAGAAAAAGAAAGCATAGCAGAGTAGAATAGAGTAGTCCAGAGCAAAGCCAAGTAAAGAAAAGCTAGGTTAGGTTGAGATATGCAAAGCTAGGCTAGGCAAGAGTATAGTAAAGTAGGGCAGAGCTAGGTTAGGATAGGCTTGACTAGGCAAGGTTAGAGTAGAGTATTGTAGAGTAGAGTAGAGCTAGGTTACGCTAAGCAAGGCTAGCTTAGGCTAGGCTACAATAATGTAGAGTGCAGTAGACTTGATTAGGCTAGCTAGGCTAGGTTAGGCTAGGTTAAGCTAGGTTAAGCTAGGTTAGAGTAGAGTAGAATAGAGTAGAGCAGAGCAGAGCAGAATAAATCCAAGTAGAGCAGGGTGGAGATGACAAGAGTAGTGTAGAGTTGGGTAGAATAGAGTAGAGTAGAGTAAAGCAGAGTAAAATAGAGCAGAGTAGAGTAGAGCTAAGTTAGGTTAAGTTCGACAAAACTACTTTAGGCTAGGCTAGGTTGGAGTTGATCAGATTAGAGTATAGAAGAGCATAGTAGAGTAGAGTATAGTAAAGTATAGTATAATAGAGTAGAGTAGAGTAAGGTTAGGCTAGCTTAGGTAAGGCTAAGCTAGGCTAGGTTAGACTCGGCTAGACTAGAGTATAGTATAGTAGAGTAGAGTGGTGTAAGGGTTAGCATAGTATAGAAGAGTAGAGAAGAGTTGAATAGAGTAGAGCAAGATAGAGTGGAGCAGAGAAACAAAGAGTAGACCATAGTAGATTAGACTAGAGCAAAGTAGAGCTAGGTTAGGCAAAGATATTGCAAGGATTGGCTTGGTTAGAGTTTAGTAGAGTTGAGTAGAGCTAACTCAGCCTAGGCTTAGTTAGAGTGGATTTGAGTAGAGTGGAGTAAAGTAAAGTAGAGTAGAGTAGAGTAGAGTAGAATAGAGTAGAGTAGATTAGAGTAGAGTATAGTAGAGTAGACCTAGGTTAGGCAAGGCTAGGCATGGATAGGATAAGATTGGCTAGGCTATGATAAAGTAGAGTAGAGTAGATTAGAATAGAATAGAGCTAGGTTAGGTTAGGCTAATTAAGAGTATATTAGAGTAGAGTAGAATAGAGTAGGGTAGAGTAGAGTAGAGTAGAGTAAAGAAGAGTAAAGCAGAGTAGAGCATAGTATAGTAGGGCATAGAAGAGAAGGGCAGAGAAGAGGAGTGTAGACCAGTGAAGCGATAAGTTAGGCTAGACTAAGCTAGAGTAGAGTAAAATATAGTAGAGTGGAGTAGAGCTAAGTCAAGCTAAGCTAAACTAAGCAAGAGTATACTAGAATAGAGTAGAGTAGAGTAAAGTAGAGCAATGTAGAGCAAAGAAAAGTAGAGTAGAGTAGAGTAAAGAAGAGCATGGTAAAGGAGAGTAGAGTAGAGTAGAGTACAGCAATGTAGAGCAGAGCAAAAATAAGCAGAGCTAGTTTAGGCTGGGCAAGAGTAGAGTAGAGTAGAGTGGGGTAGAGCTGAGCTAAGTTAAGTTAGGCTAACCATAGGCTAGGCTAAGTTAGGCAAGGATAGGCTAAAGTAAGGTAGAGTAGAGTAGAGTTAGTTTGGGCTAGGCTGGGCTAGGCAAGGATAAATTAGGTTATAATAGAGTAGAGTAGAGTACAGTAGTGTCGAGCAGAGCAAAGAAGAGCAGAATAGTGTGGAGTAGAGTAGCGTAAAGTAGAGCATGGTTATATAAGTCTATGATAAGCTAGGCTAGAGCATAGTAGAGTAGAGTAGAACAAGTTTAGGCTAAGCTAGGTTTGAGTAGTGCAGCATAAAGTAGAGTAGAGTGGAGTAGAAAAGAGTAAAGTAGAGTAGAGCAGAGTAATGTAGAGTATATTAGAGAAGAGTAGAGGAGAGGAGATGGGAGGAGATGAAAGCAATGGAGAGGAGAGAGAAGTAGATTAGAGTGAGGAAGAGTAGAGCAGAGCAGAGTTGAGTAGACTAGAATAGAGAAGAGCAGAGCAGAGTAGAATAGAGTAGAGTATAAAAGGGTAGAGCGAAGCAGAGTATATTAGTGCTAGGTTAGGTTAGGATAGGCAAGAGTAGAGAAGAGTAAAGTAGATCTAAGCTAGGTTAGGCTAGGCTAGAGTAGAGTGATAAAGTAGTGTATAGTAGAGTAAAGCTAGGTTAAGTTAGTCTTGGCAAGGCTAGGCTTGAATAGAATAGAGTAGCAGAGTAGAGTAGACTATGGTATAGTAGAGCAGAGTAGAGCAGAGAAAAGTAGAGCAGAGCAAAGTTGAGTAGATTAAAGTAGAGAAGAATAGATTAGAGAAAAACAGAGTATAGTAAAGTAGAGCCGAGCAGAGTAGAGTAGAGTAGACAAGAGTAGAGCAGAGAAGAGCAGAGTAGAGTAGACCACAGTAGAGTAGAGTAGAGAAGAGCTAGGTTAGGCAATGGCTAAACTAAGTTAGAATAGAATAAAGTGTAGTAAAGTAGAGGAGAGTAGAGCAGAGTAGAATGGAGTAGTGATAAGCTAGCTTAGGTTAGAGGAGGCTATGCTAGGCTAAGCTAGGCTAAGTTAGGATAAGCTAGGTAGGTGAGGCTAAGCAAGGTTAGACTAGGCTAAGCTAGGTTAGAGTAGAGAAGAGTAGACTAAAGTAGAGTAGAGTAGAGCAGAACAAGGTTGAGTTGAGTAAAGTGAAGCAGAATAGAGCAAAGAAAAGCAGAGTAGTGTAGAGAAGAGAAGAGTAGAGCAGAGTAGGGGAGACCAATGTAGAGAAGAGAAAAGTAGAGCAGAGTAGAGTAGAGTAGGGCAAAGTAGAGTAGAGCCATGTTAGGCTAGGCTAGGCTGAGCAAGGCTAGAGTTGAGTGGACTAGATTGAAGAAGCTTTTGAGTAGAGTAGAGTAAAGCTAGCTTACACTAAGGTAGGCTAGGCTAAACAAGGCTATAGTAGAGTGGAGTATAGTAGAGTAGAGTAGAGTAGTATGGAGTAGAGAAAAGCAGAGCAGAGAAGAGTAGAGTAGAGTAGAGTAGAGTGGAGCAGAGCAGAGCAAGGTGGAGCATTGTAGAGCAAGGTTAAGCAAGTCTATGCTAAGATAGGTTAGAGTAGAGTTGAGTAGAGAAAAGCTTGGTTAGGCTAAGCTAGAAAATAGTAGAGTAAAGTAGAGTAGCATAGAGTAGAGTAGAGTAAAGTAGAGTAGTATAGAGTAGATTATAGTAGAGTAAAGTAGTGTAGAGTAGAGTAAAGGAGAGGAGAGGTGAAGGGAGGAGAGAAGAGTAGAGGAGAGAATAGCAGATTAGAGTAGGGTGGAGTAGAGTAGAGCTAAGTAGAGTTGATTAGAGTAGAGAAGAGCATAGCAGAGTAGAGCAGACTAAAGCAGAAAAGAGCAGAGTAGAGTAGAGTAAAACAATGCTAGGTTAGGTTATGATATGCAAGGGTAGACTAGAGTAAAGTAGAGGAGAGTAGAGTATAGTAGAACTAAGCAAGGTTAGGTTAGGCTAGAATAAAGTAATATAGTAGTTTATAGTAGAATAGAGCTAGGTTATTTAAGGTTAGGTTAGTCTTGGCTAGGGTAGGCTTAAGTAGAGTAGAGTATAGTATAGTAGAGTAAGGTAGAGTAAAGCATAGTAAAGTAGAGCACAATAGAGTAGAGTAGAGCAGAGGAGAGTAGAACAGATTAGAGCAAAGCATAATAGAGTAGAGTAGAGCAAAGTAGAGCTAGGTTTGGCAATGTTTAGGCGAGGTTATAGAAGAGTATAATAGAGTATAGTAGTGCTAAGCTAGGTTAGGTTAGGCTAAGCTTGGCAAAGCTAAGCTAAGTTAGGCTAAGCTAGGCTTTGCTAGGCTAGCCTAGGCCAGGCTAGAGTAGGAGAGTAGAGTAGAGTAGAGCTAGGTTAGGCAAGGCAAGGTAAGGCTTGGCTAAGCTAGGCTAGTGTAGAGAAGAGTAAACGAATGTAAAGAAGAGTAAAGCAGAGCAGAGTAGAGAAGAGTAGAGAAGATTAAAGTAGAGCAGAGTAGTACACCGAGATCTAGACCAGAGTAGAGTAAGGCTAGAGTAAAGTAGACTAGATTAGATTTGAGTAGAGTAGAGCTAGGTTAGGTAAGGTTAGGCAAGGTTAGGCTAAGTTAGAGTAGAGAATAGTAGAGTAAGGTAGAGTAGAGTAGAGTTGGGTAGAGTAGAGTAAAGCTAAGTTTTGTTATGTTAAGCTTAGCTAGGTAGGCTAGGGTAGGCTAAGCTAGGTTAGAGTTGAGTAAAGTAGACTAGAGTAGAGTATAGCATAGTAGACTTAGGTTAGGCTAGAGTATAGTAGAGTAGAGTAGAGAGAAGCAGTGCAGATTGGAGTAGAGCATAGTAGAGCAGAGTAGTATATAGTAAAGCAGAGTAGAGCAGAGTAGAGTAGGGCAAAGTTATGCTAGGCTAGGATGGGCTAAATTAAGCTAGCTAGGCTAAGCTAAGCCTTGGTTATAATAAGTTAGAATAGAGTAGTGTCGAGTATAGCATAGTAGATTAGAGTAGAGCTAGGTTAGGTTAGGCTAGAGTATAAAGTAGAGTAGGGTTGAGCAGAGCAGACTAGTGTAGAGTACAGCAAAGCAATGCAGAGTAGAGTAGAGCAAAGAAGAGTAGACTAGAAAAGAGAAAAATAGAGTAGAAACAAATAGAGAAGAGTAGAGCAGAGCATAACAGAGTAGAGTAGAGCAGAGCTAGGTTAAGCTAAGCTAGGCTAGGTTAAAGTAGAGTAGAGTAGAGAAGAACTAGGTTCAGTTAGGTTAATGAAAGGTAGAGTTTAGTAGAGTAGAGTAGGTTAGAGTAAAGCTAATTTAGGCTAGGCTATGTTAAGCTAGGTTATGCTAGGCTAGGCTAGGCAAGGCTTGGCGAGAGTAGAGTAGAGTTGAATATAGTCGAGTGGAATAGAGTAGAGTGGAGTAGAGTTGAGTAGAGAAGAGTAAAGTAGAGTAGAATAGAGCTCAGTTAGGCTAGGCTAGACTCGAGTAGAGTAGAATAGAGTAGAGGAGAGTAGAAGAGGGTAGAGTAGAGAAAAAGAGTAGAGCAGAGTAGAGCATAGCAGAGCATAGTAGAGCATAACAGAGTAGAGAACAGCAAAGTGGAGCAAGGTTGAGAAGAGCAAAGCAGAGTAGGCAAGAGCAGAGCAAAGAAGGGCATAAAAGAGTAGAGTGTAGATTCGAGTAGAGAAAAGTAGAGCAAACTTGAGTAGAGTAGTGCAGAGTAGAGAAAAACTAGGTTAGGCTAGATAGGCTAGGCTAAGCTAGGCTAGAGTAGAGTAGAGTTGTGTAGAATAGAGTAGAGCTAGGTTAAGCTAAGCTAAGCAAGAGTATGGTAGAGTAGAGTATAATAGTGTAGAGCAGAGCAGAATAGATCAGAACAAAGTAAAGTAGAGTAGAGCAGAGCATAAATAGAGTATAGTAGAGCTGAGTAGAGTAGAGTAAAGTAGAGTTAGGTCAAGCTAGGCTTGGCTAAGCTAAGCTAAAGTAGAGTAAACTAGAGTATAGTGTAGTAATATAGCATAGAGTTAGGTTAGGTTTGGCTAAGCTAGTCTAAGTTAGAGTGAAGTAAGATAGAGTAGAGTATATTAGAGTAAAGTAGAGTAAAGTTAACTTAGGCTTGGCTAAGCTAGGCTAGCCTAGAGTAGGGTAGATAAAGAAAAGATAAGTAGAGAAGAGCTCAGTTAGGTTAGGCTATGTTAGGTTAAGCTAGGGTAAGCTAAAGTAAGCTAGACTAAACTAGAGTGTTGTAGAATAGAGTAGTGTAGAGCAAAGTAGAGCATAATAGAGTGAAGTAAAGCAAAGTAGAGTAGAGCAGAGTAAAGAAGAGTAAAGAAAAGCAAAGTAGAGTAGAGCAGAGTAGAGTACAGCAGATAATAGAAAATTAGAGTGCAGCAAAGTAGAGTAGAGCAAAGCTAGGTTAGGCAAGGTTGGCAAGGCAATAGTAGAGTAGAGAAGAGTAGAGCAGAGTAGAGAAGGGCAGAGCAAAGCAAAGTCAAGCTAAGTAGAGTAGAGTTGAGAAGAGCAAAGCAGAGTAGACTATAGTAGAGAAGAGAAGGGCATAATAGAGTAGAGGAGTGTACCATAGAGAAGAGAAAAATAGAGTAAAGTAGAGTAAAGTAGAGCAGAGTAGAGGAAAATTTGGCTAGGCTAGGCAAAGTTAACTAGAGTAGAGTAGAGTAGAGCTTTGTTAAGCAAGACTAAGCTAGAGTATAATAGAGCAGAGTAGAGTAGAGCAAAGTAAAGAAGAGTAGAGCAGAGCATAATAGAGTGGACTAGAGTAGAGCAGAGTAAAGTAGAGTTAGGATAAGCTAGGCTTAGCTATGCTAGAGTAGAGTAGAATACAGCATAGTATACTATTATAGCATAGAGCTAGGTTAGGTTTGGCAAGACTAGGCTATGTTATAGTAGAGTAGCATAGAGCAGAGTATATGAGAATAGAGTAGAGTTAAGTTAGTCTTGGCTAAGCAAGACTTGCTTAGAGTAGGGTAGAGTAAAGAAAAGTAAAGTAGAGTAGAGCTAAGTTAGGTTAGGCTAAGCTAGGCTAGAGTAGACTAGAATAGAGTAGAGTAGAGTAAGGTAGAGCAAAGTAAAATAGAATACATTAAAGTAGGTAGAGCAAAACAAAGTAGATTAGAGCAGAGGAGAGTATAGTAGATTAGAGATAATAAAAATAGAGCAGAATAGAGTAGAGTAGAGCAAAGCAGAGTAAAGCAGAGCTAGGTTAGGCTAGACTAGGGTAGTGTAGAGTAGAGTAGAACAGAGCAGGGTAGACTAAAGTAAAGCGATGCTGGGTATAGTAGAGTAGCATAGAGCAGAGGAAAATAGAACTAAGTAGAGCATAGTAGAGTGTAATAAAGCAGGGAAAATCAGATTTGAGTAGAGCAGGGCAAAGCATAGTAGAGAAGAGCTAAGCTAAGCTAGGCTAGACTTTGCTAGCCTTGAGTAGGCTAGAGTAGAGTAAAACAAAGCATAACAAAGAAGAGTGCAATAGAATAGAGAAAATCAGAGTAAAGCAGCATAGAGTAGAGTAGAGTAGAGCAATGTTACACAAGGCTAGGCTTGTTTAGGAATGATTAAGCTAGAGAATAGTAGATTATAGTTGAGTAGAGTGGAGTAGATTAGAGTAGAGCAGAGTTTGGATAGGTTATGGTAGGCTAGGATAGACTAAAGTTGAGTAGAAAATAGTAGAGTCGATTAGAGTAGAATAATGTAGATATGAGTCGAGTTTTTTTAGGTTGGGCTAAGCAAGGCTAGGCTAGGCTTGGGTATGCTAGGGTAGTCTAGGCAAGGCTAGAGTAGAGAAAGTAGAGTAAAGTAGAGTACAGTAGAGCTAGGTTAGATTAGGCTATTGTAGAGTAGAGTGGGGTAGAGCTAAGAAGGGTAGAGTAGAGTAGAGAACAAAAAAGAAGAGTAGAGTAGAGTAAAGGAAAATAGAGCAGAGAAGAGCAGCACAGAGCAGAGTAGAGCAGAGTATAGTAGAGAAGAATAGAGCAGAGAAGAGCATAATAGAGCAGAGGAGAGTAGAGTAGAGTAGAGAAAAGTATTCCAAACTAGAGTATAGAAAAGTAGAGCACTATAAAGAGAAGTTAGGTTAGGCCAAGTTAGGCTAAACTAGGCTAGAGTAGGGTAGAGTAGAGTAGAGTAGAGTAGAGTATGGTAGAGTAGATCAAAGCTTGGTTAGGCTAGGCTTGGCAAGGCTAGAGTATAATAGAGTCGAGTAGAGTTGAGTAGAACAAATAAGAGTAAAGCAGAGCAAAGCAAAGCAGAGTAGAGCATAATAGAGCAGAGTAGAGTATAGCAGAGTAGAGCTAGGTTATGCTAGGCTAGGATAGAGTAGTGTAGAATAGAAAATAATTGAATAAAGTACAGTAGATCTAGGTTTGATTAGGATAGGCTAGGCTAAGTTAGAGTATCATAGAGTAGAATGGAGTATATTAGAATAGAGTAGAATAAAGTAGAGAAAAGTAGAGTAGAGCTAAGTTAGGTTAGGCCAGGCTTGGCCAGGCTAAGGAAGGCTGTGCTGGACCAATGTATAATAGAGTTGAGTAGAGTAGTGATAGTTTAGGCTAAGATGGTTTATGTGAGGATAAACATGGCTTGAGTAGAGTAGAGTAGAGTATAATCGAGCAAACTAGAGTAGAGTAGAGTAGAGCAGAGTAGAGTAGAGTAGAGCAGAGCAGGGTTGAGTAGAGTAGAGTAAAGCAATGTTAAGTTAGGCTTTCGTTGGCTATAGTATAGTAGAGTAGAGCACGGTTAGGCTAGGCTAGGTTAGAGTAGAGTAGAGTAGAGTAGATTAGAGTAGGGTAGAGTAGAGTAGAGTATATTAGAGTAGAGTAGAGTAGAGCTGAGGAGAGGAGAGGGAAGAAGAGGAGAGTAGAGGAGAGGAGAGCCAATAAAAGTTAAGTAGAGGATAACAAAGCAGAGTTAGGTTAGGTGAGGCTAAGCTAGGGTAGAGTAGAGAATAGTAAAGTAGGGTTAGGCTAGGTAGGCAAGGCAAAGTTAGGCTAGGCTAGGCTAAGCTTGGCTAAGCTAGAGTAGAGTAGTAAAGTCAAGTACACTAAAGTATTGTAGAGCTAACTTAGGTTAGGCTTGGCTAAAGTAGAGTAGAGTAGAATAGAGTAGAGTAGAGTGGAGTGGAGTAGAGTATAGTAGAGTAGAGAATAGCAGAGTAGAGCAGAGTAGAGAAGAGTAGAGCAAAGCTGTGTTGAGCAAAGAAAAGTGGAGTAGAGTAGAGTAGAGAAGAGTAGAGCTAGGTTAGGTTAGGCAAGGCTAGGCTAGGCTAGAGCAGAGTAAAGTAGAGTATAGTAGAGTAAAATAGAGTAGAGTAGAGCTAAGGTAGGCTAGGCTAGGCTAGCCTAGCTAGAGTGGTAGAGTAGAGTAGAAAAGAGTAGAGTTAGGTTGGGCTAGGCAAGGTAATGCTAGAGCTTAGTAGAGTAGAGAAGAGTAGAGCAAAGTTGTTCAGAGCATAGTAGAGTGGAGCAAAGTAGGGGAGAGTAGAGTAGAGAAGAGAAAGGAAGAGCATAGCAAAGTATAGTAAAGCATATTAAAGCTATGCTTAGATAAGCTAGTTTAGTAGAGTAGAGTAGGTAGACTAGAGTAAAGTAGAGTAGAGTAGAGCAGAGTAGAGTAAAGAAGACTAGAGCTAGGCTAAGCTTGGTTAGGCTAGGCTAGGTTTGAATATAGTGGAATAGAGTATAGCAGAGTAAAAATTGGTTTGGCTAAGCTAAGCTAGGCTAGTCTTAGCAAGTCTAGGGTAGGCTAGGTTGGTATATAGTAGAGTTGGGTAGAGTAGAGTATAGCTGACAAGTATAGAGTGGAGTTACACTAGGCATGGATAGTGTAGAGTAAAGTAGTGTAGAGAGAAGTAGAGTAGATTTGAGTAGAGTAGAGTAGAGTAGATAAGAGTAGAGTAAAGTAGAGAAGGACAGAGCAAAGGATAGTAGTGTAGATCAAAGAAGAGTTGACCAAAGTAGTGCTAATTAGGCTTGGCTAGGCTAAGCTGGGCTAAGTTAGGCTAGGTTAGAGTAGAGTAGAGTAGAGTAGAGAAGAGTAGAGTAGAGTGGAATAGAGTAGAATGGAGTAGAGTAGAGCTATGTTAGGTTAGGATGGGCTATGGTAGGCTAGGCTAGGTTAAGCAAAAATAGAGTAGAGTAGAATAGGGCTAAGTTATGCTAAGTTATGCAAGGCTAAGCTAGAGTATAGAGTAGAGTATAGTAAAGTAGAGGAGATAGAGTAGAGTAGAGTAAAGCAAAGTAGAGAAGAGCAGAGTAGAGCATAGCATAATAGAGCTAAGCAAAGCTAGGTTAGGTTAGGTTAGGCTAGGCTATTCTAAGCTAAGCTTGGTAAGGCTAAGCTTGAGTAAAGGAGAGTATATTAAATCATTATTTGGCTAAGTTAGGCTAGTTAGAATTGAGCATAATATAGTATAGTATAGTATAATAGAGCTAGGATAAGCTAGGTTAGGCTCAACTAGAGTAGAGTAGAGTTAGGCTAGGTTAGGCTAGAGTAGAGTAGAGTAGAGTAGAGTATAGTAGGGTAAAGCTGGGTAGAGTAGAGTAGAGCCGACCAGAGTTGAGTGGAGGAGAGGACAACAGACCATAGTAGAGAGTAGACTAGAGTAATAAAAGATAGAGCATAGACAAGCAGAGTAGAGTAGTGAAGAGCAAAGCAGACGAGAGCAAAGCAGAGTAGAGTAGAGCAAAGCAGAGCTTGGTTAGGCTATTGTGGGCTAGAGTATAGTATAATAAAGTTGAGTAGAGTAGTGTAAAGTTAAGTTAGGCTAGGGTAGGCTAAGTTTTTTTAGAGTATGCTAGGTTTGGCTAAGCTAGGCTAAAGTAGTATAGAGTAGAGTAGAGTATAATAGAGTAGAGTGGACTAGACTAAGGTAGAGTAGAGAAGAGTAGAGTTGAGTGGAGTAGAGTAGAGTAGAGTAGAGTAGAGAAGGGTAAAGTAGAGTAGAGTTATGTAGAGATAGGTTTGGTTGGGCTTGGTTGGAGTATAATAGAGTATTGTTGAGGAAAGCAAAGCAAAGTAAAGCAGGTAGATTAGAGTTTAGTAGAGTAGAGAAGATTATAATAAAGTAGAGGAGAGAAGAGTAGAGCATAACAGAGTTGAGCAGAGGAGACAATAGCAGAGTTAGGTTGGGCTAAGTTAGACTAGACTATGCTAGGCTAGGCTACGGTATAGTTGAGTAGAATAGAGTAGAGGTGAGTTGAGTAGAGTTAGGTTAGGCTAAGTTGGAGTAGAGTAGAGTATAATAGAGTAGAGTAGAGTAGAGTAGACTAGAGAAGAGCTAGGTTAGTTTGGGCTAAGCTAGGCTAGGGTAGGGTAGGCTAAGATAGGCTAAGCTAGGCAAGAGTAAAAGAGAGTAGAGTAGAGTAGAGTAAAGTAGAGCTAGGTTAAGCTAGGCTAGGCTTGGATAAGCTAAGCTTGGTTAAAGCATAATAAAGTAAAGATGACAAGAGTAGAGCAAAGTGGGGTAGAGTAGAGTAGAGTAAAGCAAAATAGAGTAGAGTAGAGTAGAGCAGAGTAGAGCTAAGTTATGATAGGCTCGGCTGGGCTAGCTTAGGTTAGGCTAGGCTAGAATAGAGTAGATTTGAGCATAGTAGAGTGGAGTAGAGCAAAGCTATGATAAGTTAAGCTAAGTTGAGCAAGGCTAAAGTAGAATATTGTAAAGCAGAGTAGATAAGCACAAAGTAGAGCAGAGAAAAGTAGAGCAAGGTACAAAAGAGCAAAGTAGAGTAGAGCAGACCAAAGCAGATCAATGAAGAGAAGAGCAAAGTAGAGTAGAGTAGAGTTAGGTAGGCTTGGCTAGACTAGGCTGGGTTTGAGTAGTGTACAGTAAAGTAGAGTAGAGCAAAGCAAGGAAAGGCTAGGTTGGAGTAGAGTAGGGTAGAGTAGAGCAAGGATTGGCTTGGCAAGGCAAAACATGGTTAGAGAAGAGCAAAGTAGAGTAGAGTAGAGTATAGTAGAGTCTAGTAGAGCTAGGTTAGGTTGGCTAAGTTAAGCTTGACTATAGTAGAGTAGAGTTGAATAGACTAAAGTAGGGAAGAATAGAGCATACCATAATAGTGCTGAGTTGAGCAGAGTGGAGAAGAGTGGAGCAGAGTAGAGCTATGTTTGGTTAGGCTAAGCTATGCTGGTTAGGCCAGGCTAAGCTTGAGTAGAGTAGAGTAGAGTAAAGCTAGTATAGGATAGGCTAGGATTAAGTAGAGTAGAGTAAAGTAGAGTAGAGAAGAGTAGAGTGTGGCTAGGCTAGCCTAAGCTAGGCTATATTATGCTTCTCTTAGTTAGGGTAGGCTAAAGAAGAGTTGAGCATAGTAGAGAAGAGTAAAGCAGAGAATAGTATAGTAAAGCTAGGTTAGGATAGCTAGAGTAGAGTGTAGTAGTGTAGAATAGAGTAGAGCAGTGTATAATAGAGCAGAGGAGTGTAAAGCAGAGTAGAACAGAGTCGAGCAGAGAAAAGTTAGGTTAGGATAGTCTATAGCAGAGTTGAGTAGTGCTAGGTTAGGCTAGGCTAGGTTAGAGTAGAGTACAGTGGAGTAGAGTATAGCATAATAAAGTATAATAGAGTAAATTATATTAGAATTAGACTAGGCTAAGGTAGGCAAGAGTAGAGTGGAGAAGAGTGTAGATTATATTAGAATTAGACTAGGCTAAGGTAGGCAAGAGTAGAGTGGAGGAGAGTAGAGTTGGGTAAAGCACAGTTAGGCTAGGCTAAGCTAGGTTAGGCTTGAGCAGAGTATTATGGAGTGAGTAGAGTAGAGTAGAGTAGAGTAGAGTAGAGTAGAGTAGAAATAGATTAGGCAAGGCTAGGCTAGGCTAGGTAGGCTAGGTTAGGCTAGGCTTGGCTAGGTTAGGCAAGGTTATGCTAGGCTAGGTTTGTAGTAGAGTATAGTATAGTAGCATTGAGTAGTGTAGCACTAAGTTAGGCTAGGCTAGAGTATAGTAGAGCAAAGTAGAATAGAGAAGATTAGAGCAGAGCAAAGTAGAGTAGAGAAAGGCAAAGCACTATAGAGAAGAGTGGAGTAGAGTAGAGCTAGGTTGTTTTAAGCTAGGCTAGGCCAGGATAGGCTTGGCTAGCCTAGAGTAGAGTAGATTAGAGTAGAGCTAGGTTAGGCTAGGCTAGGTTAGAATAAAGTAGAGTAGAATAAAGTAAAGTATTATATAATAGAGTAGAGTTAGGTTAGGTTAGGCTAGGTTAGGCTAGAGTAGAGTAGAGTAGATTAGAGTATAGTATAGTAGAATAGAGTAGAGTAGAGTTTTGTTAGGCTAGGCTAAGTTAGGTTAGGCTTGAGCGAAGTATAGTTGAGTTGAGCAGAGTAGAGAAGAGCAAAGCATAGCAGAGCAAAGTAGAGTGGAGAAGTGTAGAGTAGAGCAAATTGATAAGAGTAGAGTAGAATAGAGCAAAGTAGAGAAGAGTAGAGAAAAGGAGAGTAGAGCAAAGTATAGTATAATAGAGTAGGGCATAGTATAGTGGTGCTAGGTTAGGCTAGGCTAGGTGAGGCTAGGATAAGCTAGGCTACATTAAGCTATGTTAGAGTAGAGTTGAGTAGAGTAAAGCAGAGCTAGGTTAAGTTAGGCAAGGCAAGGCTAAAGAAGAGTAGAGTAGATTAGATCTGAGCATAACATAGCAGAGTAGAGCAGAGCATAATAGAGCTGATTAGAGAAAAGTAGAGCAAAGTAGAGTAGAGTAGCCTTGAGTAGGGTAGAGCATAGCAGAGGAAAGAAGAGTAGATTAGAGCTTGGTTAGGCTAGGCTAGGCTAAGTTAGAGTAGGGTAGAGTAGAGTATAATAGAGTAGAGTAGAGCAAGGTTAGGCTATGTTATGCTAAGATAGGGTTGCCTACTCTAGGCTAGGCTTGAGTAGAGTAGAGTAGAGTAGAGCTAAGTTAGGCCTAGCTAAGTTAGAGTAGATTAGAGTACAGTAAAGTGAAGTAGAGTAGTGTAGAGCAGAGTAGAGCTTGCTTAGGCTAAGCTTGGCTAGGGTAGGCTAGGCTAGAGTAGAGTAGAGTAAAGTAGAGTAGAATAGAGCAATGCAAAGTATAGTATAGTAGAGAAGAGTAGAGCATACCAGAGCAAGGTTAGGCTAGGATAGGTTAGAGTAGAGTAGAGTGGAGTAGAATATAATAGATTAGAATAGAGTACAATAGAGTAGAGTAAAGTAGAGTAAAGCTAGGTTAGGCTAGACAAGGTTAAAATAGGGTAGGCTAAAGTAGGCTAGGCTAGGCTAAGATAAACTTGAGTAGAGTAGAGTAGAGTTAGGTTAGGCAAGGCTAAACTTGCCAGAGTATAATAGAGCAGAGCAGAGTATACTAGAGTAGAGTAGAGTAGAGTAAAGTAAAGTAGAGTAGAGTAGAGCAAAGTAGGGTAGAGTAGAGATGAGTAGAGTAGAGTAGAGCAGAGCAAAGTAGAGTCGAGTAGAATATAGTAGAGCAAAGTAAAGTAGAGAAGGGTAAAGAAGAGAAAAGCACAATAGAGTATAGTAGAGCACGGTAGCATTGAGTAGAGTAGAGCTAGGTTACGCTAATCTAGGTTAGGTTGGAGTAAAGTAGAGTGGAGCAAATAAGAGTAGATTAGAGTAGAGTATAGTATAGTAGTGTGGAGTAGGGTTGAGTAGAGCTAGGTTGGGCTAGGCTAGGCTAGAGTAGAGTAAAATAGAGCACAGTTAGGTTAGGTTAGGTTAGGCTAGGCAAGGTTAAGCTAGGCTAAGATAGAGTAGAGTAGAGCAGAGTATAGCAGGGTAAAGCAAAGTAGAGTAGAGCAGAGTAGAACATAGTAGAGTGGAGTAGAGCAAAGTAGAGCAGAGCATAGCAAAGCAAAGCATAGCAAAGTCAAGCAAGCTTAGGCTAAGCTATGCCAGGAAAGGGTGCACAAGGCTAAGCTAGGCTAGAGTAAAGTAGAGTTGAGTAGAGCAATGTTTGACTAGCTGAGGCTAGGATTGGTCAGAGTCGAGTAGATTAGAGTAGAAAAGAGTAGAGTAGAGTAGAGTAGGATAGAGTAGAGTAGAGAGAGCTAGGTTAGGCTAGGCTAGGTTAGGCAAGGTAAGGCTAGGCAAGGGTAGATTAGAGTATAGTAGAGTAGATTATAGTAGAGCTAGGTTAGGCTTGGCTAAGCTAGAGTACAATAGAGTAGAGTAGAGTATAGTAGGGTAGAGTAGAGCAAAGCAGAGTAGAGTAAAGCAAAGCAGAGGAGAGACAAGTTAAGGTAGGCTACGCAGGACTAGAGTAGAGTAAAGTAGAGCAAGGTTAGGGTAGGGTAGGCTAAGCTAAGTTAAAGTAGAGTAGAGTAAACTCTAGTAGATTAGCATAGAGTAGAATAGAGTGAAAGTAGAGTAGCGTTAGGTTAGGTTAGGCTAGGCTAGAGATTGTTAGGCTAGGCAAGGACATGCTAGAGTAGAGTAGAGTAGATTATGGTAGAGTAGAATATAAAAGAGTAGAGTAGTGCTCGACTAGGCTAGGCTAAATAAGGCTAGAGCAGAGTAAAGTAAAGTAGAGTGGAGTAGAGCAAAATAGAGTAATGTAGAGTAGAGTAGAATAGAGTACGGCATAGTGGAGCATAATAAAGTAGAGTAGAGCAAAGATTATTATAGTAGAGTAGAGCTAGGTTTGGCTAGGTTAGGTTAGAGTAGAGTAAAGTAGAGTAAAATAGAGAATAATAAAGTAGAGTAGAGAAGAGCTAAGTTAGATTAGGCTAGGCAAGAATAGACAAGGCTAGGCTAGGCTAGAGTAGAATAGAGTAGACTAGAGTAGAGTAGATTAGAGAAGAGCATAGCAAGGTTAGGCTTGGGTAGGTTAAAGTATAATAGAGTAGATTAGAGTGTAATAGAGTATAGTATAGTAGAGTAGAGTAGAGTAGAGTAGAGAAAAGCTAGGTTAGGCT
Source organism: Vanilla planifolia (assembly GCA_023846275.1). Lineage (NCBI taxonomy): Eukaryota > Viridiplantae > Streptophyta > Magnoliopsida > Asparagales > Orchidaceae > Vanilla > Vanilla planifolia. Next base: position 723,215 of record JAIUJO010000267.1, read on the forward strand.
AGGCTAAGTTAGTGTAGAGTAGAGTAGAGTAAGGTAGAGTAGAGTAAAGTAGAGTAAAGCTAAGTTATGTTAGGATAGGCTAGGCTAAATTAGAATGGAGTAGAGTAGAGTAGAGTATGTTGGAGTAGAGTAGAGTATAGTAGAGTATAGAGTTTAATAGAGCTAGGTTAGGTTAGGCTAAGCTTGGGTAGGCTAAGTTAGGCTACATTATGCTTGAGAAGAGCAGAGCAGAGTAGTTTAGAGTAGGGTAGAGTAGAGTGGAGTCGAGCTAGGTTAGGCTAGGCTCAGCTAAGCTAAGGCAAACTTGGCTAGAGTAGTGTAGAGTAGAGCAAAGAAGAGTAGAGCAGAGCAGAGTAAAGCAAAGCAGAGCAGAGCAGAGAAAAGCAGAGCTAAAAAAAGTACGACAGAGCATAATATATCAAAGCAGAGCCAAGCAGAGCTAAGCAGAGCAGAGTAGAGGAGAACAGAGCAGAGTAGGGTGGAGTGATGTTAGGCTAGGCTAGGCTATGCTATGTAGAGCAAAGTAGAGCAAAGCAGAGTAGAGAAAAATAGAGGAGAGAATAAAAGATTAGAGTAGAGTATAGTAAAGCAGAGTAAAGCAGAGCATAACAGAGAAGAGCAGAGCAAAAAATAATAGAGATAAGCAAGTAGAGTAAAGTAGAGTTGAGCTAGGATATGTCAGGCTAGACAAGGCTTGGCTAGGCTAAGGTAGAGTATAGTAGAGTACAACTTGGTTAGGTAAGGCTAAGTTTGGCTAAGCTAGAGTAGTGTTGAGTTGAGTAGGGTAGAGTAGAGTATAATATAGAATAATAGAGTAGAGTAGAGTCCAATGGAATAGAGTAGAGCTAGGTTAGGCTAGGGTAGAGTTGGATAGAGTGGAGTAAAGTAAAGCTCAGTTAGGCTCGGCTAGGCTAAGTAGAGTAGGGTTGGCTAGAGTAGAGCAGAACAAAGTAGAGAAAAGTAGAGTAGAGTAGAGCAAAGCAGAGAACAACAAAGTAGAGTAGAGTAGAGCAGTGTAGAGTAGAGTAGAGAAGACTAGAATAGAGTAGGCTGAGCGAGGCTAGGCTAGGTTAGAGTAGAGTAGAGTAGAGTGGAATAGAGTGGAGTATAGTAGAGTAGAGTAGAGTAGTGTAGAGAAGATTAGAGCAAGGTTAGGCTAGGCTAAGTTAGAGAGAGTGGAGTAGAGTATATTTGAGTATAGTAGAGTACAATAGAGCAAGATTAGACTATTCTTGGCAAGGCTAGGCTAGGCTAAAGTAGAGTAGAGTAGAGCTAGGTAAGGCTAAGCTAACCTAGAGTATAAAGTAGAGTAGAGTATAGTAGAGTAGAGTAAAGTGGAGCAGAGTGGAGCATAACAGAATAGAGTAGAGCTAAGCATAATAGAGTACAGCATAGTAGAGTAAAGCTAGGTTAGGTTAAGTTAAGCTAGGTTTGGCTAGGCTATCCTAGGCTAGTTATAGTAAAGTAGCATAGTGTAGGGCTTTGTTACACTAAGTTAGGCTAGATTAGACAAGAGTAGAGTGGAGTAGAGTAGAGTAAAGTAGAGTAGAGTAGAGTAGAGTATAATATAGTAGAGCTAGGTTAGTTTAGGTTAGGCTCAACAAGGGTAGGCTAGGCAAGGGTAGAGTTGACTAGAGTAAAGCTAGGTTAGGCTAAGCAAGGATAAACTAACTTGGATTAGAGTAGAGTACAGTGTAGTAGAGTAGAGTAGAGTAGAGTAATATAGAGTAGAGCAGAGTAGACTAGAGTATAGTACAGGAGAATAGAGTAGAGCAGAGTAGAGTAGTAAAGGAAAGTAGAGTAGAGTTGAGTAAAAGAGTAGAGCAAAGAAATGTATAATAGACTAGAGTAGAGTAGAGTTAGGTCAGGTTATGTTAGGCTAGGCAAGATTAAAGTAGAGTAGAGTAGAGTAGAGTAGAGCTTGGTAAGGCTAGGCTAAAGTAAATTAAGATAGAGTAGAGTGGAGTAGAGTAGAGTAGAGTAGAGTCAATTTAAGTAGAGCTATGTTAGGTTGGGTTAGGCTAGGCTTAGCTAGGTTAGGCTAGGCTTGGCTATGCTAGGCTATAGTAGAGTAGAGTAGAGCTAGGTTAGTTAGGCTAGGATAGAATATGGTAGAGCAGAGTAGATTAGAGTAAAGAAGAGTAGAGAAGAGTATAGTAAAGTAAAGTAGAATTGCGTAGAGTAGAGTAGAGTAGAGTAGAGCAGAGTATAGTAGAGAATAGTAGAGTAGAGAAGAGCTAGGTTAGGTTAGGCTAGCCTAGAGTAATGTAGAGTAAAGTTGAGTAAAGTAGAGTAGAGTAGAGCTAAATTAGGTTATGCTAGGCTTGAGTAGAGTAGAGTAGGGTCGAGCTGAGTAGAGCAAAGCAAAGAAGAATAGAGTAGAGCAAAGTAAAGCTAGGTTAGGTTAAGCTAGGCTAGGCTAATTTAGAGTAGACTAGAGTAGAGTAGAGTAGAGTAGAGCTAGGTTAGGCTACGAAAGGAAAGACAAGGTTAGAGTAAACTAGAGTTTAATAAATTATAGTAGAGTATACTAAAGTAGATTAGAGAAGAGCTAGGTTAGTCTAAGTTAGGCTAGGGCAGGTTAGATTAATCTATGCTATGCTAGAGTAAATTACAGTGGAGTAAAGTAGAGAAGATTAGAGTAGAGCATAATAGAGCATAGGAGAGTAGAATAGAGAAAAGCAAAGAAGAGTAGAGTAGACTAGAGAAAAATGAGGTTAGGTCAAGCTAGGTTAAGCTAAGCTAGGCTAAAGTGTACTAGTGTAGAGTAGATTAGTGTAGAGAAGAGTAGAGTCAGGTTCGACTAGGCTAGATTAGAGTAAAGTAGTGTAGAGTAGAATAAAGTAGAGTAGCATAGAGAAGAGCAAAGTAGAGTAGAGCAAAGAAGAGTAAAGTAGTGTAGAGCAGAGAAGATTAGAAAAAAATTAGTAGAGTAGAGAAGAGCGGAGCAGAGAATCGTAGAGTAGAGTAAACTAGACTAGAGTAGAGTAGAGTAGAGCTTTGTTAGGTTATTCTAGCTTAGAGTAGAGTAGAGTAGAGTAGAGTTAGGTTAGGCTAGGCTAGGGTAAATAAGGCAAGGCTAGGCTAGGCTAGGGTAAAGAAGATTAGGGTAGAGTAGAGTAGAATGGAGTAGAGCTAGGTTAGGGTAGGCTAATGTACAGTAAGAGAGACCAGAGCAATGCATAGTAGAGTAGGATAGAATAGAGCTGAGCAGATTAGAACTTTACGGAGTAGAGCAGAGCTGAGTTGAGTAAAGTAGATGAGATCTAAGTTAGGCTAGGCTAGGCTAGAGTAGAGCATTATAGAGTAGAGTAGAATAGAGCAAAGCTAATAAGAGCAGACCAGAGCTAGTAGAGAAGAGTTGAGCTGAGTAGAGCTAGGTTAGGATAGGCTGAGCTAGGCTAGGCTAGTGAGAGTAGAGTGGAATAGAATACATTAGGGTATATAGAGTAGAGTAGAGAAGAGTAGAGTTAAGTAGAGCTCGATTAGGCTAGGCTTGCCTAGGTTAGTGTAGAGTAGAGTATAGTAGAGAAGAGTAGAGTAGAGTAGAGTAGAATATAATAGAGTGGAGTTAAGTAGAGCTAGGTTAGGCTAGGCTAAACTAGGCTAGAGTATAATAGAGTAGAGTATGGTACAGTAGAGTAGAGCAGAGCAGAGTAAAGTTGAGTAGTGCAATACAGAGTAGAGGAGAGTTGAGTAGAGCAAAGTAGGGTAGAGTAGAGCAAAGTAGAGTAGAGAAGATTAGATCTAGGTTAGGCTAGGCTAGGCTCAGCTATAGTAGAGTAGAGAAGAGCTAAGTTAGTGAGGCTAAGTTAGGCTAGGATAGAGCAGAGTAGAGTAGAGTAAAGTAGAGTGGAGTAGAGTACAGTAGAATAAAGTAGCATAGAGTAGTGTAGAGTAAAACTATGTTAGGCTAGGCTAGGCTATGGTTGGTTAGGCTAACCTAGGCTATCCTAGAGTAGAATAGAGTAGAGTAGACTAGAGTAGAGTTAGGTAAGGCTACCAAACAAGTGTATAGAGCATAGTAGAGCAAATCAGAGTAGAGAGCATAACACAGTGGAGTAGAGTTAAAGTAGAGATAGGATATGTTAGGTTAGGCAAAGTTAGGATTGGCTAGGCTAGGTTAGGCTAGAGTAGAGTGTAGCAGAGTAGAATAACACTTGGTTAGTCTAGGCTAGGCTATGTTAAAGTAAAGTAGAGTCGAGTAGAGTAGAGTTGAGTAGAGTAGAGTAGAGTATGGTAGAGCTGTGTTAGGCTAAGCAAAGTCAAGCTAAGATACGGTAGGTTAAGAGGGGCTACACTATAATGGAGTAGATAGAGTGGAGTAAAGTAGAATAGAGTAGAGTAGAGCAATATTATGCTAAGTTTGGCTAGGCTAAGCTAGGCTGGAGTAGAGTAAAGTAGAGGTAAGCAAAGTAAAGTGTGGTAAAGAAGAAGAGAAGAGAGGATAGTAGAGCAGAGTAGCACAGTGAAGAGGAGAGTAGGGTAAAGCAGAGCAAAGTTAGGTTATGTTAATGTATGTTAAGCTAAATTAGGCTAGGCTAGAGTAGAGTAGACTAGAGTAGAGCAGAGTAGAGTAGTGCTACATTTTACTAAGCTAGGGTAAGTTAAGCTAGGCAAGGCTAGAGTAGAGAAGAGTAGAGTAGAGTAGAGTATAATAGAGTAAAGTAGAGCTAGATTAAGCTAGGCTAGTGTGTAGTAGAGTAGAGATGAGCAGAGTAAAATAAGTAGAGTAGAATAGAGTAAAGTAGAATTTAGAAAAGTAGAGTGGAGTGGAGTAAAGTAGAGTAGATTAAAGTAGAGAATATGAGAGGAAAGGAGAAGAGAGGAGAGGAGAGGAGAGTAGAGCATAATAAAGTAGAGCAAATTATAGTAGAGCAGAGTAGTGTAGAGTATAGTAGAGCATAGTAGGGCAGAGAAGAGTAGACTATAGCAGAGTAGAGGAGAGCATAAGAAAGTAGAGGAGAGTAATGTAGAGTAGAGTAGAGTAGGGTAAGTGGAGTAGAGTAGAATAGAGCAAGGTTAGGTTTGTCTTGGCTAGGCTATGCTAAGCTATAATAGATTAGTATAGAAAAGAGTGAAGTAGAGTATAGTAGAGTAGAGCAGAGTAGTGCTAGGTTAGGGTAAGCTAGGCTAGAGTATAGCAGAGTAGAGTTGAGTTGAGTAGAGATGATTAGAGCATAGTAGTGTAGAATAGAGAAGAATTGGGTAGAGTAGAGCATAGTAGAAAATAATAAAGTAGAGTAGTGTAGAGCAGACAAGAGCTAGGTTAGGCTAGGCTAGAGTAGAGTATAATAAAGTAGAGTGGAGTAGAGTAGAAAAGAGTAAAGAAAATGAGAGGAAAGGAGAGGAGAAGAGAGGAGTGGAGAGGAGAGTAGAACAGAGTAGAGTCTAGTAGAGCATAAAAGAGCAGAGCAAAGTATAGTATTATAGAGAAGTGTAGAGTATAGAAGAATAGAGCATAGTAGAGTAGAGTAGATAAGAGTTGACAAAAGAAGAGCATAATAAAGTAGAGGAGAGCAATATAGAGTAGAGAAAAGTAGAGTGAAGTAAAGTAGAGTAGAGTAGAGTAGAGTAGAGTAGAGCAGAGCAAGCTTAGGTTAGTCTAGGCTAGGCTATGCTAAGCTCAAGTAGAGTAAAGTAGAGAAGAGTATATTAGAGTAGAGTTGAGTACTATTCGGATAGGCTAGGTATGGCTAGAGTATATTGGAGTAGAGTATCGTAGAATATAGTAGATTATAGCAGAGCAAAGTAGAATAGAGAAGATTTCAGTAGAGTAGAGCAGGGAAAAGCAAAGCACGGTTAAGTTAGGCTTGGGTTGGCATGGCTAAAGTAGATAAGAGTAGAATAGAATAGAGTAGAGTAGAGTATAGTTGAGCAAAGTTAGAATAGGCTAAGCTAGGTTAAGTTAAAGTAGAGTAGAACAATGTTAGGCTAGGCTATGTTAAACTAGAGTAGAGTAGAGTAGAGTGGAGTAGAGTGGAGTTGGGTAGAGTAGAATAGAGCTAAGTTTGGTAGGCTAAACTAAGCAAGGATAGGCTATGCTAATCTAGTGTATCCAAGGTTAGGCTAGAGTTGGGTAAAGTAGCGTAGAGTTGGGTAGAGTAGAGTAAAGTAGAGCTAGATTTGGCTAGGCTAGATTATAATAGAGTGGAGCAGAGTAGAGAAGAGCTAGGTTAGTCTAGGCTAACTAGGTTAATCTATGCTAGAGTAAAGTAGAGTAGATTAAAGTACAATAGAGCAGAGTAGAGTAGAGCTAAGTTAGGTTAGGCTAGGCTAGGCTAAAGAAGAGTATAATAGTGTAGAGTAGAGTAGAGTAGAGTACAGTAGAGTAGAGAAGAGTAAAGCAAAGTAGAGTAGAGTAGAGTGGAGCAAAGTAGTGTAGAACAGAGTAAAGAAAAGCAGAGTTTGGTTATTCTAGGATAGGATAGGCAAGAGTAGAGTAGATTATAGTAGGGTAGAGTAGAGTAGAGAAGAATAGAGCTAGGTTAGGCTAGGCTAGATTAGGCAAAGTTAGAGTAGAGTAGAGTAGTACTGAGTAGAGTATAATAGAGTATAGTGGAGTAAAGTGTAGTAAAGTTAGGTTAGGTTAGGGTAGAGTTTAGTAGAGTAGAGTAGAGAAGAGAATAGTAGAGTAGAGGTTTGTAAAGTACAACAAGGTTAGGCTAGGTTAGAGAAGAGTAGAGTAGACTAGAGCTTGGTTAAGCTAGGATAGGCTAGGCTAGGCTGGCTAGGTTAGGCTCGACAAAGCTAAGCTAGGCTAGGCGAGGTTATGCTAGGTTAGAGTAGAGTAAACTTAGGCTAGGTTAGGATAGGTTAGGGTAGACTACAATAGAGTATAGTATAGTAGAGTAGAGCAAAGTAGTACAGAGTAAAGTAGAGTAGAGTAGAGTATAGCATAGTAGAGTGAGCATAGTAGAGTAAAGTAGAGCTAGGCTAGGCAAGGCAAGGCCAGGTAAGGCTAGGTTAGGCAAGAGTAGAGTAGAGTGTAGTAGAGTTAGGTTATGCTAGGCTAAGATAGGCTAAGTTAAAGTAGAGTAGAGTAGAGTACATCAGAGTATAGTAGAGCTAAGTTAGGCTAGGATAGAGTATAATAGAGTAGAATAGAGTGGACTAAGGTAGAGCTCTATTAAGCTTGGCTAGGCAAGGATAGCCTTGAGTAGAGTAGAGTAGAACAGGGAGCATAGCATAACAGAGTAGAGCAAAGAAGAGTAAAGTAGAGCAGAGAAGAGCATAGTAGAGTAGAGTAGAATAGAGAGGAGTAGAGCAATATAGAGAAAAATAGAGTAGAATAGAGCATAGCAAAGTAGAGTAGAGCTAGGTTAGGCTAAGTAAGGCTAGGCTATGCTAAACTAGGCTAAGTTAGAAGTAGAGTGCAGTAGTGTAGGGTAGGGTAAAGTAGAGTAGAGTCTATTATAATATGGTATAGTTGCATTGAATAGAGTAAAGTAGAGCAAGGTTAAGTTTGGCTAAGTAGGCTAGGCTAAAGTAGAGTAGAGTAGAGTATAGTAAATTAGAGTAGTATAGGATAGAGTAGAGTAGGGTAGAGTAGAGTAGAGTAGTATAGAGTAGGGTTAGCTATGCTAGGCTAAATAATGCATGAGTAGATTAGAGTACAGTAGAGTAGAGTGAAGTTAAGTGGAGTAGAGCATAGTAGAGTAGAGTAGATTGACTAAAACAAAGTAGAGTAGAGAATAGAGCAGAGCATAATAAAGAAAAGCATAATAGAGTAGGGTAGGGCAGAGTAGAGTTCAGTTGGGCTAAGTTAGGCCACGTAGAGTAGAGCAAAGAAGAGTTAAGTAGAGTAGAGTAGAGCTAGTTTTGGATAAGTAGAGTAGAGTAGAGTAGAGTGGAGCAAAGTGAAGCATAGTAAAATTGAGTAAAATAGAGTAAAGCTAGGTTAGGCTAAGCTAGTCTAGGTTAGAGTACAGCAAAGTAGAGCATTGTAAAGCTCGATTAGGTTAGGCTAGGGAAAAGCCGGGGATAGTAGAATAGAGCAAAGCATTGCAGAATAGAGTAGAGTAGAGTAGAGTTGAGATGAGCAGAGTAGTGTAGAGAAGAGCATAATAGAGAAGAGTAGAGCAGAGTAGAATAAAGCACAAAAGAGTAGGGCAGTACAAAGTAGTGCAGTTTAGAGCTGGGTTAGGTTTAGCAAGGCTAGGCAAGGATAGAGTAGAATCGAGTAAAGTAGAGTAGAGTATAGTAGAATAGAGTACAGTAAAGTATAGTAGAGTATAGTAGAGTAGAGTAGAATAGAGTAGAGTTAGGTTAGGCTAGGCTAACTTAGGCTATGCTAGTTAGGTTAGGCTAGGTTAGAGAAGAGTAGAGAAGATTAGAGTAGAGTGGAGTAGAGTATGATAGAGTATAATAGAGTAGAGTAGAGTAGAGCTAGGTTGCAGAAGGCTAGGCTAGCTTAAAGTAGAGTAGAGTAGACTAGACCTTAGTAGAGTGGAGCAAGGCAGAGCCAAGCAAACTATAGCTACAGGCTAAGGTAGGCTAGACTAGAGTAGAGTAGAGTAGAGCTATGTTCGGTTATGATAGGCTAGGTTAAGTTAGAGTGTAGTAGAGTAGAGTAGCATTGAGCTAAGTTTGGTTATGTTGGGCTTTGCAAGGCAAGGCTTATTTTGAGTCAAGTAGAGTAGAGTAGAGTAGAGTGGAGTATTGTAGAGTATAGGAGAGTAAAGTAGTGCTCGGTTAGGCAAGGCTGTAGTAGGCTGAGCAAGGCAAGGTTAGGCTAAAGTAAAATAGAGTAGAGCAGAGGTTAGTAGAGAAGAGTAGAGTAGAGTAGAGTAAAGTAGAGCTAGGTTAGGCATGGCGAGGCAAGGCTAGGCTAGAGTAGAGTAGAGTAGAGTAGAGTAGTGTGGAGCAGAGTAGAGCATAGTAGAGGTGAGTGAGCAGATGAAAGCATAATAGAGCATAGTGGAGCAAAGCCTAGTAGAGCAGAGTATAGTAGAGTAGAGCAAACAAGAATGAGATTAGGCTAGGCTATGTTAGAGCAGAGTAGTGCTAGGTTAAGCTAGGCTAGGCTAGGTTAGAGTAGAGTAGAGAAGATTCGAGTAAAGTAAATTAAAGTAGAAATGAGTAGAGTAAAGTGGAGCAGAGTAAAGTAGAGTGGAGCAGAGCAAGATAGAGAAGAGTAGAGTAGAGAAAAGCTAGATCAGGTTTGGTGAGGCTAAGCAAGGCTAGGCGATAATAGAGAGGGCTAAACTAAGTGAGGCTAAGCTAGGCTAGGTTAGAGTAGTGTAGAGTAGAGTAAACCTAGGTTTGGTTAGGCTAAGTTATGCTAAGATAGGTTAGGCAAGATTAGGCTTGAGTAGATTAAAATAGAGTTGACTAGAGTAGATCATAATAGAGTAGAGCTAGATTAGGGTTTTTTATATGAGGTTAGGCTAGAGTTTAATAGAGTAGAGTGGAGCTGAACGAAGCATAGTTGAGCTGTGTAGAGAATACTAGAGCAAAGAAGAGAAAAGTAGAGCAGTGCAGGGCAGAGTAGAGTAGAGCCGAGCTAAGTTAGGCTAGGCTAGACTAGGCTAGGTAAGGTTATAATATAGTAGAGTAGAATAGAGGTAGGTTAGGCTTGGTTAGGCTAGACGAGGCTAGAGTAGAGTACAGTACAGTACAGGTAGGTTTGGCTAGGCTAGGTTTGAGTAGAGTATAGTCGAGTAGAGCAAAGTAAAGTAGAGTTGATGGGAGTAAAGTAGGGCTAGGTTAGGGTTCGTTAGGTTAGGTTAGGCTAGGCTAGGGTAGGCTAGGCAACGCAATGCCAAGATAAAGTAAGGTAGAGTAGAGTAGAGTAGAGAAGAATAGAGTGGAGTAGAATAAAGTAGAGCTAGGTTAAGCATGCGAGGCTAGGTTAGGCTTGAGTAGAGTAGAGTAGAGTAGAGCAGTGTAGAGTAGAACATAGTAGAATAAAGTAGTATGGGGTTGCGCATAGTGGAGCAAAGCAATGCAGAGTAGAGCAGAACAGAGCTGAGTAATGTAGAGTAGAGTATAGCAGAGCAGAACTAGGTTAGGCTAGGGTAGGCTATGCTAGGCTAGAGTAGAGTAGAGTAGAGCTAGGTCAAGGAGTGCTAGGCTAGGTTAGAATAGAGTAGAGTAAAGTAAAATAGAGAGAGTAACATAGAGTAGAGTAGAGTAAGTAGAGTAGAGCAGAGCAAAGTAGAATAGAGTAGAGTTAGATTAGTCTAGGTTAGGTTAAGCAAGGCTAGACTACAAAAAAGTAGAGCTAGGTTAGGTTAAGCTAGTCTTGGATAGGTTGGAGTATAGTGGAATAGAATAGAGTAAAGTAGAGTTGAATATACTAGAGTAATGTAGAGTAGAGTATAGTTTGGCTAGGTTAGGCTATACTAGGCTAGGCTAAGTTAGACTAAGATAAGTTAGGCTAGGCTAGAGTAGAGTAGAGTAGATTTAATAAGAGTAGAGCAAGATTAGGTTGGCTAGTCTAGGTTAGACTAGAGTATAATAAAGTGGAGTAGAGTATAGTAGAACAAGGCAGAGCAAAGCAAAGTAAAGAATAGTACAATAGAATAGCAAAAAGTAGAGAAGAGTAGAGTAGAGCTAAGTTAGGCTAGGCCAACCTAAGCTAGGTTAGGTTAAGCAAGAGTAGAATAGAGTAGAGTAGAGCTAGCTTAAGCTAGGCTATACTAGAGTAGAATAGAGAAGAGTAGTGTAGAATAGAGTAGAGTAGAGTATAGCTAGGTTAAGCTAGGTTAAGCAAGGCTAAGATTTGCTAGGCTATGTTATGCTAGAGTAAAGTAGAGTAGAGTAGAGTAAAGTAGAGTGGAGCTCAGTTATGCTAGGCTAGGCTAGAGTAGAGTAGAGCAAAGTAGAAAAGGGCAAAGCATAGTAGAGCAAAATAAAGCTTAGTAGAGTAGAGAAGAGAATAATAGAGTAGAGTAGAGAAGAGTAGAGCTAAGCAAGCTGAGATGAGCTGAGTAGAGCTTAAGTAAGCCTAAGCTAGGCTAGGCCAAAGTAGAGTCGGTTAAAGTAGAGTATAGCAAGGTTAGGCGAGGATAGAGTAGAGTAGAGTCAAGTAGCATAGTGCTAAGTTAGGCTTAGCTAGGTTAGAGTAGAATAAAATAGAGTAGAGTTCTTTATAGTAGAGTAGAGCAGAGTAGAGAGGCTAGGCTAGGTTAGTCGAGGTTAGGTTAGAATAGTTAAGCTAGCCTAGGCTAAGCTAGGTTACGATTGGCTGGGCTAGACTAGGCTAGGTTAGACTAGACTAGGCTAGGCTAAGTTAGACACAAGTAGAGTACAATAGAATAAGTTAGAGTTAAGAAGAGTAGAGTATAGTAAAGCTATGTAAGGTTAGGCTAGAGTAGACTTGGCAAGGCGAGGCTAGGCTATTGTTGGCTAGAGTAGAGTAAAGTTGAATAGTATAAAGCTAAGTTGGTCTTAGCATGAAGAAGACGAAGAAGAATAAGAAGAATAAGATGAAGAAGACGAAGAAGTAGATGAAGAAGAAGAAGGAGAAGAAGAAGAAGAAGAGGAAGGGAAACAGCAACAAGAAGAGGAAGAAGAAGAAGTGAAAGAAGAAAAAGGAGGAGGAGAAGAAGAAGAAGAAGAAGAAGAAGGAGAAGAAGAGGAAAAAGAAGATGAAGTTGAAGATGAAGAAGAAGAAGAAGAAGAAGAAGCAGAAGAAGAAGAAGAAGAAGAAGAAGAAGAAGAATAAGAAGAATAAGAAGAAGAAGAAGTAGAAGAAGTAGAAGAAGTAGAGGAAGAAGAAGCAGAAGAAAAAGTGGAAGAAGAATGACAAGAAGAAGAAGGAGAAGAAAAGGAAGAAGAGGAGAAAGAAGAAGAAGAAGAAGAAAAGAAGAAGTGGAAGTGGAAGAAGAGGCCAAATGATGAGGATAAGAAGGAGAAGGAGAACCTGAAGAAGTTGAAAATGAAAAAAAAGAAAAAGAATTAGAAGGTGAAGAAGAAGAAAGAGAAGAGGGAGAAGGAGAAGGAGAAGAACAAGAAGAAGAAAAAGAAGTAGAAGAAGAAGAATGAGAAGAGGAAGAAAAGGAGGAAAAATCAGAAGAAGAAGAAGAAGAAGATGAAGATCAAGAAGGAGAAGTAGAAGAAGAGGAAGAAGGAAAAGAAGAAGAAGAAGAGGAAGAAGAAGAAAAAGAAGAGGAAGAAGAAGGAGAAGAAGGAGGAGGTAAAGAAGAAGAAGAAGAAGAAGAAGAAGAAGGAGAAGATGTAGAAGAAGGAGAAGGAGAAGAAGAAAACGAATAAGAAGATGAAGAAAAAGAAGAAGAAGAAGAAGAAGAAGAGGAAGAAGTAGAAGAAGAAGAAGAAGAAGAAGAGGAAGAAGAAGAAGAAGAAGAAGGTGGTGAGGAAGAAGAAGAAGAAGAAAAAGAAGGAGGAGAAGTAGGAGGTGAAGAAGAAGAAGAAGATGCGTAAGATGATGAAGAAGAAGTAGAAGATGAAGAAGACGAAGAAGAACAACAAAAAGAAGTAGATGGATAAGAGGAAGAACAAGAAGTTGAAGTCGATGAGGAGGAAGAAGAAGAAGAAGATGATGACGATGAAGAAGAAGAAGAAGAAGAAGAAGAAGATGATGATGATGATAAATAAGATGAAGAAAAGGAAGAAGAAGAAAATGAAGAAGAAGAAGAAGGAGAAGTAGAAAAAGAAGAAAAAGAAGAAAAAGAAGAAGAAGCAAGAGATGAAGAAGAAGGATAGTAAGGAGAAGAGGAAGAAGAAGAAGAAGAAGGAGAAGGAGAAATACGAGTAGAGGAAGAAGAAGAAGAAAAAGTAGAAGAATAAGAAGAGGAAGAAGAAGAAGAAGAAGAAGACGAACAAGAAGAAGAAGAAGAAGGAGAAGAACATGAACTTAAAGAAGAAGAAGAAGAAGAAGAAAAAGAAGATGTAGATGATGGACAAGAAGAAGAAAGAAGAAGTAGAAGGAGAAGAAGAAGAAGAAGAAGAAGAAGAAGAAGAGGAGGAGAAGAAGGAAGAAGGAAAAGAAGAAGAAGCAGAGGATGAAGAAGGAGAAAAAGGAAAAGAAGAAGAAGAAGAAGAGGAAGTAGAAGTAGAAGAAGATGAAGAAGAAGAAGAAGAAGATTTAGTAAAAGAAAGTGAAGTAGAAGAAGAATTTAGAGAAGAAATAGAAGGAGAAGAAAAAGAAGAAGATGAAGAAGTTGAGGAAGGAGAAGAAGCAAAAGATGATGAAGAAGAAGAAGAAGAGGAAGATTAGAAAGAAGAAGAAGAAGAAGAAAATGAAAAAGAAAATGAAAAATAAGAAGAAGGCGAAGTAGAAGAATAAGAGGAAGAAGAAGAAGAAGAGGAAGAAGAAATAAAAGAAGAAGAAGACGTAAAATATGTTAATGAAGAAGAAGAAAAGGAAGAAGAAGAACAAGAAGAAGAAGAAGAGGAGAAGGAATAAGAAGAAGAAGAAGAAGAAGGATAAGATGATGAAAAATGAGAGGAAGAAGAAGCAGAAGAAGGGGATGAAGATGATCAAAAGGAAAAAATGAAGAAGAAGAATATGAAGAAGAAGAAGAAGAAGAAGAAGAAGGAGAAGTAGAAGAAGAAGAAGAAAATGTAGAAGGAAGGAGAAGTAATGGAAGGAGTAAGAGAAGAGGAAGAAGAAGAAGAAGTAGTAGAAGAAGAAGAGGAAGAAGTACTAGAAGAAGAAGAAGAAGAAGGAGATGAAGTAGAAGAAGAAGAAGAAGTCGAAGAAGAAGAAGAGGAAGAAGAAGAAGAAGAAGAAAAGGAAGAGGAAGACGAAGTAGAAGAAGAAGAAGAAAAGGAAGATGCATCAGACGATGAAGAAGTAGAAGAAGAAGAAGAAGAAGAAGAAAAAGAAGAAGAAGAAGAAGAAGTAGAAGTAGAAGAAGAAGAAGAAAAAGAAGATGATGAAGAAGAAGAAGAAAAAGAAGTTGAAGAAAAAGAAGAAGAAGATCAAGAATAAGAGGGAGAAGAAGAAGAAGAAGAATAATAGGATGAAGATGACAAAGAAGAAAAAGAAGAAAAAGAATAAGAAGAAGAAGAAGATGTAGAAGAAGAAGGAGAAGAAGTAGAAAGAGTAAAAGACGACAAAGATGAGGAAGAAGAAGGAGATGAAGTAAAATTAAGAGAAGGAGAAGAAGAAGAAGTAGAAGAAGAAGAAGAAAAAGTAGTTTAAGTTGAAAAAGTAGAATAAGAGGAAGATGATGAAGAAGAAGAAGAAGAAGAGGAAGAAGAAGAACTAGAAGAAGGTGATGATGATGAAAAAGAAGAAGAAAAGAAGAGGAAGAAGAAGAAGAAGAAGAAGAAGAAGTTGAGGAAGAAGAAGATGATGAAGAAGAGGAAGAAGAAAAAGATGAACAAGAAGAAGGAGAAGAAGAAGAGGAAGAAGAAGAAGAATAAGAAGAGGAAGAAGAAGAAGAAGAAGAGGGAGAAGGAGAAGAAGAAGAGGAACTAGAAAAAGAAGAAGAAGAAGATGAAGAAGAGGAAGAAAAAGAAGAAAGAAGAAGAAGGAGAAGAAGATGATGACGAAGAAGGAGAAGAAGTTGTAGGAGAAGAAAGAGAAGGAAAAGAAGAAGAAGAAGGAGATGAAAAAGGAGACGAAGAGCAAGGGGAAGAAGAAGAAGAAGAAGAAGATGGAGAAGGATGAGGAGAAGAAGAAGAAGAAGAAGAAAAACAAGAGGAAGAAGAAGTGCTAATAGAGGATTAAGAAGAAGAAGAAGAAGAACAAAAAGAAGAAGTAGAGGAAGTACAACAAGAAGAAAGAAAAAGGAGGAGAAGAGGAAGTGGAAGGAGTAGAAGAAGACAAAGAAGAAGAAAAAGAAGAAGAAGTAGTAATAGAAGAAGAAGAAGAAGAAGAGATATAACAAGAAAAAGAGGAAGAAAAGACACATAAGAAGAAAAAGGAGGAGGAGAAGAAGATGAAGAAGAACAAGAGGAAGAAGAGGAAGAAGAAGAAGAAAAGAAGAAGAAAAAGAAGTTAAAAAAGAAGAAGTAGAATAAAAAGATGAAGAAGAAGAAGAAGAAGAAGAAGATGAAGGAGAAGAAGAAAAAAACAAAAAGATGAAAAAGAAGAAGTGGAAGAAGAAGAAAAAGAAGAAGAAAAAGTATGTAAAAAAGAAGAAAAATGGGAAGAAGAAGAAGTAGAACAACAATAATAATTACAATAAAATAATAATAATAATAATAATAATGATAATAATAATAATAAGATGTACGAGGAGAAGAAGAAGAAGAAGAAGAAGGAGAACAAGTTGAAGAAGAAGATGGAGAAGAAGAAGAAGAAGAAGACGACGAAGTA
>JAIUJO010000268.1:0-2500 GCA_023846275.1 Vanilla planifolia
GATGAAGTAGAAAAAGAAATAAAAGGAGAGGAAGAAGAAGATGAAGAAGGAGAAGAAGAAGAAGAAGAAGAAGAAAAGTAAGGAGAAGGAGGAGGAGGAGAAGGTGGAGGAGAAGGAGAAGGAGAAGGCGTAAGAGAAGGACATGGAGAAGGAAATGTAGAAGGTGAAGGAGATCAAGAGGGAGTAAGAGAAGGTGAAGGAGAAGAAGAAGGAGAAGGGGAAGGAGAAAGAAAAAGAGAAGGAGAAGCAGAAGAGCAAGGAGAAGTAGATGAAGAAGAAGAAGAACAATAAGAAGAAGAAGAAGAAGAAAAAGAAGAGGAAGAAGAGGAGGAATAAGAAGAATAAGAGAGGAAAAAGGAGAAGAAGAAGAAGTAGATGAAGAAGAAGTGGAAGAAGAACAAGAAGAAGAAAAAGAAGAGGAAGATAAGAAAGAAGAAGAAGAAAATGAATAATAAGTAATAGAAAATAAAGAAGTAGAAGAAGAAGAGGAAAAGGAAGAAGAAGATGAAGAACAGGAGGAAGAAGAAGAAGAAGCTGAAGAAGAGATGGATTATTGATTAAGGATTAAGGGTTATTTATTAGGGATTAAGGAGGGAGTGATTTGAGATTAAGGAATAAAGGTTATAGATTAAGGTGGGAGAGATTGGGGATTAGAGGTTAGGTATTAGGAATTAGGGATTAGACATTAGGGATTAAGGATTAGGGATTAGGGAGAGAAGGATTAGGAAGTAGGCATTAAGTATTAAGGATTAAGGATTAGGGATAAGAGTTTAGGGATTATGGGCTAGTAATTTATGATTATAGTTTATGGAATAAGGATAATAGATTAGAGTGTAAGAATTAGGGAGTAAGTAATAAGAATTGAGGATTAATGATTAAGGATTAGTTATTAAGGATGAAGGTGTTAATAATTAAGGATAAGGGATTAAGGATTAAAGATCAAGGGATTAATTATTTAGGATAATTGATTTAGTATTATGGATTAGGGAATGTTCATTAGAGATTAGTTAATAGAAATTTGGGATTAAGGAAAAAAGTATTAGAGATTAGAGATTAAGGCTTAGAGATAAGAGATTAGTATTTGGTATGGGGTTAGATATTAGGGATTCGAGATTAGTGATTAAGAGTTAGGAATTAAAGATTAAGGATTATAGATTAGGGATTAAGGATTATGGATCATTGATTAGGGATTAACGATTAAGAAAAAAGAAGAAGACGAGGAAGAAAAAGTGGAAGAAGAAGAAGAAGAAGAAGAGGAAGTGGAAGAAGAAGAGGAAGAATAAAAAAGAAAGAGAAAAGAAGAAAGAAGAAAGTTGAAGAATGAAAGGATAAGCAAGAAGGAAGAACAAAGATAAAAGAAGAAAGAAGAAAGAAGCAATAAGAAAGGAGAAAAAGTAAAAAAAAAGGAGAAGAAGAAAAAGAAGAAGAAAGAGAAGGAGAAGGAGGAGGACAAAGAGGAGGAAAAGAGAAGGAGATAGAGAATGAAAAAGAGTATGAAAAAGAGGAGAGTGAGAATTAAAAGGAGATTGACACGGAGGAGGGGAGGGAGAAGTCGAAAGATAATGAGAAGAAGGAGAAGCAGAAGGAGAATGAGAAAAGAAGAAGAAGAAGAAAAAGAAAAAAAGATGACAAAGAAAAAGAAGAAGAACAAGAGAAAAATGAAGAAGAAGAAGATCAAGAGATAAAAGAAGAAGAAAAACAAGAAGTAGTAGAAGAAGAAGGAGAAGGAGAAAAGAAAGAAGAAGAAGAAGAAGAAGAAAAAGAAGGTGAACACATTGAAGAAGAAGAAGAAGGAAGTGGAATAAGATGAAGAAGAAGAAGAGGAAGATGAAGAAGAAATAGAAGAAGAAAAAGAAGAATAGAGAAAAAAAAGATGAAGAAGAAGAACAACAAGAAGTACAGGAAGAAGAAGAAGAAGAAGAAGAAGAACAAATGCAAGAACAAGAAGAACAAGAAGAATAAGAAGAAGAAGAAGAAAGAGAAGAAGAAGAAGAAGAAGAAGAGGACGATGAAGAAGTAGAGGAAGAAGTGGAAGAAGAAGAGGTAGAAGAAAATGAGGAGGAAGAAGAAGAAGAAGAAGAAAAAACAAGTGAAGAAGAGGAGGAGGAAGAAGAAGAAGAAGTAGAAGGAGAAAAGAAAGAAGAAGAAGAAAGTGAAAACATTGAAGAAGAAGAAGAGGTAGAGGAAAATGAAGAGGAAAAGGTAGAAGAAGAAGAAGAAGAAGAAGAGGAAGATGAAGAAGAAAAAGAAGAAGAATAAGAAGAATAGAGGAAAAAAAGATGAAGAAGAAGAAGAACAAGAAGTAGAAGAAGAAGAAGAAGAAATAGAAGATGAATAAAAAGAATAAGAAGAAGAAAGGGAAAGAGAAGAAGAAGTAGAAAAAGAAATAAAAGGAGGAGAAGAAGAAGATGAAGAGGGAGAAGAAGAAGAGGAAGGAGAAGGAGGAGGAGGAGAAGGAGGAGAAGGAGAAGGAGAAGGAGTAAGAGAAGAAAATGGAGAA
>JAIUJO010000268.1:7500-37500 GCA_023846275.1 Vanilla planifolia
GAAGGAGGAGAAGTAGAAGGAGAAGAAGAAGAAGAAGAATTAGAAGTAGAACAAGTAGAGGAAAGAAGAAGTGTTAGGAGAAGAAGAAAAAGGACAGGAAGAACAAGAAGAAGAAGAGGAAGAGGAGGAAGAAGAAGAACAAGAAGAATAAGAAGAGGAAAAAGAAGAAGAGAAAGCAAAAGAAGGCATAGAAGAAGAAGAAGTAGTATAAGAAGCGAAAGAAGAAGAAGTGGAAGAAGAAGAAGAAAAAGAAGAGGATGAGGAAGAAGAGGAAGTGGAAGAAGAAGTAGAAAAGGAGGAGGAGGAGGAAGAAGAAGAAGAAGAAGAGGACGATGAGGAAGAAGAAGAAGAAGAAGAAGTCAAAGATGAGAAAGAAGTCGAAGAAGAGGAAGACGAAGAAGAAGACAAAGAGAACGAAGAAAAAGAAGTATAAGAAGAAAAGGAAGAAGTGATAGATTAGGGATTACGGGTTGGGGATTAGGGACTAGAGATTTAGGAATGAATGATTAGGTATTAGGTATCAGGGAGCAGAAGTTAAAGGTTATGGAGTGAGCGATTAGGGATGGTTGATTTTGGAGTTAGCAATTAGAAATTAGGGTTTAGGGATTATAGAGTAGGGATTAGTGAATAAGTCATTGGGATTAGGGATTAGTGATTAGCTTTTATGTTTTTATGATTAATGATGAATGGATTAATGATTATATATTAGCGAGTAAGGATTAAAAATTAAGGGATTAATTATTAATGATTAGGGATTAGAGATTAGGAATTTAAGATTAGGGATTAGAGAATAGAGATTATGAATGATGGATTAGATTATAATATTAGAGATACAAGTTTTAGAATTAGAGATTAGAGATTAAGGATTAGAGAATAAAGGATTAGGATAAGCATTAGGGATTAGGGATTAGGTGTTAAAGGTTAACGATTAGCGATGAAGGAATAGGGATTACGTATTAGAGGTTAGGGACCGAGATAGGGATAAGGATTAAGGATTATAGATTTAGGATTAGGGATTATGTATTAAGGAATCAAATATAAGGATTAGAGACTTAGGATTAGAGTTTAGGGATTAAAGATTAAAGATTATAGTTTAGGGATTAAGGTTAATGATTTGAGATTAGGGATTAAGGATTAACAATAAGGATTAGGGATTTAGGCATAGGGATAAGGATTAAGGATTAGGGATTAGGAATTAGGGATTAAGAATTAGGGATTTGGGATTAGGGATTAGAGATTAGGGATTAGAGATTGAGGATTGAAGGTTAAGGATTGTACATTAAGGATAGATTAGGGATAATGACTTAAGGAGGAATGGATTAAGTATTAGAAATTTAAAAATAAGAGATGAGGGAGGGAGGGTTTAAGGGGTAAGGATTAGGGAATAGAACAGAAGGAACAAGATGAGGAAGAAAATGAGGAAGAAGAGGAAGAAGAAGAAGAAGAAGAAGAAGAAGAAGTAGAAGTAGAAGTTGAAGAAGAAGAAGAAGAAGAAGAAAAGAAAAAGAAGAGGAAGAAGGAGAAAAAGAAGTAGAAGGGGAAGAAGAAGGTGAAGGAGGAGGAGAAGGAGAAGAGTAAGATGAAGAAGAGGAAGAAGAAAGTGAAGAAGTTGAAGAAGAGGAAGAAGAAGAAGAAGAAGAGGTAGATAAAGAGGAAGAAGAAGAAGAAGAAGATGATGATGAAGAAGGAGAACCTGAAGAAGAAAAAGAAGAAGAACAAGAAGAAGACAAGAAGAAAATTATGATGAGAAAGAAGAAGAAGAAGAAGAAGAAGAAGAAGAAAAGGAGGAAGTAGAAGAAGAAGAAGAAGAAATAGAAGAGAAAGAAGAAGAAGAAGAAGAAGGAGAAGAAGAAGAAGAAGAAGAAGAAGAAGAAGAAGAAGTAAGGGAAGATGATGAGGAAGATGAAGAGGAAGAAGAAGAAGAAAAAGAGTAGTAGTAGAAGAAGAAGAAGAAGAAGAAGAAGATGATGATGATGAAGAAGAAGACAAAGAAGAAAAGGAGGTAAAGAAGAATAGGATGAAGAAAAGACAAAGAAGAAGAAAAAAAAAGAAGTGAAGAAGAAGAAGAAGAAGAAGAAGAGGAAGAATAAGAAGAAGAAGAGAATGAGGAAGAAAAATAAAAAAAAAGAAGAGGAAGATAAAGAAGAAGTAGAATACAAAGATGAGGAAGAAGAAGAAGAAGAAGAGGAAGAATAAGAAGAAGAAGAAGAGGAAGAAGAGGAAGAAGAAGTAAAACAAGATGAGAAGAGGAGATTCATTAGGGATTAGGAATCAAGGTTTAGGGATTAGGGTTTAATGAATGAATGATTAGGGATTAGGTACAAGGGAATATGAACTAAAGATTAGGAAGGAAGGGATTAGGGATTTGTGAGTTAGTAATCAGGGATTAATTATTAGGGAGTTAGGATTAGGGAAAAAATAAATTGGATTAGAGATTAAAGATTGGAGATTAAGGATTCGTGATATGTGGTTAGGGATAATGGATGACATGATTACTAACTAGGGATTAGTGATAAATAATTAATGGTTTAATTATTAAGGATTAGGGTTTCGAGATAAGGATTAGGGATTAAGGAAGAGCAATTAGGGAATAAGGATTTGGGATAAAGGATTAAAGATGAGAGATTTGGGATATAGGATTCAAAATTAGATATTAGGGATTAAGGGTTAGAGATTAAGAGATTAGCAATTAAGGATTTTGGGGAAAGAAGAAAAAGAAGGAGATGAGTAAGAGGAAGAAGTGAAGAAGTTGAAGAAGAAGAAGAAGAAAAGGAAGATGAAAAGGAAGGAGAAGAGATAGAAGAAGAAGAAGAAGAAGAAGAAGAAGAAGAGCAAGAAGAAGCAATGAAGAAGAAGAAGAAGAAAGAGAAGAAGAGAAGAAGAAGAAGAAGAAGAAAAGGAAGAAAAAGAAGAAAAAGAAGAAGAAGAAGGAGAAGAAGAAGAAGAAGTAAAATAAAAAGAAATTGAAAATGAAGAAGAATTAGAACAAGAAGGAGAAGAAGAAGAAGAACAAGAAAAAAAAGAACAAAAAGATGAAAAACAAGTAGAGGATGAAGAAGAGGATGAATAAAAAGAAGAAGAAGAAGAAGAAGAAGAAGAAAAAGAAGAGGAAGAAGAGGAAGAGGAATAGAAGGGGAAGAAGAACAAGAAGTGAAAGAAGAAGAAGAAGAAGAAGAGGAAGAAAATGCAGAAGAAGATGAGAAAGAAGAAGAGGAGGAAGATTGGGAAGAAGAGGAAGAAGTAGAAGACAAAGATGAGGAAGAAGAAGAAGAAGAAGAAGAGGAATATGAAGAAGAGGAAGAAGACGTAGAAGTAGAAGAGGAAAAAGAGACGAATTAGGGATTAGAGATTTGGGGTTATGGATTAAGGTTTAAGGATTAGGGATTAAGGAATGAAGGATTTGGAATTAGATATAAGGGAATATGGATTAAAGATTAAGAAGGAACAGATTAAGGATTTGGGAGTTAATAATTAGGGATTAAGGACTCAGGACTTAGGAGGTAGTAATTTGGGATTAGGCATTAGGTAGTATAGATTTTGGAATAAATAATTGTGATTAAGGATTAGAGATTAAGGATGAAGGGAAAGAGTAGAAGAAGAAGAAGAAGAAAGAGTAGAAGAAGAGAAGAAGAAAAAGAAGAGGAAGAAAAAGAAAAAGAAATAGAAGAGGAAGAAGAATAAGAATAAGAAGGAGAAGAAGAAGAAGAAGAAGAGGAAAAAGAAGAAGAGAAAGAAGAAGAGAAAGAAGAAGTTGTAGAAGAAGAAGAAAAAGAAGAAGCGAAAAAAGAAGAAGAAGAAGAAAACGAAGAAGAAGAAAAAAAGAAGAACCAGATGAGGAAGAAAAAGAAGAAGAAGAAGAAGAAGAAGAAGAAAAGGAAGATGAGAAAGAAGTGGAAGAAGAAGAAGGCAAAGATAAGGAGGAGGATGAAGAAGAAACGGAAGAAGAAGAAGAAGAAGAAGAAGAAGAAGAGGAAGATGAAGTAAAAGAAGAAGAGGTAGAAGAGGTCAAATTGAGGATTAGGGATTAAGGATTAAGGACTAGGGATTATTGAATGAAGGATTATGGATTATGCATAAGAGAATAGAGATTAAAGATTTAGGAGGGAGAGATTAGGGATAAGGGATTAAAGATTTACGAGTTAGGAATTTGATATTAGAATTTATGGATTCGAGATTAGGGATTAAGTAGTAGGGATTAGGGAATAAGTAATAGGATTTCGGATTAAGGAATAATGATTAGGTGTTTAGGACTAGGGATTGGGGATGAGGGGGTTTATGGTTAGGGATTAAGAATAGAGAGATTTATACTAAGGACAGGGGATTAGAGATTAGGGATTGAAGATTAGGGATTAGGGATTAGGGAATGGGGTTAAAGAATAGAGGTTAGATATTAGAGAAATAGGATTCAGGACTAAAGATTAGAGATTAGAAGATTAAGATTAGCTTTAGAGATTACGGATTAAGGATTCAAGATTAGCTTTAGAGATTAAGGATTAAGGGTAAAGGATTAGGGATTAGTTATTAAGGATTTTTGATTATAGGTTAAGGATTAAGGATTGGGGATTAGGTAGTAGAGATCAGAGTTTATGGATTAGAGATTTAAAATAGATTAGAGATTAAGGATTAAGAATTAGGGATAAGGAAGAAGGAAGGAAGAAGAAAAAGAAGGCGAAAAGAACAAGGAAGAAGGAAGAAAGAAGTAGAAGAGAAAGAACAAGAGGAAGAATAAAGAAGAAAGGAGGATGGCAACAAGGAAGAAGGAAAGAGGTCGGAAGAAAAATGTAGAAAGAAGGAAAAATAAAGAAGAAAAAGAAAGTAGAAAGAAGAAAGAAGAAAGAAGAAAGAAGGAAGAAGAAGAAGAGGAGGAAGAGGAAGAAGAAGATGTTGATAAAGAAGTTGAAGAAGAGGAAGAATGGGAAGAGGAAGAAGAAGAAGAAGAAGATGATGATGCTGATGAAGAGAAGAAGAAGGACCAGAGGACGAAGAAGAAGAAGAAGAAAAAGAAGTTGAAGAAGAAGAAGAGGAAGGGGAGAAGAAGAAAAAAAGAAGTAAGAAGAAGAAGAAAGAATAAAGAGGAAAGAACAAGGAAGAAAGATAATTGAAGAAAGAAGAAGCAAGAAGGAAGAAGGAATAAGGAGAAGGAAGATTAAAGATGGAATAAGGATGAAATAAGAAGCATAATGGAATAAGGAGGATGGAAGGAGGAAGAAGGAAGAAGGAAGTAGATGAATTAGTAGAAGAAGAAGAAGTCGAAGAAGAGGAAGAGGAAGTGGAGGAGGATGAGGTAAAAGAAGACGAAGAACAAGGGGAAGAAGGGGAATAAGAGGAATAAGATGACTAAGACGAAGAGGAAGAAAAGAAGATGATAATAATGAGGAAGAAGAAGAAGAAGAAGAAGTAGATGAAGAAAAAGAAGAATAAGAAGAAGAACAAGAATAATATGAAGAAGAAGAAGTGGAAGAAGAAGACGAGCAAGATGAAGAAGTTGAAGAAGAAGAGAATGAAGAAGAAGAAGAAGAAGAAAAAGAAGAGGCAATAGAAGAAGTGAAAGAAGAAGAGGAGGAGGAAGAAGAAGAAGATAAAGAAGTAAAAGAAAAAGAAGATGTGGAAGATGAAGAAGAAAAAGAAGTAAAACAAGATGAGTAGAAGAAGAAAAAGATGAGTAAGAAGAAGTAGAAGAATGAGAAGAAGAAGAAATAAAAGAAGAAGAAGAAGAAGAAGAAAAAGAAGATGATGAAGAAATAGATAGCAGAAGGAGAAGGAGAGGAAGACTTAGAAGTGGAAGAACAAGTAGAGGAAGAACAAGGGTAAGAAGAAGAAGGAAAAGGATAGAAAGAAGAAAAAGAACAACAACAAGAACAAGAAGAAGAAGTTGATGAAAACGAAGAAGAGGGAGCAAAAGTAGACGTAGAAGAAGAAGAATAATTATAAAAATAGGGAGAAGAAGAAGAAGAAAAAGAAGAAGAAAAGGATGAGGAAGAAGAAGATGAAGATGAAGATGATGATGAAGAGGAGGAAGAAGAAGTCAAAGAAGGATTAAAGATTAAGGATTAAGGATTATAGATTCAGGATAGATTAGGCATTAGGGATGAAGATTTAGGGAGAAATGGATTGGGCAATATAGATTTAAGGATGAGAGATTATGGAGGGAAGGTTTAAGGAGTAAAGATTAAGGAATAAAGATAAAAGATTACGAAGAAGATTGTGGAGAAGAAGAAGATGATGATGAGGAAGAAGAACAAGGAGAAGAAGAAGAAGAAGAAGAAGAAGAAGAAAAGGAAGAAAAAGAATAAGAAAAAGAAGAAGACAAAGAAGAAGAAGAAGAAGAAGAAGAAGAAGAAAAAGAAGAAGAAGAAGAAGAAGAAGAAGAAGAAGAAAAAGAGGAAGATGAGGAAGAAAATAAAGAAGATGAGGAGGACAAAGAAGAGGAAGTAGAAGAAGAAGAAGAAGAAGAAGAAGAAGAAGAGGAAGAAGAAGAAAAAGAAGAAGAGAAGAAGGAGAAGAAGTAGAAGAGGAAGAAGAAGAAGAAGAAGAAGAAGAAGTGTAAGAAGAAGATGAGGAAGAAGAAGGTAAAGAAGTTGATGAAGAAGAAGAGGTAATTAAAGAGGAAGAAGAAGAAGAAGAAGAAGGAGGAGGAGGAGGAGAAGATGAAGAAGAAAAAGTAGAAGAGAAAGAAGAAGAGAAGAAGAAAAGTTGATGACGAAGAAGAAGAGGAAGAAGAATAAGTAAAAAGGGAAGAAGTAAAAGAAGAAGAAGAAATAAAAGAGAAAGAAGAAGAAGAAGGAGAAGAAGAAGAAGAAGAAGAAGAAGGACATGTTGGGGAAGAAGATGAGGAAGAAGAAGGGGAAGAAGAAGAAGGAAATGAAGTAGAAGAAGAAGATGAAGAAAAAGAAGAAGCAGAAGAAAAAGAAGAAGAGGAGGAAAATGACGAAGAGGAGGAAAAAAAAGACATGGAAGAAGAAAAACAAGATGTAGAAGAAGAAAATAAGAAGAAGGAGAAGAAGAAGAAGAAGAAGAAGAAGAAATGGAAGAAGAAGAAGTAGAATTAGAGAAAAAAGAATAAAAATAAAAGAAAAAGAGGAAGATAAATAAGAAGTAGAAGAAAAAGAATACAAAGATAAGGAAGAAGAAGAAGAAGTACTAGTAGAAGAAGAAGAGATGAATTGGGGATTAAGGATAAATATTTGGGGAATAGGGTGTAGTGATTAGGGATTGAGGAATTAGGTATAGGGGAATATGAATTAAAGATTAAGAAGGAAGAGTTTAGGAATTTAGGAGTTAGCAATAAAGGATTAAGGATTAGCGAGTAAAGATTAAGGAAAGAATAATTTTGATTAAGGACTAGAAATTTGGGGTATGGGGTTAGGGATAAATGATGTTGAGATTATTGATTAGGGAATAGAGATTAGGGTTAGTTATTATGGATTAAGATTTAGGATTAAGGATTTATGATTAAGGATCAGGGATTAGGAAATAGTGATTAGCGAATAAAGATTTAGGATTAAAGATTAAAGATCGGAGATAATGGATATAAGATTCAGAATGAGAGATTAGGGATTAAGGGTTTGAGATTAGGAGATTATGGATTAGTAATTAAGGATTTGGGGGAAGGAAGAAAAGGAGATCAGTAAGTAGAAAAAGAAGTGAAGAAGTAGAGGAAGAGGAAGAAGAAGAAGAGGATGATGAAAAGGAAGGAGAAGAGGAAGATGAAGAAGAGAAGAAGAAAAAGAAGAAGAAGAGCAAGAAGAAGAGAAGAAGAAGAAGAAGAAGAAGAAGATGAAGGAGAAGAAACAAAAGAAGAAGAAGAAAAAGAAGAAGAAGAAGGAGGAGGAGAAGTAGAAGGCGAGGTAAAAGAAAAAGAAATTGAAGAGAAAGAAGAATAAGAAGAAAGCAAAGAAGAAGGAGAAGAGGAAGAGGAAAAAGAAGAGGAAGAAGAAGAAGAAGAAGAGGAAAAAGATGATGAATAAGAAGAAGAAAAAGAAATTGATGAAGAAGAAGAAGATGATGAGAAAGTAGAAGAAAAATAGCAGGAAGATTAGGAAGAAGTGGAAGAAGTAAAAGCCAAAGATAAAGACAAAGAAGAAGAAGAAGAGGAAGAAGAAGTAGAAGAAGCAGGTCAGAAGAAGTAGAAGAAAAAGAGGAAGAATTGATGGATTAGGGTTATGGATTTAGGGTTAGTGATTAGGGATTAAGGGTTAAGGATATAAGATTAAGGATTAAGGATAAAGAGATTAATGATTAGGGATTAGAAATTAGGGATATAAAATTAAGGGATTAGTCAAGTATTAGGCTTTAGAGATTTGGAATTTAAGATTAAGGATTTAGGATTAAGAATAGGGATTAGGTAACAGAGATTAGAGATTAAGGACTAAAGATAAGAGATTAGGAATGCAAGATTCAAGATTAGAGATTAATGATTAAGTACTAGAGATTAATGATTAGGGATTAGAGAGAAGGAAGAAGAAGGAGAAGAGTAAGAAGAAGAAGAACAAGAAGAAGGTGAAGAAGTAGAAGAAGAAAAAGAAGAAGAAGAAGAAGTGGAAGATAAAGAGGAAGAAGAAGAAGAAGAGGAGGAAAATGAAGAAGTACAAGAAAAAGAAGAACAAGAAGAAGAGAATATGAAAAAGAAAAGGATGAAGAAGAAGAAGAGGAAGAAGAAAAAGAAGAAGAAGAAATAGAAGAAGAAAAAGAAGTAAATAAAAAAGAAGAAGAAGAATAAGTAGAAAAAGAAGAAGAAAAAGAAATAAAAGGAACAAGAATAAGAACAAGAAGGAGAAGAAGAAGAAGAAGAAGAAGAGGAGGAAGAGGAAGAAGAAGAAGAAGAAGAAAAAGAAGAAAAATAGTAGAGAAAGAAGAAGAGTAAAAAGAAGAGGAACAAGAAGAAGAAGAAGAAGAAAAAGAAGGAGAAGTAAAAGAAGAGGAAAAAAAGAGGAAAAAGGAGAAGAGAAAGAAGAAGTCATAAAAAAGAAGAAGAGGAAGAAGAATAAGTGGAAAAAGAAGAAGAAGAAGAAGAAGAAGAAGAAGAAGAATAGGAAGAAGAAGGAGATGAAAAAGATGAAGAAAAAGTAGAAGTAGAAGAAGGGGAAGGATAATGGATGTAAGATTAAGCATTACAGATTAGTGATTAGAAATTAGAGAGTAAGAGATCAAGATTAGCATTAGAGATTGAGGATTAGGGATTAATGATTATGGATTAGGAAGAAGAAGAAGAAGAAGTAAAAAGTAGAAGAAAGAAGAATGAAGAAAGAAGAAAGAGGAAAGAGGAAGCAAGAAAGAAGATGGGGTGAGGAAGAAACTTGACGAAAGAAGGAATAAGAAAAAGGAAGAAGGAAGATTGAAGAAGGAATAAGGAAAAGGAAGAAGGAATAAGGAAGTTATAAGAAGGAAGAAGGAATAAGGAAGATGGAAGTACGAAGAAGCAATAAGAAGAAGAAGAAGAAGACAAAGAGGTGTAAAAGGAAGATGAAGAAGAAGATTAAGAGGTAAAAGAAGACGTAGGGAAAGAAGAAGACGAAGAGATGGAAGAAGAAGAAGAAGAAGATAAAGAAAAAGAATAAGATGATAAGGAAGAAGAAGAAGAAGAAGAAGAAGAAAAAGAGCAAGAAAAGGAATAAGATGAAGAAGATGAAGAAGAAGTGGAAGAAGAAAACGAGGAAGAAGAGGAATAAGAAGATGAAGAAGATGAGAAGAAGAAGAAGTAGACAAAGAGTAAGAAGAAGAAGAAGAAGAAGAAGAAGAAGAAGTAGAAGAACAAGAAGAAGAAGGAGGAGAAGAAGAAGAAGAAACAGAAGGAGAAGAAGAAGAAAAGGAAGTGGAAGAAGAATAAGAAGCGGAGAAAGGTGAAGAAGTAGAAGAAGAGTGGAAGAAGAAGAATAAGATGATGAAGAAGAAGTAAAAGAACAAGAAGAAGTAGAAGTAGTAGAAGAAGTAGAAGAATTAGAAGATGAAGAAATCGAAGAAGAAGAAGAAGAAGACTTAGAAGTAAAGTAAAAGAAGAAGAAAAAGAAGGAGAGGAGGTAGAAAATGAAGAAGAATATGAACAAGAAGAAGAAAAAGAAGTAGCAAAAGAAGAAGAACAAGAATAAGAAGAGGAAGAACCAGAAAAAAGAAGAGAAGAAGAAGAAGAAGAAGAAGAAGAGGAAGAGGGAGAAGAAAAAGTAGAAGAAGAAGAAGAAGAAGAAAAAGAGAAGAAAAAGAAGATGAAGAAGAAGTAGAGGAAGAAAAAGAAGAAGAAGAAATGGAAGAAGAACAAAACCAAGAAAAAGAGGAAGAATGGGAAGAAGAAGAAGAAGAAGAAGAAGAGGAAGATGAAAAAGAAGAATAAGAAGAAGAAGAACCAAGAAGAAGAAAAAAGAAGGAAGAAGAAGGAAGAAAGAAGATAGATGAAGGAATAAGGAAGAATGAAGAAGGAAGAAGGAATGAAGAAGAAGTAGAAGAAGTAGAAGTGGAAGAAGAGGAGGTGGATGAAGATGAAGAGGAAGAAGAAGAAGAAGAAGAGTCGAAGAAGAAGAAGAATATAAAGAAGAAGAAGAAGAAGAAGATGAAGAAGGAGAAGTGGAAACCATTTAAAAAGAAGAAGAGGAAGAAGAAGTCGTAGAAGTAGAAAAAAGAAGATGAAGAAAACGATGATGAAGAAGAAGAAGCAGAAGAAGGCAATGAAGATGAAAAAGTAGAAGAAGAAGAAGAAGTAGTAGTAGTAGAAGAAGAAGAAGAAGAAAAAAAGTAGAAGACGAAGAAGAAAAAGGAGCAGAAGAAGAAGACGAAGAGGAAGAAGTAGTAGAAGAAGAAGAAGATGAAGAAGAAGAAGATGAAGAAGAAGAAGAAGTAGATGAAGAGGAAGAAAAAGATGAAGAAGATGAAAAAGAAGAAAAAGAAGAAGAGAAAGAAGAAGACAGGTTATGGATTTGTGGGTGATTACTTAAGGATTAGAATTCGGTATTAACGATTAAGGATTAGGCATTTGTGAGGGGTGGATTCGGGGCTATGGATTAGCGATTAAAGATTAGGGATTAACCATTAGGAATTCTGAATAAGGGTTTGGGTTATGGTTTGGGGATTAGTGATAAAGAAATAGGGATTTTAAAGTAAGGATTAGGAATTAAGGATTGAGGATTAAGGATTAAATGTTAAGGATTAGGGATAAAGGATTATGGATTATGTATTAGAGATTAAGGATTAAAGGTTAAGAATTAGGGATTAAGAATTATCGATTAGATGATTAAGAATTAAGTATTAGGGATTATGGATTAAAGATAGAGGATTAGGGTTTAGGGATTATGAATTAAGGTTTAAAGATTAGTGATTTTTTATTAGGAATTTAGGATAAGAGATTAGAGATTAGGGATTAGCGATTAAGGATTAAAGATTAGTGATTAGGGTTTAGGAATTAGAGATTAAGGTTTATGTATTAAATATTAAGGACTAAATATTAGGGATTAAGAATTAGGGTCCAAGGAATAGGGATTATGAATTAAGGATAATGGTTGGATTAAAGATTAAATATTACAAATTAGTTATTAGGGATTGACATTAAGGATTAAGGATTAGATGCTAAGATTCGGGATTATAGAGAGAGGGATAATACATTATTGATTAGTGATTAGGGAGAGCGAGATTAGGGATTACGGTTTTGGGATAAAGAAGAAGGAGAAGAAAAAGAAGAGCAAGAAGAAGTCGAAGAAGATTTCAAAGATGATGAAGAAAAAAGAAGAATGAAAGAAATAAGAAGAAAGAAAGAAGAAGAAATAAGAAGGAAGAAGAAGAAAAAAGAAAAACGAAGAAGAAAGAAGAAAAAAGAAAGAGAAAGAAGAAAGAAGAAAAAAGAAAGGGAAAGATGAAGGAAGAAGGAAGAAGAACAAAGTAAGAAGGAAGATTGAAGAAGAAAGAAGCAAGAAGGAAAAAGGAAGAAGGAAGAAGAAAGCAGGAAAGAAGAAAGAAGAAGGAAGAAGGAAGAAGAAATAAAATAGAAAGAAATAAGAAGAAGAAAGAAAGAAGAAGAAGCAGCAGAAGGAGAAGGAGAAGGAAATGGAGGAAAAGGAGAACAAGAAGGAGGTATAAGAGAAGGAGAAGGAGAACGAGAACAAGAAGAAGAAGAAGAGAAAGAAGATGAGGAAGAAGAACAATAGGAAAAAGAGGTGGAAGAAGAAGTAGAAGTACAAGAAGATGATGATGAAGAAGAAGAAGAAGTAGAAGTAGTAGTAGAAGAAGAAGAAGAGGAAGTAGAAGAATAAGAAGATGAAAAAGAAGAAGAAGAAGAAGAAGAAGAAGAAGAAGAGGAAGAAGAAGAAGAAGAAGAAGAGGAAGAAGAAGAAGAAGAGAAAGAGGAGCAAGAAGAAGAAGATTAAGAAGAAGAACAAGTAGAGATAGATAAGGAAGAAGAGGAAAAAGAACAGGAAGAAGATGAGCAAGAAGAAGAAGACGAAGAAGAAGAAGAAGAGGATGAAGAAGAGGAGGAAGAAGAGAAACTAGAGAAGGAAAAAGAAGAAAGAGAAGAAGTATGAAAAGAAGAAGGAGAAGAAGAAAATGAAGGAAAAGAGAAAGAAGAATAAGAAGGGGAAGAAGAAGAAGAAGAAGAAGAAGAAGTTGATGAAGAAGAAGAAGAAGAAGAGAAAGAAGAAGAAGAAGAAGAAGAAGAAGAAAAGGAAGATGAAGAAGAAGAAGACGAGGAAGAATAGGAAGAGGAATTGGGAGAAGAAGGAAGATGAAAGGTAGAAGGGAGGAGGAAGGAAAAATGATGAAGGAAAGAGGAAGAAGAAAGAAGAAGGAAGAAGAAATTAGAAAGAAGAAAGGAGGAAGAGATGATGAAGAAGATGAACAAGGAGAAGAAGAAAAAGAAGAGGAAGTAGAAGAAGAAGAGGAATCGAAAGAAGAACAAGAATAAGAATAAGAAGTGAATCAAGAAGAAAAGGAAGAAGAAGAAGAAGAGGAAGAAGAAGAGGAGACAAAAGAAGATGATGAAGAAGAAGAAGAAGAATAGGAAGAAGAAGATGTAAAAGAAAAAGAAGAAGTAGGCAAACAGGAAGAAGATAAAGAAGAAGAAGTAGAAGAAGAAGAGGGAGGTTAAGAAGAACAAGAAGAAAAGAATAAGAAAAAAAGAAGAATAAGATGAAGAAGAAGAAGAAAAAGAAGAAGAAGAAGAAAAAGAAGAAAAAGAAGAAAAAGAAGAAGAAGAAGACGAAGAAGAACAAGAAGAAATAGAAGAAGAAAAAAGTAGAAAAAGAAGAAGAAAAAAGTAGAAAAAAAAGAAGAAAAAGAAAGAGAAGAGGAAGAAGAACAAGAACAAGAAGAAGAAGAAAAATAAAAAGTAGAAGATGAAGAAGAACAAGAAAAATGAGAAAAACAAGTAGTGGAAGAGGAAGAGGAAGAAGAAGAAGAAGAGGAAAAAGAAGAAGATAAAGAAGAAGAAAAAGAAGAAGAGGAAGAAGAAGAAGACATAGAAGAAGAAGAGAAAGAAGAAGAAGAGGAAAAAGAAGAAGAAGAAGAAGAGCAAGAAGAAGAAGATGAGGAAAAAGAATAAGAAGAAGAAGAAGAAGAAGAGGATGATGAGGAAGAAGAGGAAGAAGAAGGCAATGTTAAGGAAGAAAAGAAAGAAGAAGAAGAGGGAGAGGATGAAGAAGAAGGAGAGGAATAAGAGATAGAATAGGGATTAAGGATCAGGTGTTAAGGGTTAGAGATTAGAAATTAGGGATTAGGGAATGAAGGGTTTGGGATTTTGTATCAGGGAGTAATGATTAAAAATTGGGAGGGAAAGATTAGGGATTATTGATTTGAGAGTTATAATCAGGGTTTCAAGTTTATGGATTAGGTTTTATGGTGTAGGGATTTGGGATTAAGTAAAAGAGATTTGGGATTAGGGAATAAAGATTAAGGATTAGAGATTACAGGTTATGGATGAATGGATTATTGATTAGGGATTAAAGAATAGGTATTAAGATTTAATGGATTTATTAATAAAGGTTAAGTATTAAAGATTAAGGATTTAGGATTAGGGAATATAGTTAATGATTAGAGATTAGGTATGTAAGATTCTAGATTAGAGTTAAAGATTAAGGGTTAAAAATTAGGGACTAGAGATTAAGGGATTGAGATTAGTATTAGAGATTAGCGATTAAGGATAAGGGATTAAACATTAGAGATTAGTGATTATGCATTAGAGACCAGGGATTAGGAATTAAAGATTAGAGATCAGCGATTATGGATTATGGATCATAGATTAGGAATTAGGTATTACAGATTAAAGTTTAGGAATGAGAGATTTGTTATTTTAGGTTTACTAGATTAAAGATTGATGATTAAGTATTAGGGAAAAGGAAGAAGGAAGAAAGAAGAAGACGAAGTTGGAAGAAGGAAGAAGAAAGAAGGAAGAAAGAAAAAGAAGGGGAAGAAGTAGAGCAAGAATAAAAAAGAAAGAAGGAAGAAGGAAGGAAATAGAAAGAAGGAAGAAGGAAAAAGGAAATATAAAGAAGAAAGAAGAAAGTAGAAAGAAGAAAGAGGAAAGAAGAAAGAAGGAAGAAGAAGAGGAAAAAGAAGAAGAAAAGAAAGAAGAAGGATTATGAAAAGAAGAAGAAGAAGAAAATGATGATGACGATGATGATGATGAAGAAGAAGAAGAATAAGAACAGAAAGAAGAAGAAGAGGAAAATGAAGAACAAGAAAAAGAAGAATAAGAAGAAGAAGAAGAAGAAGAAGAAGAAAAGAAGAAGGACAAGATGAAGAAGAAGTAGAAGAAGAAAAGAAGAAGAAGAACAGGATGAAGAAGAATAGGAAGAAGAAGAAGAAGATTAATTAGAAGAAGAAAAAGAAAAAGAGGAAGTGGAAGAAGAAGAAGAAGAAGAAGAAGAAGTAGAAAGAAGAAGAGAGAAGAAAGAAGAAATATGAAGGAAGAAGAAAGAATAAAGTTGGAAAAAAGAAGAAACAAGAAGGAAGAAGGAATAAAGAAAAGTAAGAAGGAAGAAACAGGAAATAAGAAGAAATAAGGAATAAGGAAGATGGATGAAAGAAGAAGGTAGAAGATGAAAAAGAAGAAGAAGAAGAAGAAGAAGAGGATGATGATGAAGTAGAGGAAGAGGAAGAGGCAAAAGAAGGGGAAGAAGAAGAAGAAAAGGAAGAAGAAATTGGAGAAGAAGAGCAAGAACAAGAACAAGAAGATGATGACAAAGAAGAAGATGAAGAGAAAGAAGAAGAAGAAGAAGAAGAAGTAGAAGAACAAGAAGAACAAGAAGAAGAAGAAAAAGAGGTAGAAGAAGATAGGGAAGAAGAAGAAGAAGATAAGGAAGAAGAAGAGAAGCAGAAGAAGAAGAAGAAGAAGACAAAGAAGAAGAAGAAAAAGAAACAGAAGAAGAAGAAGAAGATGAAGAAGAATAAAAAGAAGAAGAAGAAGAAGAAGAGAAAGAAGGCAAAGAATTAGAAGAAGAGGGGAAGAAAAAGAAGAAGATGAAGAAGAAAAAGTAGATGAAGAAGGAAAAGGAGAGGAAGAAGATGATGAAGAAGAGTAGTAGTAGTAGTAGAAGAAGAAGAAGAAGTAGTAGTAGTAGTAGTAGTAGAAGATGAAGAAGAAGGGGAAGAAGAAGAAGCAAAAAGAAGAAGTGAGAAGAAAGAAGAAATAGCATAGAAGAAGAAAGAATAAAGTTGGAAAAAAGAAACAAGAAGGATGAAGGAATAAGGAAAAGGAAGAAGGGAGAAAGAGGAAATAAGAAGGAACAAGGAATAAGGAAGACGGAAGAAGGGAGAAGGAGGAAGATGAAAATGAAGAAGAAGAAGATGATGATGATAATGAAGAAGAAGAGGAAAAGAATCAGAAAGAGGTAGAAGAAGAAGAAGAGGAAGGGAAAGAAGAAGAAGAAGAGTAAGAAGAAGTTGGAGAAGAAGAATAAGAACAAGAACAAGAAGAAGAAGATGAGGAGAAAGAAGAAGAAGAAGAAGAAGAAGAAGAAGAAGAAGTAGAAGATGAAAAAGAAGAAGAAGAAGAAGAAAAAGAGGAAGAAGATGACAAGGAAGAAGAAGAAGAAGAGAAGATTAAGAAGAAGAAGAAATAGAAGAAGAAGAAGAAGAAGAAGATGAATGAAAAAGAAGAATAATAAATTGAAGAAGAAGAAGAAAAAGAATGCAAAGAATTAGAAGGAGAGAGGAAGAAGAAGAAGAAGACGAAGATTTAGAAGAAAGAAAAGAAGAGGAAGAAGAAGAAGAATAAGAGAAGAAGAAGAAGAATAAGAGAAGAAGAAGAAGAAGAAGAAGAAGAAGAGGAAGGAGAAGAAGAAGAAGTAGAAGAATAAGAAGGAGAAGATAAAGAAGATGCGAAAAAATAATAAGAAGAAGAAGAATAAGAAGAAGTGGAATAAGTAGAAGAAGAAGAAGAAAGAGAAGAGGAGGAGAAGGAAGAAGAAGAAGAAGAAGTGTAGAAAGAGAAGAACAAGAAAAGGAAGAGGAAGAGCAAGCAGAAGAGAAGTAAAAGAAGAAGAAAAAGAAGAAGAGGAAGAAGAAGATGATGATGATAAGGAAGAAGAAGAAGAAAAACAAGCAGAATAAGAAGAAGAAGAAGAAGAAGAAGAAGTAGAAGAAGAAGAAAAAGAAGAAAAAGAAGAAGAAAAAGAAGAAAATGTGGAAGAAGAAGACAACAAAGAAGAAGAAGATGATGATGAAGAAGAAGAAGGGAAGAAGAAGAAGAAGAAAAGAAACAAGAAGAAAAAGAAGAAGAAGAAGAAGAAAAAGAAGAAGAGGAAATAGAAAAAGATGTAGAAGAAGAGGAAAAAGAAGTAGAAGAAAAAGAAGAAGAGGAGGAAGAAAAAGAAGAAGAAGAAGAAGAAGAAATAGAAGAAGGAAAAAAAGAATAAGTAGACGAAGACCAAGAAGAAGATGAAGTAGAAGAAGCAGAAGAAGAAGAAGAAGAAGAAGAAAAAGAACAAGAATAAGAAAATTGAGAAGAAGAAGAAGGAAAAGAAGATGATGATGAAGAAGAATAAGAAGAGGAAGAAGAAGAAGTAGAAGAGGACGAACAAGGAGGAGAAGGAGACGAAGAAGAAGAAGAATTAGAAGAAGAAGAAGAGAAGAAGGAGAAGATGATGATGAAGAAGAAGAAGAAAAAAAAGAAGAAGATGAGCAAGAAGAAGTAGAAGAAGAAAGGGGAAGAAGAAGAAAAAGAAGAAGAAGAAGAGGATGGAGAAGGAGAAGAAGAAGAAGAAAGAAAAAGAAAGAAAAAGAAGAAAGAAGAAGAAAGAACATAGAAAAAAGAAGGAAGAAGTACAAGGAAGAAGGAAGAAGGAACAAGGAAGGAGGAAGAATGAAGAAGGGAGAAGATGTTGAAGAAGAAGTAGAAGGAGAAGAAGAAGAAGAAGAAGAAGAAGACTAAGAAGAAGATGACAAAGTAGAGGAAGAAGAAGAGGAAGAGGTAGAAGAAGACAAAGAGGAAGGGGAAGAAGAAGAAGAAGTAGTCGAAGGAGAAGATGAAGAAGATGAAGAAGAAGAAGAAAAAAAAGGAAGATGATGAAGAAGAGGAACTAGAAGAAGAAGAAGAAAACGAAGAAGAAGAAGAAGTGGAAGAAGAAGTGGCGAACGGGGAAGAAGAAGAAGAAGAAGAGTAGGAGGAGGTAACCAAAGAAGAAGAACAAGAAGAAGAAGTCAGGGGAGTAGGAGAAAAGAAGAAGAAGAAGAAAAAGAAGAAGAACACAAAGAAGTAGAAGAAGAGGAAGTAGAAGAAGAAGATGAAGAAGAAGAAGAAGATGAACTAGAAGAACAAGAAGAAGAAGAAGAAGAAGAAGAAGAGGATGAAGAAGAAGTAGAAGAAGAAGAAAAAGACAAAGAGGAGGAAGAAGTAGATAAAGAAGAAGAAAAAGAAGAAGATGATGAAGAGGTAGAAGAAGATGAGGAAGAAGAAGAAGAAGAAGAAGAAGAAGTGGGGGAACAAGATGAGGAAGAAGAAGAAGAAGTGGGGGGAACAAGAAAAAGATGAAGAAAAAGAAGAAGAAGAAGAAGAAGAAGAAGTTGAAGAAGAAGAAGAAGTAGAAGAGGAAAATGAAGAAGATAAGAAGGAGAAGAAGAAGAAAAGAAGAAGAAGGAGAAGAAGAAAATGAAGAAGAAGAGGAGGAGGAAGAAGAAGAAGAAGAAGAAGAGGAAGAAGAATAGGAAGGAGAAGAAAAAGAAGAGGATGTAGAAGAAGAAGAAGAAGAAGAAGAAGAAATGGAAAAAGAAGAACAAGAAGAGGAAGAGGAGGAGGAAGAAGAAAAAGAAAAAGAAGAAGAATGATAAGAAGAGAAAGAAAAAGAAGTAGAAGAAGAGGAAGAAGAAGAAGAGGAAGATGTGGAAGAATAGGAAAAAAGAAAGAAGTAATTCAAAAAGATGTCAAAGAGAAAGAAGAAGTGGAGGAAGAAGAAGAACAAAAAAACAGATTAGGCGACAGCTTAATTAGGAATTAGGTATTAGGGAATGGCA
Source organism: Vanilla planifolia (assembly GCA_023846275.1). Classification (NCBI taxonomy): domain Eukaryota; kingdom Viridiplantae; phylum Streptophyta; class Magnoliopsida; order Asparagales; family Orchidaceae; genus Vanilla; species Vanilla planifolia. The sequence goes on from JAIUJO010000268.1 coordinate 25,924, forward strand.
ATTAGTTATTAAGGAGAGAGGGATTCAAGCTTATTGATTGGGGACTAAGGATTAAGGAATAAGGATTATAGATTAGGGATTTGAGATTAAGAATTATAAAATTTTGGGATTAAAGATTAGCAATTAGTGTTATGGTTTAAGGATTAGGGAATAATGATTTGGAAATATGTATTAGGAATTAGGGATTAGGGTTTAAGGATTAAGGATTTCAAATTAAAAATTAGGCATTAAGGGATTAAGAATTTAGGATTAAGTATTGGAGATTAAGGATTAAGGATTAGGGTTTAGGGATTATGAGTTAAGGATTAGAGATTTTTTATTTGGAATTCAAGATAAGGGATTTGACTTTGGGGATTAAGTATTAGTGATTAGGGATTGGGGATTGTAAAAGGAGGGATTAAGGATTATAGATTAGATATTAGGGATTATGGCTTTGGGATAAACAAGACGGAGGAGATGAAGAAGAAGAAAGAGAAGAAGAAGAAGAAGAAGACGATGAAGAAAATAGACGAAGAAGAAAGAAAGGAAGAAGAAAGAAACAAGCTGAAATGAGAAGGAAGAAGAAGAAAGAAGAAACTAGAAAAAAGAAAGAAGGAAGAAGAAAGAAGAAAGTAGAAAGAAGGAAGAAGGAAGAAGAAATTAAAAAGAAGAAAGAAGGAAGAAGGAAGAAGAAATTAAAAAGATGAAAAAAAGAAGAAAGAAATAAGAGGAAAGAAGAAAGAAGAAGAAGAAGGAGGAGGAGGAGGAGAAAGAGAAGGAGAAGGAGATGGAGGAAGAGGAGAGTGAGAAGGAGGAGTAGAAGAAGGAGAAGGAGAAGGAGATGGAGAAGGAGAAGGAGAAGGAGAAGGAGAAGAATAAGAAAAGTTGAGAAAGAAGGAGAGGAAGAAGAACAAGAGGAAAAACGGGAAAAAGAACAACAAGAAGAAGTAAAAGAAAATGAAGAATAAGAAGTAGGAAAAGAGGAATAATATGAAGTAGAAGAAAAAGGAGAAAAGTAAGAGAAAGAAGAAGAATATGAAGAATATAGACAAGAAGAAGAAGAAGAAGAAGAGGAAAAAGAAGAGGAAGAAGATGAAGACGTAGAAGAAGAAAAAAAAGAGGAGTACGAGGAGGAAGAAGAAGAAGAAGAAGAAGAAGAAGAAAAAGAAAACGAAGAAGAGGAAGATAAGTAAGAAGTGGAAGAAGTGGAATACAAAGATGAGGAAGAAGATGAAGAAGAAGAGAAAGAAGAAGAAGAAGATGAAGAAAAGAAGTAGTAGAAGATGAATAGGAAGAATAGATGAATCAGGGATTAGGGAATAGAGTTTAAGGATGAGGGATTAAGAAATGAAGGATTAGGGGTTAGGTATAAGGGAATAATGTTTAAAGATTATGGAGAGAGGGATTAAGTATTTGGAATTAGAAATTTTGGAGTTAGCAATTAGTGATTAGGGATTAGGGAGTAAAGATTAGGGAATAAATAAATAGGATTAGAGATTAGAGATTAAGATTAAGGACTAGGGATAAGGGGTCAGGGATTAAAGAGAAGGGATTAAGGATGCAAGGATTAATGACTAGGGAATAGAGATTAAGGATTAAGAATTATTGAATTAATTATTAAGAATTAGGGTTTTGAGATTAGGGATTTAGGATTAAGTATAGAGATTTAAGAATACAGATTGGGTATTAATTAATAAAGATTAGAGATTAGGATTAGAGATTAAGGGATTAAGGATTACGGATTATAGAATTGAGAGAAAAAAGGACAAAGAGAAGTGTAAGAAGAAGAAGAAGAAGATGATGATGATGAAGTAGAAAAAGAAGTAGAAGTAGAAGTAGAAGAAGAAGAAGAAGAAGAAGAAGAAGAAGAAGAAGAAGAAGAAATAGAAGAAGAAGAAGAAGAAGAAGAAGAAAAAGAAGAAGATGAAGAAATTGAAGAAGAAGAATATGAAAAAGAAATAGAAAAGGAAAAAGAATAAGAAGAAGGAGAATAATAATAATAATAATAATAACAAGAAAAGGATGAAAAATAATTTAAGGAAGAAGAAGAGGAAGAAGAAGAGGATGAAGTAGTAGAGGAAGAAGAAGAAGAAGAAGAAGAAGAAGAAGAGAGGGAAAAGAAGAAGAGGAAGAAGAAGAAGACATAGAAGAAGAAGAAGATGAAGTGGAGGAAAAAGAAGAAGAAGAAGAAGAAGAAGAGGAAGAAGAAGAGTAAGAAGAAGAAGAAGGTGAGGAGAAAGAAGAAGAAGAGGGAGAGGAAGATAAGGATGAAAAGGATGGAGAAGAAGGAAAAGATGAAGGAGAAGTGACGAAAGAAGAAGAGGAAGAAGAGATGGATTAGGAAATAGGGATCAAAGGTTAAGTGTTAGGGACTAAACATATTGTATTAGGGATTATTGAAGAAGAGCTTACTTATTAAAGATTAGTGAACAAGGATTAAGAACAAAGGTATTTATTATTAAGGATTAGGATTTTGAGATTAGGGGTTTAGGATTAAGGATTAGGGATTAAGGAATTGGGATTAAACAATAGAGAATAGGGATTAAGGATTAAAGATTCAAGATTAGGGATATCAGATTCAAGATTATAGATTATAGATTAGGGGTTAGAGATAAAGGGATTAAGAATTAGAGATTAGGAAAAAAAAGAGAATGAAGAAGGAGAGGGAGAAGAGTAAGAGAAGAAGAAGAAGAGAAAGAAGGTGAAGAACTAGAAGAAGAAGAAGAATTAGAAGAAAATGATGATGATGAAGATGAAAAAGAAGAAGAAGACAAAGAAGAGGAAGAGGAGGATGAAGAAGAAGAAGAATAAGAACAAGAAGAAGAGAAGAACAAAAAGAAGAGGAAGAAGAAGAAGAAGAAGAAATAGAAGGAGAAGAAGAAGAAGGAGAAGAAGTAGAAGAAGAGGAAGAAACGAAGAAGGAGAAGGAGGAGGAGGAGGAGAAGAAGAAGAAATATAAGATGAAGAAGAAGAAGAACAAGAAAGAAGAAGAAGAAGAAGAAGATAGAAAGATGAGAAACAAGTAGAGGAGGAAGAAGAAGAAAAACAACAAGAAGAAAAAGAAGAAGACGTAGAAGAAGAAGATGAAGAAGAAGAAGAAGGGGAAAAAGAATAAGAAGAAGAAAAGGAAGAAGAATAAGATGATGATGAGGAGGAGGAAAAAGAAGAAGAAGAAAAAAAGGTGAGGAAGAAGAAGAAGAAGAAGAAGGTGAAGATGAGGAAGAAGAAGAGGAAGAAAAAGAAGAAGAAGAGGAAGAAGATAAAGAAGAAATAGAAGAAGAAGAAGAGGAAGAAGAGATGGATAAGCAATTAGGGATCAGGGGTAAAGGGTTAGGAATTAAAGTTTTAGGAATAAGGAATGATGGATTAGGGATTGTTTATAAAGACTCATGATTAAAGAATAGGGAGGGAGAGATTAGAGAGTAGGGATTAAGGATTTGAGAGTTAGGAATTAGGGATTAGGGTTTATGGATTAGGGATTATGTATTAGGGAGTAAAGATTTGGGAGAAAGTAAAAGGAAATTGGGATTAGGGATTAAGGAATAAAGTTTAGGGATTAGGATGATGGGATTAATAATTATAGAATAAAGATTGAGAATTAAGAATTAAGGGATTTATGACTAAGGATTAAGGATTTTAGATTGAGAATTAGGAAATAGATTTAAGAATTAGAGATTAAAGATTAAGGATGTTGGATTTGGGATTAGGGATTAGAGATTAGGGATTAGTGGTTAAGGGATCAAGATTAGCATTAAAGATTAGGGATTAAGGATTAGAAGTTAGTGATTAAGGATTAGGGTTTAGGGATTAGAGATTAGGAATTACGGATTATAGATTAGAGATTAATGATCAGGGATTAGGGATCAAAGATAAGGTATTAGAGACTAGAGTAGAAGTTAGAGATTAGGGATTAGAGGTTAGGGATTAAAGTTTAGGGATTAGAGACTCATGATGTATTGGTGTTTAAGAATTAAGGATTAGGGAGAAGGAAGAAGGAAGAAGGAAGTAGTAAGAAGAAGAAGAAAGAAGAAAGAAGAAGGAAGAGGAAAGAAGGAAAAAAGAAGAAGAAGAAGAGGAAGAAGAAGAGGAGAATAAAGAAGAAAGTAAGAAGGAAGGAGGAAGGAAGGAGGTTAGAAGAAGGAAATGTAAGAAGGAAGAAGAAAGAAGAAAGTAGAATCTTGAAAGAAGAAAGAAGAAAGAAGAAGAGGAAGAAGAAAATGAAGAAAAAGACAAGGAGAAGGAAAAGAACAAGAAGTAGAATAAGAAGACAAAGAAGAAGAAGATGAAGAAGAAGAAAAAGGGGAAGAAGAAATGGAAGAAGAAGAAGAAGAATTGGAAAAAGAGGAAGAAGAAGAAGTAGAAAGTAGAAGAAACAAGAAAGAAGAAAGAGAAAAGAAGAAGGAAGAAAGAAGATGGGAGGAACAAACAAGAAGAAAATCGAGAAGGAAGAAGAAATAAGGAAGAAATAAAAAGTAAGAAGGAATAAGGAAGATGGAAGAAGGAAGAAGGAAGAAGGAAGAAGTTGATGAAGAAGAAGAAGAAAAAGAAGAAGACGAAGAAGTGGAAGAGCAAGAAGAAGAAGTAGAGGAAGAATTAGATGAAGACGAAGGGAATGAGAACAAGAAGAAGAAATGGAAGAAGAAGATAAAGAAGAAGAGGAAGAAGGTAAAGAGAAAGAAGAAGATGATGAGGAAGAAGAAGAAGAAGAAGATGAAGAAGAAGAAGAAGAAGAAAAAGAAGAAGAGAAATAAGAAGAAGAAGAAGAAGAAGAAACAAAAGAAGAAGAGGAGGAATAAGAAGAAGAAGAAGAAGAAGAACTGGAAGAAGAAAAAGAAAAAGAAGAAGAAGAAGAAGAAGACAAAGTGGAAGAGGAAGAAGAAGTGAAAGGAGAAGAAGAAGAAAAAGGAGAAGAAGAAGAGGAAATAGAAGGAGAAGAACAAGAAGAGGAAAAGGAAGAAGAAGAAGACAAAGAAGTAAAAGAAGAGAGGAAGAAGAAGAAGAAGACGAAGTAGAAGTAGAAGTAGAAGAAGAAGAAGAAGAAGAAGAAGAAGTCAAAGAAGAAGAAGAACAAGAATAAGAAGTGGAAGAAGAAGAAGTAGAAAAAAAGAAGAGGGGTAGGAGGAAGTAGAAGAAGAAGAACATGAAGAATTAGAAGGAGAAGCAAAAGAAGAAGAACAAGAATAAGAAGAAAAAGAACAAGAAGAAGAGAAGAAAAGAAGATGAAGAAGAAGAAGAAGAGGAAGAGGAGGAAGAAGAAAAAGTAGAAGAAGAAGTAGAAGAATAAGTGCAGGAAGAGGAAGGAGAAGAAGAAGAAAAAAATACGAAGAAGAAGAAGAAGAAGAAGAAGAAGAAGATGGAGAAGAAGAAGAGAAGACGAAGAAGATGAAGAAGATGAAGAGGAAGTAAAAGAAGAAGAAGAAGTGGAAGAAGAGGAAGACCAAGAAGAAGGGGAAGAATAAGAAGAGGAAGAAGAAAAAGAAAAGGAGGAGAAGAAGGATTACACATTAAAGTTTAAGGACTAAAGGTTAGGCATTAGTGGTTAGGAGTTAGAGTTTAAGGATTAATAATTAAGAATAAAGAATTAGGGATGTATTAAAGATTAAATATTACGAATTTGTTATTAGGGGTTTTAAATTAGGGATTAAGGATTAGGGATTAAGGGGAGAGGGATTAGTGATTATAGATTAAGGATTAGAAATTAGGGAGAGCAGGATTATCGATTATGATTTTGGGATAAAGAAGAAGGAAAAGAAAACGAACAAGAAGAAGTAGAAGATGATGAAGAAAGAAGAAGAAGAAGAAGAAAGAAAGAAAGAAGAAGAAAGAAAGAAGAAGAAATGAGAAGGAAGAAGAAGATAGAAGAATAATGAAAAAGAAAGAAGAAAGGAAAGAAAAAAAGAGAAAGAAGAAAGAAGAAAATAGAAAGAAAAAAGGAAGGAAGAAGGATGACAGAAGAAGAAAGAAGATGGAAGGAAGATGGAAGAAGGAAGAAGGAAGAAGGAAGGAGAAAGTAGGAAGGATGAAAGAAGGAAGAAGAAAGAAGAAAAAAAAAGAAGTGAAAAAGAAGAAAGAAGAAGAAGAAGAAGAAGAAGGAGAGGGAGGTGTTACACCCTTGTGTTTGATGAGTAAAGAATAAATGTTTATATTTCATATGGGCTTGTTCTAAACAAAATTGTTAATATTCAATTAAGACAAGCCATGAACTTTAAATGCCTAAAATAGTGGTCTTTAAGGCCCTTAGAGTCATGGCAAGCTTCAAGGAAATTGAAGACATGTACTAAAGCATTCATACTTGATTTTCTTTTTATTTTTCTTAAATTTGATATTTCCAAATTTTGAGATGATGTGGCATACTAAAAGTATCAATATTTAAAAATGTTATAAAATTAATAATTATTGAATTTTGATTTTTGGGACAAGCTTTATTGACAAAAAGTATAGACATTAGTATTTGATTTTTTAAAATTATTTAAGAATTAGTTTTCATGAATTTCTTTTAATAGTCATTTAGAAAACTTATAATACTATGGTAATATAAAATTATTTTGGTACACTTATATTAAATATTTTGGCACAAAAATTCCCACAAGACTCCCTAAAACAACGTTATTCTCGGGAATTTTCACTGTAGCATTGGGCGAGTCGACCCGACTAGACCATTGGCCTGTCCAGGCTTTTAGAAATTTAAAAAAAATAATAAATATAAAAAATTTGTGGGCTGACCCGGTAGGGGCGCCCATAGTCCAAAGGAATTCATGCCGCAGGCAACGCCGAATGGAGCATGACAATTTCAGTTTCAGGCGATGATGGAATAATGCAAGATCAAATCAACCCGAACCAGGTGATGAAATCCTGGTCAAGGAAGGGGGGAGCCAAACCCAAAAAGGCTTGAGAGTAACAGGAAGCGAATTACCTTTAAAACGTAATGGCAAAGAATTTTCAGCGATGTGGGACTAAACTCCAACCTTACTATCAAAGAAATCAGAAGAACAAGCACGATTGGACGACTGAGATTATTCAGCCTAAAATGACATGCAGAAGAATCGAAGCCAGGCTGGGCGGATATGCGCCAGGTCGCAAAACCACTGAGGTAAACTGTTTTAATTTAAATTGTGCTAGAACACATTATATTAATAAATAGAAGACTGCGTGCGTGGAATCAAAATGCTCAGATCAAGCCCACCCAGATCGAACGGACGAGATTAATCTCAAGCGGTAAATTCGAGATTCAATCCGTGCCGTCCGTGTTTGGGCCCGAATCAGACGGTAGCTGTTTGCCGTTCGTTACACAAACGGCTAGGTGATTTTAAGAGCCGTTGGGAGTGATTTTAGAGCTCAAATTTAAGCTCTATAAATAGGGAAGATTGAAGAACTTCAAAAGGTTACATTTTGCTAAGATCTCAAAGCTTTCAGATCACGACTTTGAGCAAAATCAAGTGAATACAGTGCTTCCAATTTCATAAAGAGAAAGTGGCAAGAAGGATTCCAAAATTAGAGGTTATTGCTTCAAAAATCTCTCAATCTCTATTCCTCTATTTTTCGGTCGTATGTGCCTCTTATTTCACTTCAAGTTATTTTAAGTTTTGCCAATTTTTTTTATTCTGTTCTTTGGGATAAGGGCATCCCGGCATTGCTTAAAAGCCCAGGGTTTGAGTTGAGCCCAGAAAAACTCTAGGTTCGGGATTAGCCGTAGGAAAAATCCCAAGTAGGTTTGAGGTGAACCGTACAAAAAACCTTGATTGTAATTTGATATTTTTAGTGTTTTTTTTCCCAATACCGGTTGGGGGTGGATGTAGGCTCGATTTTAAGTCGAACCACCTTAAAAATCTTTTGTGTTATATTTTCTCTTATTCGAGCTTAAAAGATTTAATTTTTTAATCGAAACTGAAAATCAAAAGAAAATTTTATTTACCACAATTCACCCTCCTCTTGTGGGATTTCCTTAAGCACAAATAACTTCAGAAGGAAATCGAGGAAAAGGAGAACGAGAAGAAGGTGTAGGAGAAGGAGAAGGAGAAGGAGAAGAAAAAGAAGGAATGAAGGAATGGAAGTATAACAATAGGAAAAAGAGGATGAAGAAGTACAAATAGAAGAAGAAGAAGAAGAAGAAGAAGATGATGATGATGATGAAGAAGAAGAAGAAGAAGAAGAAGAAGAAAAAAGAAGTAGAAGAAGAAGAAGAAGAAGGAGAAGAAGAACAAAAAGAAGAGTAAAAGAAAAGGAAGAAGATGAAGAAGAAGAAGAAGAAGAAGAAGAAGAAGAAGAAGAAGAAGGAGAAGAAGAAGGAGAAGGAGAAGAAGAAGAAGAAGAAGAAGAAGAAGAAGAGGAAGGAGAAGAAGAAGAACAAGAACAAGAAAAAAATAAAGAAGAAGAAGAAGAGAAAAAAGTAGAAGATGTAGTACAAGAAGAAGAATAAGAATTAGAAGAAGATGAAGAAGAGGAAGATGAAGAAGAGGAAGAAGAAGAAGAAAATGTGGAAGAAGAAGAAGAAAAGTAAGATTAAGAAGATGAGGAAGAAGTGGAAGAAGAAGAAGAAGATAAACAAGCAAAAAAAGAAGAAGAAGAAGAGTTAGAAGAAGTAGATAAAGAAAAGGAAGAAGTGGAAAATTAAGGATTAGGGTTCAAGGGTTAAGAATTAATGATTTAGGAATGAAGGATTAGGGATTAAGTATCTTGCAATTTAGATTAAAGATTGAGGAAATGATTAGGGATTAGGGATTTGGGAGTTATCAATTAGAAATTTGGTTAAGGGATTTGGGATTAGAGATTAAACTATAGGGATTGGAGATCATAGATTAGGAATTAAGAACAAGGGATTAGGGATTAGGGATTTAGTATTAAGGATTAGTGTTTTAGTATTAGAGATTAGAGATTAAAGATTAAGGATTCGAGATTAATGATAGGTAAATGATTAAGCATTAAAGATTAGGAATTAGGGATTAGGGAAAAAGAGGAACGAAGAAGGAAGAATGGAGAAGAAAGAAAGAAGAAATAAGAAAGAACAAGGAAGAAAGAAGAACAAGTGAGGGAAGAAGAAGAGGAAGAAGAAGAAGAAGAAGAAAAGGAAGAAGAATAAGAAGAATAAAGAAGAAGGAGGAAGGAAGAAGTAAGGAAGATGGAAGGAAGAATGAAGGAAGAAGGAAGAGGAAAGAAGAAAGAAGAAAGATGGAAAAAGAAGAAGAAGATAAAAAGGAAGAGGAAGGAGAAGGAGAAGGAGAAGGTGGATAAGGAGAAAGAGGAGGAGAAGGAGAAGGAGAAGGACAAGTAGGTGGTGGACAACTAGAAAGAGGAGGAGATTAAGAAGAATGTGGTGAAGGAGAAGGAGAAGGAGAAAGAGGAGTAGAAGAAGAAGAAGGAGAAGGGGAAAGACAAACAGAAGGTGAAGGAGAAGAAGAAAGAGATGGAGAAGAAGAAGAAAAAGAAAAAGAAGAAATAAAAGAAGAAGAAGAAGAAGAAGAAGAAAAGGAAGAAGAAGAGGAATAAGAAGAATAAGAATAGAAGAAGAAGGAGAAGAAGAAAAGGAAGAAGTTGATGAAAAAAATAAAGAAGAAGAAGAAGAAGAAGAGGAAGAAGAAGAAGAAGAAGAAGAAGAAGAAGAGGTAGTCAAAGAAAAAGAAGAAGAAGAAGAAGAAGTAAAAAATGAAGAACAGGAAGAAGAAAAAGAAGAAGAAGAAGAAGAAGAAGAAGAGGAAGAAGTAGGTAAGGAAGAAGTGGAAGAAGAGAAGGAAGAAGAAGAAGAAGTAGTAGAAGAAGAAGATGGTAAGGAAGAAGTGGAAGAAGAGACGGAAGAAGAAGAAGAAGAAAAAGAAGCAGAAGAGGCGATGGATTAGAGATTAACGATTAAAGGTTAAGGACTAAGGAAAAGGGATTTGGGATGAGGGTATAAGGACTACGGATTAAGTATTAGAGATTAGTGATTACAGATTTATGATTTAGGATTAGATATTAGAGTTTAGAGATTAGAGATTAATTGATTAAGATTAGTGTTAGAGATTAGGGATTAGAGAATAAGGATTAAGAATTTATGATTAAAGATTAGGATTAGGGAATAAGAATTGGAGATTAGGGATTATGAATAAGGGATTAGAGATTAGTTATTAAGGATTAAGTATAATGGATTAAAGTTTAGGCATTAGAGATTAAGGATTGGAGATAAGGGATTAAAGATCAAGAATTAGAGATTAGGGATGGATTTGTAATTAGGGATTAAGGATTAGCAATTAGGGAGTTGGGAGAAGGAAGAAGGAAGAAGGAAGAAAGAAGAAAGAAAAAAGAAGAAGAGGAGGAGCAAAAAGAAGAAGAAGAAGAAGAAAAGGATGAAGAAGAGGAAGAATAAAGAAGAAGGAAGAAGAAAGAAGGAAGAAAGAAGGAAGGAGGAAGGAGGAAGGAAGAAGGAAGATCGAAGAAGGAAGAAGGAAGGAAGAACGAAGAATAAAGAAGAAAGAAGAAAAAAGGGAAAAGAAGAAGAGTTAGAAGAAGAAGAACAAGGAGAAAGGGAAGGAGAAGGAGGATGAGGAGAAGGAGGAAAAGGAAGAGGGGAAGCAGAAAGAGAATGAGAAGGAGATGGAGAACGAGAAAGAGACGGAGAAGGAGAAGAAGAAGAACAAGGAGAAAGAGAAGGCGAAGGAGAAAGAGAAGGAGAAGGAGATGGAGAACGACAAAGAGAAGGAGGAGGAGTAGGAGAAGGAGAAGGAGAAGGAGAAAGAGAAAGAGAAGGAGGAGTAGAAAAAAGAGAAACTAAAGAAGAAGAAAAAGAATAGGAAATAGAAGAAGGAGGAGGAGGGGGAGGAGGAGAAGAAAAAGAAAAAGAGGAACAAAAAAATTAGAAAAGAAGGAGAAAGAGAAGAAAAAGAAAAAGTAGAGGAAAAAGAAGAAGAGGAAGAGGAGAAGAAGAAGAAGAAAAGAAAGACATAAGAAGAAGAAGAAGAGAAAGTTGAGGAAGAAAAGGAAGAAGAAGAGCAAGAAGAAGAAAATATGGAAGAAGAAGATGGAGGGGAGGAGGAAGAAGAAGAAGAAGAGGAAGAAGATGAGGAAGAAAAATAAGAGGAATAGAAAGACAAGATGGATTAGGGATTACGAATTAAAAGGGGATAGATTAAGGAATCTAGATTGGGGAATAAGGATTACAAATTAGGGAGGGATGGATTAAGGATTAGAGATTAGGTATTTGGGATTATGGATTATGGATTTGGGATTAGAGAGAGGGATTAGGTATTAAGCAATACAAATTAGGGATTAAGGATAACGAATTATGGATTAGCAATTAGGGATTAGGGCTTAAGTGTTAAGGATTAAGCATTAGAGAGTAGGGATTATGGAATAATTAATAGGAATAGGGATTAAGGATTAGATATTAAGGACGAAGGGATTAATGATTAAAGATTATAAATTTTGGATTAAGGTTGAAGGAATTAACTATTAAAGATTAGGGATTTAGGATTAGGGATTATGGATAAGGGAATAGAGATTAGAGATTAATGACAAGGGATTCGAGATTAAAGATTAATAATCAAAGACTAGGGATTAATGATTAGAGATTAAGAATTAAGGGATTAATTATTAAGGATTAGGGATTTAGAATTCAAGATTTGGGATTAA
>JAIUJO010000268.1:42500-45000 GCA_023846275.1 Vanilla planifolia
GAAGAAGAAGAAGAAGAAGAAAAAGAAGATGATGAAGAAATAGATAGCAGAAGGAGAAGGAGAGGAAGACTTAGAAGTGGAAGAACAAGTAGAGGAAGAACAAGGGTAAGAAGAAGAAGGAAAAGGATAGAAAGAAGAAAAAGAACAACAACAAGAACAAGAAGAAGAAGTTGATGAAAAACGAAGAAGAGGGAGCAAAAGTAGACGTAGAAGAAGAAGAATAATTATAAAAATAGGGAGAAGAAGAAGAAGAAAAAGAAGAAGAAAAGGATGAGGAAGAAGAAGATGAAGATGAAGATGATGATGAAGAGGAGGAAGAAGAAGTCAAAGAAGGATTAAAGATTAAGGATTAAGGATTATAGATTCAGGATAGATTAGGCATTAGGGATGAAGATTTAGGGAGAAATGGATTGGGCAATATAGATTTAAGGATGAGAGATTATGGAGGGAAGGTTTAAGGAGTAAAGATTAAGGAATAAAGATAAAAGATTACGAAGAAGATTGTGGAGAAGAAGAAGATGATGATGAGGAAGAAGAACAAGGAGAAGAAGAAGAAGAAGAAGAAGAAGAAGAAGAAAAGGAAGAAAAAGAATAAGAAAAAGAAGAAGACAAAGAAGAAGAAGAAGAAGAAGAAGAAGAAGAAAAAGAAGAAGAAGAAGAAGAAGAAGAAGAAGAAGAAGAAAAAGAGGAAGATGAGGAAGAAAATAAAGAAGATGAGGAGGACAAAGAAGAGGAAGTAGAAGAAGAAGAAGAAGAAGAAGAAGAAGAAGAGGAAGAAGAAGAAAAAGAAGAAGAGAAGAAGGAGAAGAAGTAGAAGAGGAAGAAGAAGAAGAAGAAGAAGAAGAAGTGTAAGAAGAAGATGAGGAAGAAGAAGGTAAAGAAGTTGAAGAAGAAGAAGAGGTAATTAAAGAGGAAGAAGAAGAAGAAGAAGGAGGAGGAGGAGGAGAAGATGAAGAAGAAAAAGTAGAAGAGAAAGAAGAAGAGAAGAAGAAAAGTTGATGACGAAGAAGAAGAGGAAGAAGTAAATGGAGATGAGGAAGAAGAATAAGTAAAAAGGGAAGAAGTAGAAGAAGAAGAAGAAATAAAAGAGAAAGAAGAAGAAGAAGGAGAAGAAGAAGAAGAAGAAGAAGAAGAAGGACATGTTGGGGAAGAAGATGAGGAAGAAGAAGGGGAAGAAGAAGAAGGAAATGAAGTAGAAGAAGAAGATGAAGAAAAAGAAGAAGCAGAAGAAAAAGAAGAAGAGGAGGAAAATGACGAAGAGGAGGAAAAAAAAGACATGGAAGAAGAAAAACAAGATGTAGAAGAAGAAAATAAGAAGAAGGAGAAGAAGAAGAAGAAGAAGAAGAAGAAGAAATGGAAGAAGAAGAAGTAGAATTAGAGAAAAAAGAATAAAAATAAAAGAAAAAGAGGAAGATAAATAAGAAGTAGAAGAAAAAGAATACAAAGATAAGGAAGAAGAAGAAGAAGTACTAGTAGAAGAAGAAGAGATGAATTGGGGATTAAGGATAAATATTTGGGGAATAGGGTGTAGTGATTAGGGATTGAGGAATTAGGTATAGGGGAATATGAATTAAAGATTAAGAAGGAAGAGTTTAGGAATTTAGGAGTTAGCAATAAAGGATTAAGGATTAGCGAGTAAAGATTAAGGAAAGAATAATTTTGATTAAGGACTAGAAATTTGGGGTATGGGGTTAGGGATAAATGATGTTGAGATTATTGATTAGGGAATAGAGATTAGGGTTAGTTATTATGGATTAAGATTTAGGATTAAGGATTTATGATTAAGGATCAGGGATTAGGAAATAGTGATTAGCGAATAAAGATTTAGGATTAAAGATTAAAGATCGGAGATAATGGATATAAGATTCAGAATGAGAGATTAGGGATTAAGGGTTTGAGATTAGGAGATTATGGATTAGTAATTAAGGATTTGGGGGAAGGAAGAAAAGGAGATCAGTAAGTAGAAAAAGAAGTGAAGAAGTAGAGGAAGAGGAAGAAGAAGAAGAGGATGATGAAAAGGAAGGAGAAGAGGAAGATGAAGAAGAGAAGAAGAAAAAGAAGAAGAAGAGCAAGAAGAAGAGAAGAAGAAGAAGAAGAAGAAGAAGATGAAGGAGAAGAAACAAAAGAAGAAGAAGAAGAAGAAGAAGAAGAAGAAGGAGGAGAAGTAGAAGGCGAGGTAAAAGAAAAAGAAATTGAAGAGAAAGAAGAATAAGAAGAAAGCAAAGAAGAAGGAGAAGAGGAAGAGGAAAAAGAAGAGGAAGAAGAAGAAGAAGAAGAGGAAAAAGATGATGAATAAGAAGAAGAAAAAGAAATGGATGAAGAAGAAGAAGATGATGAGAAAGTAGAAGAAAAATAGCAGGAAGATTAGGAAGAAGTGGAAGAAGTAAAAGCCAAAGATAAAGACAAAGAAGAAGAAGAAGAGGAAGAAGAAGTAGAAGAAGCAGGTCAGAAGAAGTAGAAGAAAAAGAGGAAGAATTGATGGATTAGGGTTATGGATTTA
>JAIUJO010000268.1:47500-67500 GCA_023846275.1 Vanilla planifolia
AAGAAGAAGAAGAAAAAAAGTAGAAGACGAAGAAGAAAAAGGAGCAGAAGAAGAAGACGAAGAGGAAGAAGTAGTAGAAGAAGAAGAAGATGAAGAAGAAGAAGATGAAGAAGAAGAAGAAGTAGATGAAGAGGAAGAAAAAGATGAAGAAGATGAAAAAGAAGAAAAAGAAGAAGAGAAAGAAGAAGACAGGTTATGGATTTGTGGGTGATTACTTAAGGATTAGAATTCGGTATTAAGGATTAAGGATTAGGCATTTGTGAGGGGTGGATTCGGGACTATGGATTAGCGATTAAAGATTAGGGATTAACCATTAGGAATTCTGAATAAGGGTTTGGGTTATGGTTTGGGGATTAGTGATAAAGAAATAGGGATTTTAAAGTAAGGATTAGGAATTAAGGATTGAGGATTAAGGATTAAATGTTAAGGATTAGGGATAAAGGATTATGGATTATGTATTAGAGATTAAGGATTAAAGGTTAAGAATTAGGGATTAAGAATTATCGATTAGATGATTAAGAATTAAGTATTAGGGATTATGGATTAAAGATAGAGGATTAGGGTTTAGGGATTATGAATTAAGGTTTTAAAGATTAGTGATTTTTTATTAGGAATTTAGGATAAGAGATTAGAGATTAGGGATTAGCGATTAAGGATTAAATATTAGTGATTAGGGTTTAGGAATTAGAGATTAAGGTTTATGTATTAAATATTAAGGACTAAATATTAGGGATTAAGAATTAGGGTCCAAGGAATAGGGATTATGAATTAAGGATAATGGTTGGATTAAAGATTAAATATTACAAATTAGTTATTAGGGATTGACATTAAGGATTAAGGATTAGATGCTAAGATTCGGGATTATAGAGAGAGGGATAATACATTATTGATTAGTGATTAGGGAGAGCGAGATTAGGGATTACGGTTTTGGGATAAAGAAGAAGGAGAAGAAAAAGAAGAGCAAGAAGAAGTCGAAGAAGATTTCAAAGATGATGAAGAAAAAAGAAGAATGAAAGAAATAAGAAGAAAGAAAGAAGAAGAAATAAGAAGGAAGAAGAAGAAAAAAGAAAAACGAAGAAGAAAGAAGAAAAAAGAAAGAGAAAGAAGAAAGAAGAAAAAGGAAAGGGAAAGATGAAGGAAGAAGGAAGAAGAACAAAGTAAGAAGGAAGATTGAAGAAGAAAGAAGCAAGAAGGAAAAAGGAAGAAGGAAGAAGAAAGCAGGAAAGAAGAAAGAAGAAGGAAGAAGGAAGAAGAAATAAAATAGAAAGAAAGAAGAAGAAGAAAGAAAGAAGAAGAAGCAGCAGAAGGAGAAGGAGAAGGAAATGGAGGAAAAGGAGAACAAGAAGGAGGTATAAGAGAAGGAGAAGGAGAACGAGAACAAGAAGAAGAAGAAGAGAAAGAAGATGAGGAAGAAGAACAATAGGAAAAAGAGGTGGAAGAAGAAGTAGAAGTACAAGAAGATGATGATGAAGAAGAAGAAGAAGTAGAAGTAGTAGTAGAAGAAGAAGAAGAGGAAGTAGAAGAATAAGAAGATGAAAAAGAAGAAGAAGAAGAAGAAGAAGAAGAAGAAGAGGAAGAAGAAGAAGAAGAAGAAGAGGAAGAAGAAGAAGAAGAGAAAGAGGAGCAAGAAGAAGAAGATTAAGAAGAAGAACAAGTAGAGATAGATAAGGAAGAAGAGGAAAAAAGAACAGGAAGAAGATGAGCAAGAAGAAGAAGACGAAGAAGAAGAAGAAGAGGATGAAGAAGAGGAGGAAGAAGAGAAACTAGAGAAGGAAAAAGAAGAAAGAGAAGAAGTATGAAAAGAAGAAGGAGAAGAAGAAAATGAAGGAAAAGAGAAAGAAGAATAAGAAGGGGAAGAAGAAGAAGAAGAAGAAGAAGAAGTTGATGAAGAAGAAGAAGAAGAAGAGAAAGAAGAAGAAGAAGAAGAAGAAGAAGAAAAGGAAGATGAAGAAGAAGAAGACGAGGAAGAAGAGGAAGAGGAATTGGGGAGAAGAAGGAAGATGAAAGGTAGAAGGGAGGAGGAAGGAAAAATGATGAAGGAAAGAGGAAGAAGAAAGAAGAAGGAAGAAGAAATTAGAAAGAAGAAAGGAGGAAGAGATGATGAAGAAGATGAACAAGGAGAAGAAGAAAAAGAAGAGGAAGTAGAAGAAGAAGAGGAATCGAAAGAAGAACAAGAATAAGAATAAGAAGTGAATCAAGAAGAAAAGGAAGAAGAAGAAGAAGAGGAAGAAGAAGAGGAGACAAAGAAGATGATGAAGAAGAAGAAGAAGAATAGGAAGAAGAAGTTGTAAAAGAAAAAGAAGAAGTAGGCAAACAGGAAGAAGATAAAGAAGAAGAAGTAGAAGAAGAAGAGGGAGGTTAAGAAGAACAAGAAGAAAAGAATAAGAAAAAAAGAAGAATAAGATGAAGAAGAAGAAAAAGAAGAAGAAGAAGAAAAAGAAGAAAAAGAAGAAAAAGAAGAAGAAGAAGACGAAGAAGAACAAGAAGAAATAGAAGAAGAAAAAAGTAGAAAAAGAAGAAGAAAAAAGTAGAAAAAATAGAAGAAAAAGAAAGAGAAGAGGAAGAAGAACAAGAACAAGAAGAAGAAGAAAAATAAAAAGTAGAAGATGAAGAAGAACAAGAAAAATGAGAAAAACAAGTAGTGGAAGAGGAAGAGGAAGAAGAAGAAGAAGAGGAAAAAGAAGAAGATAAAGAAGAAGAAAAAGAAGAAGAGGAAGAAGAAAAAGACATAGAAGAAGAAGAGAAAGAAGAAGAAGAGGAAAAAGAAGAAGAAGAAGAAGAGCAAGAAGAAGAAGATGAGGAAAAAGAATAAGAAGAAGAAGAAGAAGAAGAGGATGATGAGGAAGAAGAGGAAGAAGAAGGCAATGTTAAGGAAGAAAAGAAAGAAGAAGAAGAGGGAGAGGATGAAGAAGAAGGAGAGGAATAAGAGATAGAATAGGGATTAAGGATCAGGTGTTAAGGGTTAGAGATTAGAAATTAGGGATTAGGGAATGAAGGGTTTGGGATTTTGTATCAGGGAGTAATGATTAAAAATTGGGAGGGAAAGATTAGGGATTATTGATTTGAGAGTTATAATCAGGGTTTCAAGTTTATGGATTAGGTTTTATGGAGTAGGGATTTGGGATTAAGTAAAAGAGATTTGGGATTAGGGAATAAAGATTAAGGATTAGAGATTACAGGTTATGGATGAATGGATTATTGATTAGGGATTAAAGAATAGGTATTAAGATTTAATGGATTTATTAATAAAGGTTAAGTATTAAAGATTAAGGATTTAGGATTAGGGATAAGGGATTAGGGAATATAGTTAATGATTAGAGATTAGGTATGTAAGATTCTAGATTAGAGTTAAAGATTAAGGGTTAAAAATTAGGGACTAGAGATTAAGGGATTGAGATTAGTATTAGAGATTAGCGATTAAGGATAAGGGATTAAAGATTAGAGATTAGTGATTATGCATTAGAGACCAGGGATTAGGAATTAAAGATTAGAGATCAGCGATTATGGATTATGGATCATAGATTAGGAATTAGGTATTACAGATTAAAGTTTAGGAATGAGAGATTTGTTATTTTAGGTTTACTAGATTAAAGATTGATGATTAAGTATTAGGGAAAAGGAAGAAGGAAGAAAGAAGAAGACGAAGTTGGAAGAAGGAAGAAGAAAGAAGGAAGAAAGAAAAAGAAGGGGAAGAAGTAGAGCAAGAATAAAAAAGAAAGAAGGAAGAAGGAAGGAAATAGAAAGAAGGAAGAAGGAAAAAGGAAATAGAAAGAAGAAAGAAGAAAGTAGAAAGAAGAAAGAGGGAAAGAAGAAAGAAGGAAGAAGAAGAGGAAAAAGAAGAAGAAAAGAAAGAAGAAGGATTATGAAAAGAAGAAGAAGAAGAAAATGATGATGACGATGATGATGATGAAGAAGAAGAAGAATAAGAACAGAAAGAAGAAGAAGAGGAAAATGAAGAACAAGAAAAAGAAGAATAAGAAGAAGAAGAAGAAGAAGAAGAAGAAAAGAAGAAGGACAAGATGAAGAAGAAGTAGAAGAAGAAAAGAAGAAGAAGAACAGGATGAAGAAGAATAGGAAGAAGAAGAAGAAGATTAATTAGAAGAAGAAAAAGAAAAAGAGGAAGTGGAAGAAGAAGAAGAAGAAGAAGAAGAAGTAGAAAGAAGAAGAGAGAAGAAAGAAGAAATATGAAGGAAGAAGAAAGAATAAAGTTGGAAAAAAGAAGAAACAAGAAGGAAGAAGGAATAAAAAAAAGTAAGAAGGAAGAAACAGGAAATAAGAAGAAATAAGGAATAAGGAAGATGGATGAAAGAAGAAGGTAGAAGATGAAAAAGAAGAAGAAGAAGAAGAAGAAGAGGATGATGATGAAGTAGAGGAAGAGGAAGAGGCAAAAGAAGGGGAAGAAGAAGAAGAAAAGGAAGAAGAAATTGGAGACGAAGAGCAAGAACAAGAACAAGAAGATGATGACAAAGAAGAAGATGAAGAGAAAGAAGAAGAAGAAGAAGAAGAAGTAGAAGAACAAGAAGAACAAGAAGAAGAAGAAAAAGAGGTAGAAGAAGATAGGGAAGAAGAAGAAGAAGATAAGGAAGAAGAAGAGAAGCAGAAGAAGAAGAAGAAGAAGACAAAGAAGAAGAAGAAAAAGAAACAGAAGAAGAAGAAGAAGATGAAGAAGAATAAAAAGAAGAAGAAGAAGAAGAAGAGAAAGAAGGCAAAGAATTAGAAGAAGAGGGGAAGAAAAAGAAGAAGATGAAGAAGAAAAAGTAGATGAAGAAGGAAAAGGAGAGGAAGAAGATGATGAAGAAGAGTAGTAGTAGTAGTAGAAGAAGAAGAAGTAGTAGTAGTAGTAGTAGTAGTAGAATATGAAGAAGAAGGGGAAGAAGAAGAAGCAAAAAGAAGAACTGAGAAGAAAGAAGAAATAGCATAGAAGAAGAAAGAATAAAGTTGGAAAAAAGAAACAAGAAGGATGAAGGAATAAGGAAAAGGAAGAAGGGAGAAAGAGGAAATAAGAAGGAACAAGGAATAAGGAAGACGGAAGAAGGGAGAAGGAGGAAGATGAAAATGAAGAAGAAGAAGATGATGATGATAATGAAGAAGAAGAGGAAAAGAATCAGAAAGAGGTAGAAGAAGAAGAAGAGGAAGGGAAAGAAGAAGAAGAAGAGTAAGAAGAAGTTGGAGAAGAAGAATAAGAACAAGAACAAGAAGAAGAAGATGAGGAGAAAGAAGAAGAAGAAGAAGAAGAAGAAGAAGAAGAAGTAGAAGATGAAAAAGAAGAAGAAGAAGAAGAAAAAGAGGAAGAAGATGACAAGGAAGAAGAAGAAGAAGAGAAGATTAAGAAGAAGAAGAAATAGAAGAAGAAGAAGAAGAAGAAGATGAATGAAAAAAAAGAATAATAAATTGAAGAAGAAGAAGAAAAAGAATGCAAAGAATTAGAAGGAGAGAGGAAGAAGAAGAAGAAGACGAAGATTTAGAAGAAAGAAAAGAAGAGGAAGAAGAAGAAGAATAAGAGAAGAAGAAGAAGAATAAGAGAAGAAGAAGAAGAAGAAGAAGAAGAAGAGGAAGGAGAAGAAGAAGAAGTAGAAGAATAAGAAGGAGAAGATAAAGAAGATGCGAAAAAATAATAAGAAGAAGAAGAATAAGAAGAAGTGGAATAAGTAGAAGAAGAAGAAGAAGGAGAAGAGGAGGAGAAGGAAGAAGAAGAAGAAGAAGTGTAGAAAGAGAAGAACAAGAAAAGGAAGAGGAAGAGCAAGCAGAAGAGAAGTAAAAGAAGAAGAAAAAGAAGAAGAGGAAGAAGAAGATGATGATGATAAGGAAGAAGAAGAAGAAAAACAAGCAGAATAAGAAGAAGAAGAAGAAAAAGAAGAAGTAGAAGAAGAAGAAAAAGAAGAAAAAGAAGAAGAAAAAGAAGAAAATGTGGAAGAAGACAACAAAGAAGAAGAAGATGATGATGAAGAAGAAGAAGGGAAGAAGAAGAAGAAGAAAAGAAACAAGAAGAAAAAGAAGAAGAAGAAGAAGAAAAAGAAGAAGAGGAAATAGAAAAAGATGTAGAAGAAGAGGAAAAAGAAGTAGAAGAAAAAGAAGAAGAGGAGGAAGAAAAAGAAGAAGAAGAAGAAGAAGAAATAGAAGAAGGAAAAAAAGAATAAGTAGACGAAGACCAAGAAGAAGATGAAGTAGAAGAAGAAGAAGAAGAAGAAGAAGAAGAAGAAGAAAAAGAACAAGAATAAGAAAATTGAGAAGAAGAAGAAGGAAAAGAAGATGATGACGAAGAAGAATAAGAAGAGGAAGAAGAAGAAGTAGAAGAGGACGAACAAGGAGGAGAAGGAGACGAAGAAGAAGAAGAATTAGAAGAAGAAGAAGAGAAGAAGGAGAAGATGATGATGAAGAAGAAGAAGAAAAAAAAGAAGAAGATGAGCAAGAAGAAGTAGAAGAAGAAAGGGGAAGAAGAAGAAAAAGAAGAAGAAGAAGAGGATGGAGAAGGAGAAGAAGAAGAAGAAAGAAAAAGAAAGAAAAAGAAGAAAGAAGAAGAAAGAACATAGAAAAAAGAAGGAAGAAGTACAAGGAAGAAGGAAGAAGGAACAAGGAAGGAGGAAGAATGAAGAAGGGAGAAGATGTTGAAGAAGAAGTAGAAGGAGAAGAAGAAGAAGAAGAAGAAGAAGAAGACTAAGAAGAAGATGACAAAGTAGAGGAAGAAGAAGAGGAAGAGGTAGAAGAAGACAAAGAGGAAGGGGAAGAAGAAGAAGAAGTAGTCGAAGGAGAAGATGAAGAAGATGAAGAAGAAGAAGAAAAAAAAGGAAGATGATGAAGAAGAGGAACTAGAAGAAGAAGAAGAAAACGAAGAAGAAGAAGAAGTGGAAGAAGAAGTGGCGAACGGGGAAGAAGAAGAAGAAGAAGAGTAGGAGGAGGTAACCAAAGAAGAAGAACAAGAAGAAGAAGTCAGGGGAGTAGGAGAAAAGAAGAAGAAGAAGAAAAAGAAGAAGAACACAAAGAAGTAGAAGAAGAGGAAGTAGAAGAAGAAGATGAAGAAGAAGAAGAAGATGAACTAGAAGAACAAGAAGAAGAAGAAGAAGAAGAAGAAGAGGATGAAGAAGAAGTAGAAGAAGAAGAAAAAGACGAAGAGGAGGAAGAAGTAGATAAAGAAGAAGAAAAAGAAGAAGATGATGAAGAGGTAGAAGAAGATGAGGAAGAAGAAGAAGAAGAAGAAGAAGAAGTGGGGGAACAAGATGAGGAAGAAGAAGAAGAAGAAGAAGAAGTGGGGGAACAAGAAAAAGATGAAGAAAAAGAAGAAGAAGAAGAAGAAGAAGAAGTTGAAGAAGAAGAAGAAGTAGAAGAGGAAAATGAAGAAGATAAGAAGGAGAAGAAGAAGAAAAGAAGAAGAAGGAGAAGAAGAAAATGAAGAAGAAGAGGAGGAAGAAGAAGAAGAAGAAGAAGAGGAAGAAGAATAGGAAGGAGAAGAAAAAGAAGAGGAAGTAGAAGAAGAAGAAGAAGAAGAAGAAGAAATGGAAAAAGAAGAACAAGAAGAGGAAGAGGAGGAGGAAGAAGAAAAAGAAAAAGAAGAAGAATGATAAGAAGAGAAAGAAAAAGAAGTAGAAGAAGAGGAAGAAGAAGAAGAGGAAGATGTGGAAGAATAGGAAAAAAGAAAGAAGTAATTCAAAAAGATGTCAAAGAGAAAGAAGAAGTGGAGGAAGAAGAAGAACAAAAAAACAGATTAGGCGACAGCTTAATTAGGAATTAGGTATTAGGGAATGGCAATTAGGTATTAAGGAGAGAGGGATTCAAGCTTATTGATTGGGGACTAAGGATTAAGGAATAAGGATTATAGATTAGGGATTTGAGATTAAGAATTATAAAATTTTGGGATTAAAGATTAGCAATTAGGGTTATGGTTTAAGGATTAGGGAATAATGATTTGGAAATATGTATTAGGAATTAGGGATTAGGGTTTAAGGATTAAGGATTTCAAATTAAAAATTAGGCATTAAGGGATTAAGAATTTAGGATTAAGTATTGGAGATTAAGGATTAAGGATTAGGGTTTAGGGATTATGAGTTAAGGATTAGAGATTTTTTATTTGGAATTCAAGATAAGGGATTTGACTTTGGAGATTAAGTATTAGTGATTAGGGATTGGGGATTGTAAAAGGAGGGATTAAGGATTATAGATTAGATATTAGGGATTATGGCTTTGGGATAAACAAGACGGAGGAGATGAAGAAGAAGAAAGAGAAGAAGAAGAAGAAGAAGACGATGAAGAAAATAGACGAAGAAGAAAGAAAGGAAGAAGAAAGAAACAAGCTGAAATGAGAAGGAAGAAGAAGAAAGAAGAAACTAGAAAAAAGAAAGAAGGAAGAAGAAAGAAGAAAGTAGAAAGAAGGAAGAAGGAAGAAGAAATTAAAAAGAAGAAAGAAGGAAGAAGGAAGAAGAAATTAAAAAGACGAAAAAAAGAAGAAAGAAATAAGAGGAAAGAAGAAAGAAGAAGAAGAGGGAGGAGGAGGAGGAGAAAGAGAAGGAGAAGGAGATGGAGGAAGAGGAGAGTGAGAAGGAGGAGTAGAAGAAGGAGAAGGAGAAGGAGATGGAGAAGGAGAAGGAGAAGGAGAAGGAGAAGAATAAGAAAAGTTGAGAAAGAAGGAGAGGAAGAAGAACAAGAGGAAAAACGGGAAAAAGAACAACAAGAAGAAGTAAAAGAAAATGAAGAATAAGAAGTAGGAAAAGAGGAATAATATGAAGTAGAAGAAAAAGGAGAAAAGTAAGAGAAAGAAGAAGAATATGAAGAATATAGACAAGAAGAAGAAGAAGAAGAAGAGGAAAAAGAAGAGGAAGAAGATGAAGACGTAGAAGAAGAAAAAAAAGAGGAGTACGAGGAGGAAGAAGAAGAAGAAGAAGAAGAAGAAGAAAAAGAAAACGAAGAAGAGGAAGATAAGTAAGAAGTGGAAGAAGTGGAATACAAAGATGAGGAAGAAGATGAAGAAGAAGAGAAAGAAGAAGAAGAAGATGAAGAAAAGAAGTAGTAGAAGATGAATAGGAAGAATAGATGAATCAGGGATTAGGGAATAGAGTTTAAGGATGAGGGATTAAGAAATGAAGGATTAGGGGTTAGGTATAATGGAATAATGTTTAAAGATTATGGAGAGAGGGATTAAGTATTTGGAATTAGAAATTTTGGAGTTAGCAATTAGTGATTAGGGATTAGGGAGTAAAGATTAGGGAATAAATAAATAGGATTAGAGATTAGAGATTAAGATTAAGGACTAGGGATAAGGGGTCAGGGATTAAAGAGAAGGGATTAAGGATGCAAGGATTAATGACTAGGGAATAGAGATTAAGGATTAAGAATTATTGAATTAATTATTAAGAATTAGGGTTTTGAGATTAGGGATTTAGGATTAAGTATAGAGATTTAAGAATACAGATGGGTATTAATTAATAAAGATTAGAGATTAGGGACATAAGATTCTAGATTAGAGATTAGGATTAGAGATTAAGGGATTAAGGATTACGGATTATAGAATTGAGAGAAAAAAGGACAAAGAGAAGTGTAAGAAGAAGAAGAAGAAGATGATGATGATGAAGTAGAAAAAGAAGTAGAAGTAGAAGTAGAAGAAGAAGAAGAAGAAGAAGAAGAAGAAGAAGAAATAGAAGAAGAAGAAGAAGAAGAAGAAGAAAAAGAAGAAGATGAAGAAATTGAAGAAGAAGAATATGAAAAAGAAATAGAAAAGGAAAAAGAATAAGAAGAAGGAGAATAATAATAATAATAATAATAACAAGAAAAGGATGAAAAATAATTTAAGGAAGAAGAAGAGGAAGAAGAAGAGGATGAAGTAGAGGAAGAAGAAGAAGAAGAAGAAGAAGAAGAAGAGAGGGAAAAGAAGAAGAGGAAGAAGAAGAAGACATAGAAGAAGAAGAAGATGAAGTGGAGGAAAAAGAAGAAGAAGAAGAAGAAGAAGAGGAAGAAGAAGAGTAAGAAGAAGAAGAAGGTGAGGAGAAAGAAGAAGAAGAGGGAGAGGAAGATAAGGATGAAAAGGATGGAGAAGAAGGAAAAGATGAAGGAGAAGTGACGAAAGAAGAAGAGGAAGAAGAGATGGATTAGGAAATAGGGATCAAAGGTTAAGTGTTAGGGACTAAACATATTGTATTAGGGATTATTGAAGAAGAGCTTACTTATTAAAGATTAGTGAACAAGGATTAAGAACTAAGGTATTTATTATTAAGGATTAGGATTTTGAGATTAGGGGTTTAGGATTAAGGATTAGGGATTAAGGAATTGGGATTAAACAATAGAGAATAGGGATTAAGGATTAAAGATTCAAGATTAGGGATATCAGATTCAAGATTATAGATTATAGATTAGGGGTTAGAGATAAAGGGATTAAGAATTAGAGATTAGGAAAAAAAAGAGAATGAAGAAGGAGAGGGAGAAGAGTAAGAGAAGAAGAAGAAGAGAAAGAAGGTGAAGAACTAGAAGAAGAAGAAGAATTAGAAGAAAATGATGATGATGAAGATGAAAAAGAAGAAGAAGACAAAGAAGAGGAAGAGGAGGATGAAGAAGAAGAAGAATAAGAACAAGAAGAAGAGAAGAACAAAAAGAAGAGGAAGAAGAAGAAGAAGAAGAAATAGAAGGAGAAGAAGAAGAAGGAGAAGAAGTAGAAGAAGAGGAAGAAACGAAGAAGGAGAAGGAGGAGGAGGAGGAGAAGAAGAAGAAATATAAGATGAAGAAGAAGAAGAACAAGAAAGAAGAAGAAGAAGAAGAAGATAGAAAGATGAGAAACAAGTAGAGGAGGAAGAAGAAGAAAAACAACAAGAAGAAAAAGAAGAAGACGTAGAAGAAGAAGATGAAGAAGAAGAAGAAGGGGAAAAAGAATAAGAAGAAGAAAAGGAAGAAGAATAAGATGATGATGAGGAGGAGGAAAAAGAAGAAGAAGAAAAAAAGGTGAGGAAGAAGAAGAAGAAGAAGAAGGTGAAGATGAGGAAGAAGAAGAGGAAGAAAAAGAAGAAGAAGAGGAAGAAGATAAAGAAGAAATAGAAGAAGAAGAAGAGGAAGAAGAGATGGATAAGCAATTAGGGATCAGGGGTAAAGGGTTAGGAATTAAAGTTTTAGGAATAAGGAATGATGGATTAGGGATTGTTTATAA
Organism: Vanilla planifolia; assembly: GCA_023846275.1. Taxonomy (NCBI): domain Eukaryota; kingdom Viridiplantae; phylum Streptophyta; class Magnoliopsida; order Asparagales; family Orchidaceae; genus Vanilla; species Vanilla planifolia. Next base: position 58,620 of record JAIUJO010000268.1, read on the forward strand.
AGACTCATGATTAAAGAATAGGGAGGGAGAGATTAGAGAGTAGGGATTAAGGATTTGAGAGTTAGGAATTAGGGATTAGGGTTTATGGATTAGGGATTATGTATTAGGGAGTAAAGATTTGGGAGAAAGTAAAAGGAAATTGGGATTAGGGATTAAGGAATAAAGTTTAGGGATTAGGATGATGGGATTAATAATTATAGAATAAAGATTGAGAATTAAGAATTAAGGGATTTATGACTAAGGATTAAGGATTTTAGATTGAGAATTAGGAAATAGATTTAAGAATTAGAGATTAAAGATTAAGGATGTTGGATTTGGGATTAGGGATTAGAGATTAGGGATTAGTGGTTAAGGGATCAAGATTAGCATTAAAGATTAGGGATTAAGGATTAGAAGTTAGTGATTAAGGATTAGGGTTTAGGGATTAGAGATTAGGAATTACGGATTATAGATTAGAGATTAATGATCAGGGATTAGGGATCAAAGATAAGGTATTAGAGACTAGAGTAGAAGTTAGAGATTAGGGATTAGAGGTTAGGGATTAAAGTTTAGGGATTAGAGACTCATGATGTATTGGTGTTTAAGAATTAAGGATTAGGGAGAAGGAAGAAGGAAGAAGGAAGTAGTAAGAAGAAGAAGAAAGAAGAAAGAAGAAGGAAGAGGAAAGAAGGAAAAAAGAAGAAGAAGAAGAGGAAGAAGAAGAGGAGAATAAAGAAGAAAGTAAGAAGGAAGGAGGAAGGAAGGAGGTTAGAAGAAGGAAATGTAAGAAGGAAGAAGAAAGAAGAAAGTAGAATCTTGAAAGAAGAAAGAAGAAAGAAGAAGAGGAAGAAGAAAATGAAGAAAAAGACAAGGAGAAGGAAAAGAACAAGAAGTAGAATAAGAAGACAAAGAAGAAGAAGATGAAGAAGAAGAAAAAGGGGAAGAAGAAATGGAAGAAGAAGAAGAAGAATTGGAAAAAGAGGAAGAAGAAGAAGTAGAAAGTAGAAGAAACAAGAAAGAAGAAAGAGAAAAGAAGAAGGAAGAAAGAAGATGGGAGGAACAAACAAGAAGAAAATCGAGAAGGAAGAAGAAATAAGGAAGAAATAAAAAGTAAGAAGGAATAAGGAAGATGGAAGAAGGAAGAAGGAAGAAGTTGATGAAGAAGAAGAAGAAAAAGAAGAAGACGAAGAAGTGGAAGAGCAAGAAGAAGAAGTAGAGGAAGAATTAGATGAAGACGAAGGGAATGAGAACAAGAAGAAGAAATGGAAGAAGAAGATAAAGAAGAAGAGGAAGAAGGTAAAGAGAAAGAAGAAGATGATGAGGAAGAAGAAGAAGAAGAAGATGAAGAAGAAGAAGAAGAAGAAAAAGAAGAAGAGAAATAAGAAGAAGAAGAAGAAGAAGAAACAAAAGAAGAAGAGGAGGAATAAGAAGAAGAAGAAGAAGAAGAACTGGAAGAAGAAAAAGAAAAAGAAGAAGAAGAAGAAGAAGACAAAGTGGAAGAGGAAGAAGAAGTGAAAGGAGAAGAAGAAGAAAAAGGAGAAGAAGAAGAGGAAATAGAAGGAGAAGAACAAGAAGAGGAAAAGGAAGAAGAAGAAGACAAAGAAGTAAAAGAAGAGAGGAAGAAGAAGAAGAAGACGAAGTAGAAGTAGAAGTAGAAGAAGAAGAAGAAGAAGAAGAAGAAGTCAAAGAAGAAGAAGAACAAGAATAAGAAGTGGAAGAAGAAGAAGTAGAAAAAAAGAAGAGGGGTAGGAGGAAGTAGAAGAAGAAGAACATGAAGAATTAGAAGGAGAAGCAAAAGAAGAAGAACAAGAATAAGAAGAAAAAGAACAAGAAGAAGAGAAGAAAAGAAGATGAAGAAGAAGAAGAAGAGGAAGAGGAGGAAGAAGAAAAAGTAGAAGAAGAAGTAGAAGAATAAGTGCAGGAAGAGGAAGGAGAAGAAGAAGAAAAAAATACGAAGAAGAAGAAGAAGAAGAAGAAGAAGAAGATGGAGAAGAAGAAGAGAAGACGAAGAAGATGAAGAAGATGAAGAGGAAGTAAAAGAAGAAGAAGAAGTGGAAGAAGAGGAAGACCAAGAAGAAGGGGAAGAATAAGAAGAGGAAGAAGAAAAAGAAAAGGAGGAGAAGAAGGATTACACATTAAAGTTTAAGGACTAAAGGTTAGGCATTAGTGGTTAGGAGTTAGAGTTTAAGGATTAATAATTAAGAATAAAGAATTAGGGATGTATTAAAGATTAAATATTACGAATTTGTTATTAGGGGTTTTAAATTAGGGATTAAGGATTAGGGATTAAGGGGAGAGGGATTAGTGATTATAGATTAAGGATTAGAAATTAGGGAGAGCAGGATTATCGATTATGATTTTGGGATAAAGAAGAAGGAAAAGAAAACGAACAAGAAGAAGTAGAAGATGATGAAGAAAGAAGAAGAAGAAGAAGAAAGAAAGAAAGAAGAAGAAAGAAAGAAGAAGAAATGAGAAGGAAGAAGAAGATAGAAGAATAATGAAAAAGAAAGAAGAAAGGAAAGAAAAAAAGAGAAAGAAGAAAGAAGAAAATAGAAAGAAAAAAGGAAGGAAGAAGGATGACAGAAGAAGAAAGAAGATGGAAGGAAGATGGAAGAAGGAAGAAGGAAGAAGGAAGGAGAAAGTAGGAAGGATGAAAGAAGGAAGAAGAAAGAAGAAAAAAAAAGAAGTGAAAAAGAAGAAAGAAGAAGAAGAAGAAGAAGAAGGAGAGGGAGGTGTTACACCCTTGTGTTTGATGAGTAAAGAATAAATGTTTATATTTCATATGGGCTTGTTCTAAACAAAATTGTTAATATTCAATTAAGACAAGCCATGAACTTTAAATGCCTAAAATAGTGGTCTTTAAGGCCCTTAGAGTCATGGCAAGCTTCAAGGAAATTGAAGACATGTACTAAAGCATTCATACTTGATTTTCTTTTTATTTTTCTTAAATTTGATATTTCCAAATTTTGAGATGATGTGGCATACTAAAAGTATCAATATTTAAAAATGTTATAAAATTAATAATTATTGAATTTTGATTTTTGGGACAAGCTTTATTGACAAAAAGTATAGACATTAGTATTTGATTTTTTAAAATTATTTAAGAATTAGTTTTCATGAATTTCTTTTAATAGTCATTTAGAAAACTTATAATACTATGGTAATATAAAATTATTTTGGTACACTTATATTAAATATTTTGGCACAAAAATTCCCACAAGACTCCCTAAAACAACGTTATTCTCGGGAATTTTCACTGTAGCATTGGGCGAGTCGACCCGACTAGACCATTGGCCTGTCCAGGCTTTTAGAAATTTAAAAAAAATAATAAATATAAAAAATTTGTGGGCTGACCCGGTAGGGGCGCCCATAGTCCAAAGGAATTCATGCCGCAGGCAACGCCGAATGGAGCATGACAATTTCAGTTTCAGGCGATGATGGAATAATGCAAGATCAAATCAACCCGAACCAGGTGATGAAATCCTGGTCAAGGAAGGGGGGAGCCAAACCCAAAAAGGCTTGAGAGTAACAGGAAGCGAATTACCTTTAAAACGTAATGGCAAAGAATTTTCAGCGATGTGGGACTAAACTCCAACCTTACTATCAAAGAAATCAGAAGAACAAGCACGATTGGACGACTGAGATTATTCAGCCTAAAATGACATGCAGAAGAATCGAAGCCAGGCTGGGCGGATATGCGCCAGGTCGCAAAACCACTGAGGTAAACTGTTTTAATTTAAATTGTGCTAGAACACATTATATTAATAAATAGAAGACTGCGTGCGTGGAATCAAAATGCTCAGATCAAGCCCACCCAGATCGAACGGACGAGATTAATCTCAAGCGGTAAATTCGAGATTCAATCCGTGCCGTCCGTGTTTGGGCCCGAATCAGACGGTAGCTGTTTGCCGTTCGTTACACAAACGGCTAGGTGATTTTAAGAGCCGTTGGGAGTGATTTTAGAGCTCAAATTTAAGCTCTATAAATAGGGAAGATTGAAGAACTTCAAAAGGTTACATTTTGCTAAGATCTCAAAGCTTTCAGATCACGACTTTGAGCAAAATCAAGTGAATACAGTGCTTCCAATTTCATAAAGAGAAAGTGGCAAGAAGGATTCCAAAATTAGAGGTTATTGCTTCAAAAATCTCTCAATCTCTATTCCTCTATTTTTCGGTCGTATGTGCCTCTTATTTCACTTCAAGTTATTTTAAGTTTTGCCAATTTTTTTTATTCTGTTCTTTGGGATAAGGGCATCCCGGCATTGCTTAAAAGCCCAGGGTTTGAGTTGAGCCCAGAAAAACTCTAGGTTCGGGATTAGCCGTAGGAAAAATCCCAAGTAGGTTTGAGGTGAACCGTACAAAAAACCTTGATTGTAATTTGATATTTTTAGTGTTTTTTTTCCCAATACCGGTTGGGGGTGGATGTAGGCTCGATTTTAAGTCGAACCACCTTAAAAATCTTTTGTGTTATATTTTCTCTTATTCGAGCTTAAAAGATTTAATTTTTTAATCGAAACTGAAAATCAAAAGAAAATTTTATTTACCACAATTCACCCTCCTCTTGTGGGATTTCCTTAAGCACAAATAACTTCAGAAGGAAATCGAGGAAAAGGAGAACGAGAAGAAGGTGTAGGAGAAGGAGAAGGAGAAGGAGAAGAAAAAGAAGGAATGAAGGAATGGAAGTATAACAATAGGAAAAAGAGGATGAAGAAGTACAAATAGAAGAAGAAGAAGAAGAAGAAGAAGATGATGATGATGAAGAAGAAGAAGAAGAAGAAGAAGAAGAAGAAAAAAGAAGTAGAAGAAGAAGAAGAAGAAGGAGAAGAAGAACAAAAAGAAGAGTAAAAGAAAAGGAAGAAGATGAAGAAGAAGAAGAAGAAGAAGAAGAAGAAGAAGAAGAAGAAGGAGAAGAAGAAGGAGAAGGAGAAGAAGAAGAAGAAGAAGAAGAAGAAGAAGAAGAGGAAGGAGAAGAAGAAGAACAAGAACAAGAAAAAAATAAAGAAGAAGAAGAAGAGAAAAAAGTAGAAGATGTAGTACAAGAAGAAGAACAAGAATTAGAAGAAGATGAAGAAGAGGAAGATGAAGAAGAGGAAGAAGAAGAAGAAAATGTGGAAGAAGAAGAAGAAAAGTAAGATTAAGAAGATGAGGAAGAAGTGGAAGAAGAAGAAGAAGATAAACAAGCAAAAAAAGAAGAAGAAGAAGAGTTAGAAGAAGTAGATAAAGAAAAGGAAGAAGTGGAAAATTAAGGATTAGGGTTCAAGGGTTAAGAATTAATGATTTAGGAATGAAGGATTAGGGATTAAGTATCTTGCAATTTAGATTAAAGATTGAGGAAATGATTAGGGATTAGGGATTTGGGAGTTATCAATTAGAAATTTGGTTAAGGGATTTGGGATTAGAGATTAAACTATAGGGATTGGAGATCATAGATTAGGAATTAAGAACAAGGGATTAGGGATTAGGGATTTAGTATTAAGGATTAGTGTTTTAGTATTAGAGATTAGAGATTAAAGATTAAGGATTCGAGATTAATGATAGGTAAATGATTAAGCATTAAAGATTAGGAATTAGGGATTAGGGAAAAAGAGGAACGAAGAAGGAAGAATGGAGAAGAAAGAAAGAAGAAATAAGAAAGAACAAGGAAGAAAGAAGAACAAGTGAGGGAAGAAGAAGAGGAAGAAGAAGAAGAAGAAGAAAAGGAAGAAGAATAAGAAGAATAAAGAAGAAGGAGGAAGGAAGAAGTAAGGAAGATGGAAGGAAGAATGAAGGAAGAAGGAAGAGGAAAGAAGAAAGAAGAAAGATGGAAAAAGAAGAAGAAGATAAAAAGGAAGAGGAAGGAGAAGGAGAAGGAGAAGGTGGATAAGGAGAAAGAGGAGGAGAAGGAGAAGGAGAAGGACAAGTAGGTGGTGGACAACTAGAAAGAGGAGGAGATTAAGAAGAATGTGGTGAAGGAGAAGGAGAAGGAGAAAGAGGAGTAGAAGAAGAAGAAGGAGAAGGGGAAAGACAAACAGAAGGTGAAGGAGAAGAAGAAAGAGATGGAGAAGAAGAAGAAAAAGAAAAAGAAGAAATAAAAGAAGAAGAAGAAGAAGAAGAAGAAAAGGAAGAAGAAGAGGAATAAGAAGAATAAGAATAGAAGAAGAAGGAGAAGAAGAAAAGGAAGAAGTCGATGAAAAAAATAAAGAAGAAGAAGAAGAAGAAGAGGAAGAAGAAGAAGAAGAAGAAGAAGAAGAAGAGGTAGTCAAAGAAAAAGAAGAAGAAGAAGAAGAAGTAAAAAATGAAGAACAGGAAGAAGAAAAAGAAGAAGAAGAAGAAGAAGAAGAAGAGGAAGAAGTAGGTAAGGAAGAAGTGGAAGAAGAGAAGGAAGAAGAAGAAGAAGTAGTAGAAGAAGAAGATGGTAAGGAAGAAGTGGAAGAAGAGACGGAAGAAGAAGAAGAAGAAAAAGAAGCAGAAGAGGCGATGGATTAGAGATTAACGATTAAAGGTTAAGGACTAAGGAAAAGGGATTTGGGATGAGGGTGTAAGGACTACGGATTAAGTATTAGAGATTAGTGATTACAGATTTATGATTTAGGATTAGATATTAGAGTTTAGAGATTAGAGATTAATTGATTAAGATTAGTGTTAGAGATTAGGGATTAGAGAATAAGGATTAAGAATTTATGATTAAAGATTAGGATTAGGGAATAAGAATTGGAGATTAGGGATTATGAATAAGGGATTAGAGATTAGTTATTAAGGATTAAGTATAATGGATTAAAGTTTAGGCATTAGAGATTAAGGATTGGAGATAAGGGATTAAAGATCAAGAATTAGAGATTAGGGATGGATTTGTAATTAGGGATTAAGGATTAGCAATTAGGGAGTTGGGAGAAGGAAGAAGGAAGAAGGAAGAAAGAAGAAAGAAAAAAGAAGAAGAGGAGGAGCAAAAAGAAGAAGAAGAAGAAGAAAAGGATGAAGAAGAGGAAGAATAAAGAAGAAGGAAGAAGAAAGAAGGAAGAAAGAAGGAAGGAGGAAGGAGGAAGGAAGAAGGAAGATCGAAGAAGGAAGAAGGAAGGAAGAACGAAGAATAAAGAAGAAAGAAGAAAAAAGGGAAAAGAAGAAGAGTTAGAAGAAGAAGAACAAGGAGAAAGGGAAGGAGAAGGAGGATGAGGAGAAGGAGGAAAAGGAAGAGGGGAAGCAGAAAGAGAATGAGAAGGAGATGGAGAACGAGAAAGAGACGGAGAAGGAGAAGAAGAAGAACAAGGAGAAAGAGAAGGCGAAGGAGAAAGAGAAGGAGAAGGAGATGGAGAACGACAAAGAGAAGGAGGAGGAGTAGGAGAAGGAGAAGGAGAAGGAGAAAGAGAAAGAGAAGGAGGAGTAGAAAAAAGAGAAACTAAAGAAGAAGAAAAAGAATAGGAAATAGAAGAAGGAGGAGGAGGGGGAGGAGGAGAAGAAAAAGAAAAAGAGGAACAAAAAAATTAGAAAAGAAGGAGAAAGAGAAGAAAAAGAAAAAGTAGAGGAAAAAGAAGAAGAGGAAGAGGAGAAGAAGAAGAAGAAAAGAAAGACATAAGAAGAAGAAGAAGAGAAAGTTGAGGAAGAAAAGGAAGAAGAAGAGCAAGAAGAAGAAAATATGGAAGAAGAAGATGGAGGGGAGGAGGAAGAAGAAGAAGAAGAGGAAGAAGATGAGGAAGAAAAATAAGAGGAATAGAAAGACAAGATGGATTAGGGATTACGAATTAAAAGGGGATAGATTAAGGAATCTAGATTGGGGAATAAGGATTACAAATTAGGGAGGGATGGATTAAGGATTAGAGATTAGGTATTTGGGATTATGGATTATGGATTTGGGATTAGAGAGAGGGATTAGGTATTAAGCAATACAAATTAGGGATTAAGGATAACGAATTATGGATTAGCAATTAGGGATTAGGGCTTAAGTGTTAAGGATTAAGCATTAGAGAGTAGGGATTATGGAATAATTAATAGGAATAGGGATTAAGGATTAGATATTAAGGACGAAGGGATTAATGATTAAAGATTATAAATTTTGGATTAAGGTTGAAGGAATTAACTATTAAAGATTAGGGATTTAGGATTAGGGATTATGGATAAGGGAATAGAGATTAGAGATTAATGACAAGGGATTCGAGATTAAAGATTAATAATCAAAGACTAGGGATTAATGATTAGAGATTAAGAATTAAGGGATTAATTATTAAGGATTAGGGATTTAGAATTCAAGATTTGGGATTAAGGATCAACGAATAGAGATTAGGGTTAAAGATTAAAGATTAGTGATTAGGGATGTAGAATTTAGGATTTGATATTAGTGATTAGGGATTAGAGATTAATGGATTAGTATTAACATTAGAGATTAGGGATTAAGGATTAGAGATTTGTGATTAAGGATTAGGAATTATGGATTAGAGATTAGGGATTAGGGATTACAGATTATAGATTAAGGATTAGGGATTAGGTATTAAGGATTAAAGTTTAGAAAGGAATTAAAGATTAAGGGTTGGAGATTAGCGATGGATTAGTGATTATGGATTAAAGATTAAGAATTAAGGATTAAGGATTAGGGAGAAGGAAGAAGGACAAATGAAGAAGGGAGAAAGAAGAAGAAGAAGAGGAAGAAGAAGAAAAAGAAGAAAGATAGGAAGAAGGCAAGAGGAAAGAAGATGGAAGATGGAAGAAGGAAAAAGGAAGGAAGTAGGAAGAAGAAAGAAGAAAGAAAATAGAAGAAAGAAGAAATAAGAATGAACAAAGAAGGAAGAAGAAGAAGAAGAAAAAGAATAAGGAGAAGGAGAAGAAGAAGAAGAAGAAGAAGAAGAAGAGGAAGAAGAAGAAGAGGAAGACAAAGTAGAAGAAGAAGAAGAAGAAGAAGAAGAAGAAGAAGAAGTAAAGATAGAAGAAGAAAGAAG
>JAIUJO010000268.1:70000-97500 GCA_023846275.1 Vanilla planifolia
AAGAAGTAGAAGAAGAAGAAGAAGACATAGAACAAGAAATAGTAGAAGAAGAAAAAGAAGAAGAAGAAGAAGAAGAAGAAGAAGAAGAAGAAGAGGAAGAAGAAGAAGAAGAAGAAGGAGAAGAAAATTAGGAATTTAGGATTAAGGGTTAGGGATTAGATTTTAGGGGTTAGGGTTTATAGATTAGAGTTTAGAGATTAAGGATTTAAGATTTAAGATTATAGATTAGAGATTAGGGATTAGAGTTAAAGGAATAAGATTAGCATTAGAGATTAAGATTAGGGATTAAGGATTAAGGATTAAGTATTAGTGATTAAGGTTAGGGATTATGTATTAGAGATTTGGGATGACGAATATGGATTATAGATTAGGACTTAGGGATTAGGTATTAAGGAATAGAGTTTAAGGATTTGAGATTTAGTATTATAGATTAGAGATTATGGATTAAGGATTAGTAATTAAGGATGAGGAATTAGGGATTAAGAATTACGGGTTATGGATTAGGGATTGAGAATTAAGGGTTAGGGATTTGGGTTTAAGGATTAGGGATTGGAGATTATGGATTATGGATTAGGGATTATAGATTTAGGATGGATTAGGGATTAGGAATTAGGGATTAGTGAGGAATGGTTTAGGCATTAGAGATTTAGAGATGAGAGATTAGGGAAGGAGGGATTAAGGATAATGATTAAGGAATAAAGATTAATAATTATGAAGTAGAAGGAGAAGATGAAGAAGATGAAAAAAGAAGAAGAATAAGGAGAAGAAGAAGAAGAAGATGATGATGAAGAAGTTGAAGAAGAGGAAGAATGGGAAGAGGAAGAAGAAGAAGAAGAAGAAAGAAGAAAGAAGGAAGAAGAAGAAAGAAGAAGAAGTAAAAATAAAGAAGAAAAAGAAAGTAGAAAGAAGAAAGAAGAAAGAAGATAGAAGAAGAAAGAAGGAAAAATAAAGAAGAAAAAGAAAGTAGAAAGAAGAAAGAAGAAAGAAGGAAGAAGAAGAAGAGGAGGAAGAAGAAGAAGAAGATGTTGATAAAGAAGTTGAAGAAGAGGAAGAATGGGAAGAGGAAGAAGAAGAAGAAGAAGAAGATGATGCTGATGAAGAGAAGAAGAAGGACCAGAGGAAGAAGAAGAAGAAGAAGAAAAAGAAGTTGAAGAAGAAGAAGAGGAAGGGGAGAAGAAGAAAAAAAGAAGTAAGAAGAAGAAGAAAGAATAAAGAGGAAAGAATAAGGAAGAAAGATAATTGAAGAAAGAAGAAGCAAGAAGGAAGAAGGAATAAGGATGAAATAAGAAGCATAATGGAATAAGGAGGATGGAAGGAGGAAGAAGGAAGAAGGAAGTAGATGAATTAGTAGAAGAAGAAGAAGTCGAAGAAGAGGAAGAGGAAGTGGAGGAGGATGAGGTAAAAGAAGACGAAGAACAAGGGGAAGAAGGGGAATAAGAGGAATAAGATGACTAAGACGAAGAGGAAGAAAAGAAGATGATAATAATGAGGAAGAAGAAGTAGATGAAGAAAAAGAAGAATAAGAAGAAGAACAAGAATAATATGAAGAAGAAGAAGTGGAAGAAGAAGACGAGCAAGATGAAGAAGTTGAAGAAGAAGAGAATGAAGAAGAAGAAGAAGAAGAAAAAGAAGAGGCAATAGAAGAAGTGAAAGAAGAAGAGGAGGAGGAAGAAGAAGAAGATAAAGAAGTAAAAGAAAAAGAAGATGTGGAAGATGAAGAAGAAAAAGAAGGAAAACAAGATGAGTAGAAGAAGAAAAAGATGAGTAAGAAGAAGTAGAAGAAGGAGAAGAAGAAGAAATAAAAGAAGAAGAAGAAGAAGAAGAAAAAGAAGATGATGAAGAAATAGATAGCAGAAGGAGAAGGAGAGGAAGACTTAGAAGTGGAAGAACAAGTAGAGGAAGAACAAGGGTAAGAAGAAGAAGGAAAAGGATAGAAAGAAGAAAAAGAACAACAACAAGAACAAGAAGAAGAAGTTGATGAAAACGAAGAAGAGGGAGCAAAAGTAGACGTAGAAGAAGAAGAATAATTATAAAAATAGGGAGAAGAAGAAGAAGAAAAAGAAGAAGAAAAGGATGAGGAAGAAGAAGATGAAGATGAAGATGATGATGAAGAGGAGGAAGAAGAAGTCAAAGAAGGATTAAAGATTAAGGATTAAGGATTATAGATTCAGGATAGATTAGGCATTAGGGATGAAGATTTAGGGAGAAATGGATTGGGCAATATAGATTTAAGGATGAGAGATTATGGAGGGAAGGTTTAAGGAGTAAAGATTAAGGAATAAAGATAAAAGATTACGAAGAAGATTGTGGAGAAGAAGAAGATGATGATGAGGAAGAAGAACAAGGAGAAGAAGAAGAAGAAGAAGAAGAAGAAGAAAAGGAAGAAAAAGAATAAGAAAAAGAAGAAGACAAAGAAGAAGAAGAAGAAGAAGAAGAAGAAGAAAAAGAAGAAGAAGAAGAAGAAGAAGAAGAAGAAGAAAAAGAGGAAGATGAGGAAGAAAATAAAGAAGATGAGGAGGACAAAGAAGAGGAAGTAGAAGAAGAAGAAGAAGAAGAAGAAGAAGAAGAGGAAGAAGAAGAAAAAGAAGAAGAGAAGAAGGAGAAGAAGTAGAAGAGGAAGAAGAAGAAGAAGAAGAAGAAGAACAAGTGTAAGAAGAAGATGAGGAAGAAGAAGGTAAAGAAGTTGAAGAAGAAGAAGAGGTAATTAAAGAGGAAGAAGAAGAAGAAGAAGGAGGAGGAGGAGGAGAAGATGAAGAAGAAAAAGTAGAAGAGAAAGAAGAAGAGAAGAAGAAAAGTTGATGACGAAGAAGAAGAGGAAGAAGTAAATGGAGATGAGGAAGAAGAATAAGTAAAAAGGGAAGAAGTAGAAGAAGAAGAAGAAATAAAAGAGAAAGAAGAAGAAGAAGGAGAAGAAGAAGAAGAAGAAGAAGAAGAAGGACATGTTGGGGAAGAAGATGAGGAAGAAGAAGGGGAAGAAGAAGAAGGAAATGAAGTAGAAGAAGAAGATGAAGAAAAAGAAGAAGCAGAAGAAAAAGAAGAAGAGGAGGAAAATGACGAAGAGGAGGAAAAAAAAGACATGGAAGAAGAAAAACAAGATGTAGAAGAAGAAAATAAGAAGAAGGAGAAGAAGAAGAAGAAGAAGAAGAAGAAGAAATGGAAGAAGAAGAAGTAGAATTAGAGAAAAAAGAATAAAAATAAAAGAAAAAGAGGAAGATAAATAAGAAGTAGAAGAAAAAGAATACAAAGATAAGGAAGAAGAAGAAGAAGTACTAGTAGAAGAAGAAGAGATGAATTGGGGATTAAGGATAAATATTTGGGGAATAGGGTGTAGTGATTAGGGATTGAGGAATTAGGTATAGGGGAATATGAATTAAAGATTAAGAAGGAAGAGTTTAGGAATTTAGGAGTTAGCAATAAAGGATTAAGGATTAGCGAGTAAAGATTAAGGAAAGAATAATTTTGATTAAGGACTAGAAATTTGGGGTATGGGGTTAGGGATAAATGATGTTGAGATTATTGATTAGGGAATAGAGATTAGGGTTAGTTATTATGGATTAAGATTTAGGATTAAGGATTTATGATTAAGGATCAGGGATTAGGAAATAGTGATTAGCGAATAAAGATTTAGGATTAAAGATTAAAGATCGGAGATAATGGATATAAGATTCAGAATGAGAGATTAGGGATTAAGGGTTTGAGATTAGGAGATTATGGATTAGTAATTAAGGATTTGGGGGAAGGAAGAAAAGGAGATCAGTAAGTAGAAAAAGAAGTGAAGAAGTAGAGGAAGAGGAAGAAGAAGAAGAGGATGATGAAAAGGAAGGAGAAGAGGAAGATGAAGAAGAGAAGAAGAAAAAGAAGAAGAAGAGCAAGAAGAAGAGAAGAAGAAGAAGAAGAAGAAGAAGATGAAGGAGAAGAAACAAAAGAAGAAGAAGAAGAAGAAGAAGAAGAAGGAGGAGGAGAAGTAGAAGGCGAGGTAAAAGAAAAAGAAATTGAAGAGAAAGAAGAATAAGAAGAAAGCAAAGAAGAAGGAGAAGAGGAAGAGGAAAAAGAAGAGGAAGAAGAAGAAGAAGAAGAGGAAAAAGATGATGAATAAGAAGAAGAAAAAGAAATGGATGAAGAAGAAGAAGATGATGAGAAAGTAGAAGAAAAATAGCAGGAAGATTAGGAAGAAGTGGAAGAAGTAAAAGCCAAAGATAAAGACAAAGAAGAAGAAGAAGAGGAAGAAGAAGTAGAAGAAGCAGGTCAGAAGAAGTAGAAGAAAAAGAGGAAGAATTGATGGATTAGGGTTATGGATTTAGGGTTAGTGATTAGGGATTAAGGGTTAAGGATATAAGATTAAGGATTAAGGATAAAGAGATTAATGATTAGGGATTAGAAATTAGGGATATAAAATTAAGGGATTAGTCAAGTATTAGGCTTTAGAGATTTGGAATTTAAGATTAAGGATTTAGGATTAAGAATAGGGATTAGGTAACAGGGATTAGAGATTAAGGACTAAAGATAAGAGATTAGGAATGCAAGATTCAAGATTAGAGATTAATGATTAAGTACTAGAGATTAATGATTAGGGATTAGAGAGAAGGAAGAAGAAGGAGAAGAGTAAGAAGAAGAAGAACAAGAAGAAGGTGAAGAAGTAGAAGAAGAAAAAGAAGAAGAAGAAGAAGTGGAAGATAAAGAGGAAGAAGAAGAAGAAGAGGAGGAAAATGAAGAAGTACAAGAAAAAGAAGAACAAGAAGAAGAGAATATGAAAAAGAAAAGGATGAAGAAGAAGAAGAGGAAGAAGAAAAAGAAGAAGAAGAAATAGAAGAAGAAAAAGAAGTAAATAAAAAAGAAGAAGAAGAATAAGTAGAAAAAGAAGAAGAAAAAGAAATAAAAGGAACAAGAATAAGAACAAGAAGGAGAAGAAGAAGAAGAAGAAGAAGAAGAGGAGGAAGAGGAAGAAGAAGAAGAAGAAGAAAAAGAAGAAAAATAGTAGAGAAAGAAGAAGAGTAAAAAGAAGAGGAACAAGAAGAAGAAGAAGAAGAAAAAGAAGGAGAAGTAAAAGAAGAGGAAAAAAAGAGGAAAAAGGAGAAGAGAAAGAAGAAGTCATAAAAAAGAAGAAGAGGAAGAAGAATAAGTGGAAAAAGAAGAAGAAGAAGAAGAAGAAGAAGAAGAAGAAGAATAGGAAGAAGAAGGAGATGAAAAAGATGAAGAAAAAGTAGAAGTAGAAGAAGGGGAAGGATAATGGATGTAAGATTAAGCATTACAGATTAGTGATTAGAAATTAAAGAGTAAGAGATCAAGATTAGCATTAGAGATTGAGGATTAGGGATTAATGATTATGGATTAGGAAGAAGAAGAAGAAGAAGTAAAAAGTAGAAGAAAGAAGAATGAAGAAAGAAGAAAGAGGAAAGAGGAAGCAAGAAAGAAGATGGGGTGAGGAAGAAACTTGACGAAAGAAGGAATAAGAAAAAGGAAGAAGGAAGATTGAAGAAGGAATAAGGAAAAGGAAGAAGGAATAAGGAAGATGGAAGTACGAAGAAGCAATAAGAAGAAGAAGAAGAAGACAAAGAGGTGTAAAAGGAAGATGAAGAAGAAGATTAAGAGGTAAAAGAAGACGTAGGGAAAGAAGAAGACGAAGAGATGGAAGAAGAAGAAGAAGAAGATAAAGAAAAAGAATAAGATGATAAGGAAGAAGAAGAAGAAGAAGAAGAAGAAAAAGAGCAAGAAAAGGAATAAGATGAAGAAGATGAAGAAGAAGTGGAAGAAGAAAACGAGGAAGAAGAGGAATAAGAAGATGAAGAAGATGAGAAGAAGAAGAAGTAGACAAAGAATAAGAAGAAGAAGAAGAAGAAGAAGAAGTAGAAGAACAAGAAGAAGAAGGAGGAGAAGAAGAAGAAGAAACAGAAGGAGAAGAAGAAGAAAAGGAAGTGGAAGAAGAATAAGAAGCGGAAAAAGGTGAAGAAGTAGAAGAAGAGTGGAAGAAGAAGAATAAGATGATGAAGAAGAAGTAAAAGAACAAGAAGAAGTAGAAGTAGTAGAAGAAGTAGAAGAATTAGAAGATGAAGAAATCGAAGAAGAAGAAGAAGAAGACTTAGAAGTAAAGTAAAAGAAGAAGAAAAAGAAGGAGAGGAGGTAGAAAATGAAGAAGAATATGAACAAGAAGAAGAAAAAGAAGTAGCAAAAGAAGAAGAACAAGAATAAGAAGAGGAAGAACCAGAAAAAAGAAGAGAAGAAGAAGAAGAAGAAGAAGAAGAGGAAGAGGGAGAAGAAAAAGTAGAAGAAGAAGAAGAAGAAGAAAAAGAGAAGAAAAAGAAGATGAAGAAGAAGTAGAGGAAGAAAAAGAAGAAGAAGAAATGGAAGAAGAACAAAACCAAGAAAAAGAGGAAGAATGGGAAGAAGAAGAAGAAGAAGAAGAAGAGGAAGATGAAAAAGAAGAATAAGAAGAAGAAGAACCAAGAAGAAGAAAAAAGAAGGAAGAAGAAGGAAGAAAGAAGATAGATGAAGGAATAAGGAAGAATGAAGAAGGAAGAAGGAATGAAGAAGAAGTAGAAGAAGTAGAAGTGGAAGAAGAGGAGGTGGATGAAGATGAAGAGGAAGAAGAAGAAGAAGAAGAGTCGAAGAAGAAGAAGAATATAAAGAAGAAGAAGAAGAAGAAGATGAAGAAGGAGAAGTGGAAACCATTTAAAAAGAAGAAGAGGAAGAAGAAGTCGTAGAAGTAGAAAAAAGAAGATGAAGAAAACGATGATGAAGAAGAAGAAGCAGAAGAAGGCAATGAAGATGAAAAAGTAGAAGAAGAAGAAGAAGTAGTAGTAGTAGAAGAAGAAGAAGAAGAAAAAAAGTAGAAGACGAAGAAGAAAAAGGAGCAGAAGAAGAAGACGAAGAGGAAGAAGTAGTAGAAGAAGAAGAAGATGAAGAAGAAGAAGATGAAGAAGAAGAAGAAGTAGATGAAGAGGAAGAAAAAGATGAAGAAGATGAAAAAGAAGAAAAAGAAGAAGAGAAAGAAGAAGACAGGTTATGGATTTGTGGGTGATTACTTAAGGATTAGAATTCGGTATTAAGGATTAAGGATTAGGCATTTGTGAGGGGTGGATTCGGGACTATGGATTAGCGATTAAAGATTAGGGATTAACCATTAGGAATTCTGAATAAGGGTTTGGGTTATGGTTTGGGGATTAGTGATAAAGAAATAGGGATTTTAAAGTAAGGATTAGGAATTAAGGATTGAGGATTAAGGATTAAATGTTAAGGATTAGGGATAAAGGATTATGGATTATGTATTAGAGATTAAGGATTAAAGGTTAAGAATTAGGGATTAAGAATTATCGATTAGATGATTAAGAATTAAGTATTAGGGATTATGGATTAAAGATAGAGGATTAGGGTTTAGGGATTATGAATTAAGGTTTAAAGATTAGTGATTTTTTATTAGGAATTTAGGATAAGAGATTAGAGATTAGGGATTAGCGATTAAGGATTAAATATTAGTGATTAGGGTTTAGGAATTAGAGATTAAGGTTTATGTATTAAATATTAAGGACTAAATATTAGGGATTAAGAATTAGGGTCCAAGGAATAGGGATTATGAATTAAGGATAATGGTTGGATTAAAGATTAAATATTACAAATTAGTTATTAGGGATTGACATTAAGGATTAAGGATTAGATGCTAAGATTCGGGATTATAGAGAGAGGGATAATACATTATTGATTAGTGATTAGGGAGAGCGAGATTAGGGATTACGGTTTTGGGATAAAGAAGAAGGAGAAGAAAAAGAAGAGCAAGAAGAAGTCGAAGAAGATTTCAAAGATGATGAAGAAAAAAGAAGAATGAAAGAAATAAGAAGAAAGAAAGAAGAAGAAATAAGAAGGAAGAAGAAGAAAAAAGAAAAACGAAGAAGAAAGAAGAAAAAAGAAAGAGAAAGAAGAAAGAAGAAAAAAGAAAGGGAAAGATGAAGGAAGAAGGAAGAAGAACAAAGTAAGAAGGAAGATTGAAGAAGAAAGAAGCAAGAAGGAAAAAGGAAGAAGGAAGAAGAAAGCAGGAAAGAAGAAAGAAGAAGGAAGAAGGAAGAAGAAATAAAATAGAAAGAAAGAAGAAGAAGAAAGAAAGAAGAAGAAGCAGCAGAAGGAGAAGGAGAAGGAAATGGAGGAAAAGGAGAACAAGAAGGAGGTATAAGAGAAGGAGAAGGAGAACGAGAACAAGAAGAAGAAGAAGAGAAAGAAGATGAGGAAGAAGAACAATAGGAAAAAGAGGTGGAAGAAGAAGTAGAAGTACAAGAAGATGATGATGAAGAAGAAGAAGAAGTAGAAGTAGTAGTAGAAGAAGAAGAAGAGGAAGTAGAAGAATAAGAAGATGAAAAAGAAGAAGAAGAAGAAGAAGAAGAAGAAGAAGAGGAAGAAGAAGAAGAAGAAGAAGAGGAAGAAGAAGAAGAAGAGAAAGAGGAGCAAGAAGAAGAAGATTAAGAAGAAGAACAAGTAGAGATAGATAAGGAAGAAGAGGAAAAAGAACAGGAAGAAGATGAGCAAGAAGAAGAAGACGAAGAAGAAGAAGAAGAGGATGAAGAAGAGGAGGAAGAAGAGAAACTAGAGAAGGAAAAAGAAGAAAGAGAAGAAGTATGAAAAGAAGAAGGAGAAGAAGAAAATGAAGGAAAAGAGAAAGAAGAATAAGAAGGGGAAGAAGAAGAAGAAGAAGAAGAAGAAGTTGATGAAGAAGAAGAAGAAGAAGAGAAAGAAGAAGAAGAAGAAGAAGAAGAAGAAAAGGAAGATGAAGAAGAAGAAGACGAGGAAGAAGAGGAAGAGGAATTGGGAGAAGAAGGAAGATGAAAGGTAGAAGGGAGGAGGAAGGAAAAATGATGAAGGAAAGAGGAAGAAGAAAGAAGAAGGAAGAAGAAATTAGAAAGAAGAAAGGAGGAAGAGATGATGAAGAAGATGAACAAGGAGAAGAAGAAAAAGAAGAGGAAGTAGAAGAAGAAGAGGAATCGAAAGAAGAACAAGAATAAGAATAAGAAGTGAATCAAGAAGAAAAGGAAGAAGAAGAAGAAGAGGAAGAAGAAGAGGAGACAAAAGAAGATGATGAAGAAGAAGAAGAAGAATAGGAAGAAGAAGTTGTAAAAGAAAAAGAAGAAGTAGGCAAACAGGAAGAAGATAAAGAAGAAGAAGTAGAAGAAGAAGAGGGAGGTTAAGAAGAACAAGAAGAAAAGAATAAGAAAAAAAGAAGAATAAGATGAAGAAGAAGAAAAAGAAGAAGAAGAAGAAAAAGAAGAAAAAGAAGAAAAAGAAGAAGAAGAAGACGAAGAAGAACAAGAAGAAATAGAAGAAGAAAAAAGTAGAAAAAGAAGAAGAAAAAAGTAGAAAAAATAGAAGAAAAAGAAAGAGAAGAGGAAGAAGAACAAGAACAAGAAGAAGAAGAAAAATAAAAAGTAGAAGATGAAGAAGAACAAGAAAAATGAGAAAAACAAGTAGTGGAAGAGGAAGAGGAAGAAGAAGAAGAAGAGGAAAAAGAAGAAGATAAAGAAGAAGAAAAAGAAGAAGAGGAAGAAGAAGAAGACATAGAAGAAGAAGAGAAAGAAGAAGAAGAGGAAAAAGAAGAAGAAGAAGAAGATGAGGAAAAAGAATAAGAAGAAGAAGAAGAAGAAGAGGATGATGAGGAAGAAGAGGAAGAAGAAGGCAATGTTAAGGAAGAAAAGAAAGAAGAAGAAGAGGGAGAGGATGAAGAAGAAGGAGAGGAATAAGAGATAGAATAGGGATTAAGGATCAGGTGTTAAGGGTTAGAGATTAGAAATTAGGGATTAGGGAATGAAGGGTTTGGGATTTTGTATCAGGGAGTAATGATTAAAAATTGGGAGGGAAAGATTAGGGATTATTGATTTGAGAGTTATAATCAGGGTTTCAAGTTTATGGATTAGGTTTTATGGAGTAGGGATTTGGGATTAAGTAAAAGAGATTTGGGATTAGGGAATAAAGATTAAGGATTAGAGATTACAGGTTATGGATGAATGGATTATTGATTAGGGATTAAAGAATAGGTATTAAGATTTAATGGATTTATTAATAAAGGTTAAGTATTAAAGATTAAGGATTTAGGATTAGGGATAAGGGATTAGGGAATATAGTTAATGATTAGAGATTAGGTATGTAAGATTCTAGATTAGAGTTAAAGATTAAGGGTTAAAAATTAGGGACTAGAGATTAAGGGATTGAGATTAGTATTAGAGATTAGCGATTAAGGATAAGGGATTAAAGATTAGAGATTAGTGATTATGCATTAGAGACCAGGGATTAGGAATTAAAGATTAGAGATCAGCGATTATGGATTATGGATCATAGATTAGGAATTAGGTATTACAGATTAAAGTTTAGGAATGAGAGATTTGTTATTTTAGGTTTACTAGATTAAAGATTGATGATTAAGTATTAGGGAAAAGGAAGAAGGAAGAAAGAAGAAGACGAAGTTGGAAGAAGGAAGAAGAAAGAAGGAAGAAAGAAAAAGAAGGGGAAGAAGTAGAGCAAGAATAAAAAAGAAAGAAGGAAGAAGGAAGGAAATAGAAAGAAGGAAGAAGGAAAAAGGAAATAGAAAGAAGAAAGAAGAAAGTAGAAAGAAGAAAGAGGAAAGAAGAAAGAAGGAAGAAGAAGAGGAAAAAGAAGAAGAAAAGAAAGAAGAAGGATTATGAAAAGAAGAAGAAGAAGAAAATGATGATGACGATGATGATGATGAAGAAGAAGAAGAATAAGAACAGAAAGAAGAAGAAGAGGAAAATGAAGAACAAGAAAAAGAAGAATAAGAAGAAGAAGAAGAAGAAGAAGAAGAAAAGAAGAAGGACAAGATGAAGAAGAAGTAGAAGAAGAAAAGAAGAAGAAGAACAGGATGAAGAAGAATAGGAAGAAGAAGAAGAAGATTAATTAGAAGAAGAAAAAGAAAAAGAGGAAGTGGAAGAAGAAGAAGAAGAAGAAGAAGAAGTAGAAAGAAGAAGAGAGAAGAAAGAAGAAATATGAAGGAAGAAGAAAGAATAAAGTTGGAAAAAAGAAGAAACAAGAAGGAAGAAGGAATAAAGAAAAGTAAGAAGGAAGAAACAGGAAATAAGAAGAAATAAGGAATAAGGAAGATGGATGAAAGAAGAAGGTAGAAGATGAAAAAGAAGAAGAAGAAGAAGAAGAAGAGGATGATGATGAAGTAGAGGAAGAGGAAGAGGCAAAAGAAGGGGAAGAAGAAGAAGAAAAGGAAGAAGAAATTGGAGAAGAAGAGCAAGAACAAGAACAAGAAGATGATGACAAAGAAGAAGATGAAGAGAAAGAAGAAGAAGAAGAAGAAGAAGTAGAAGAACAAGAAGAACAAGAAGAAGAAGAAAAAGAGGTAGAAGAAGATAGGGAAGAAGAAGAAGAAGATAAGGAAGAAGAAGAGAAGCAGAAGAAGAAGAAGAAGAAGACAAAGAAGAAGAAGAAAAAGAAACAGAAGAAGAAGAAGAAGATGAAGAAGAATAAAAAGAAGAAGAAGAAGAAGAAGAGAAAGAAGGCAAAGAATTAGAAGAAGAGGGGAAGAAAAAGAAGAAGATGAAGAAGAAAAAGTAGATGAAGGAAAAGGAGAGGAAGAAGATGATGAAGAAGAGTAGTAGTAGTAGTAGAAGAAGAAGAAGAAGTAGTAGTAGTAGTAGTAGTAGAATATGAAGAAGAAGGGGAAGAAGAAGAAGCAAAAAGAAGAAGTGAGAAGAAAGAAGAAATAGCATAGAAGAAGAAAGAATAAAGTTGGAAAAAAGAAACAAGAAGGATGAAGGAATAAGGAAAAGGAAGAAGGGAGAAAGATGAAATAAGAAGGAACAAGTAATAAGGAAGACGGAAGAAGGGAGAAGGAGGAAGATGAAAATGAAGAAGAAGAAGATGATGATGATAATGAAGAAGAAGAGGAAAAGAATCAGAAAGAGGTAGAAGAAGAAGAAGAGGAAGGGAAAGAAGAAGAAGAAGAGTAAGAAGAAGTTGGAGAAGAAGAATAAGAACAAGAACAAGAAGAAGAAGATGAGGAGAAAGAAGAAGAAGAAGAAGAAGAAGAAGTAGAAGATGAAAAAGAAGAAGAAGAAGAAGAAAAAGAGGAAGAAGATGACAAGGAAGAAGAAGAAGAAGAGAAGATTAAGAAGAAGAAGAAATAGAAGAAGAAGAAGAAGAAGATGATGAATGAAAAAGAAGAACAATAAATTGAATAAGAAGAAGAAAAAGAATGCAAAGAATTAGAAGGAGAGAGGAAGAAGAAGAAGAAGACGAAGATTTAGAAGAAAGAAAAGAAGAGGAAGAAGAAGAAGAATAAGAGAAGAAGAAGAAGAATAAGAGAAGAAGAAGAAGAAGAAGAAGAAGAAGAGGAAGGAGAAGAAGAAGAAGTAGAAGAATAAGAAGGAGAAGATAAAGAAGATGCGAAAAAATAATAAGAAGAAGAAGAATAAGAAGAAGTGGAATAAGTAGAAGAAGAAGAAGAAGGAGAAGAGGAGGAGAAGGAAGAAGAAGAAGAAGAAGTGTAGAAAGAGAAGAACAAGAAAAGGAAGAGGAAGAGCAAGCAGAAGAGAAGTAAAAGAAGAAGAAAAAGAAGAAGAGGAAGAAGAAGATGATGATGATAAGGAAGAAGAAGAAGAAAAACAAGCAGAATAAGAAGAAGAAGAAGAAGTAGAAGAAGAAGAAAAAGAAGAAAAAGAAGAAGAAAAAGAAGAAAATGTGGAAGAAGAAGACAACAAAGAAGAAGAAGATGATGATGAAGAAGCAGAAGGGAAGAAGAAGAAGAAGAAAAGAAACAAGAAGAAAAAGAAGAAGAAGAAGAAGAAAAAGAAGAAGAGGAAATAGAAAAAGATGTAGAAGAAGAGGAAAAAGAAGTAGAAGAAAAAGAAGAAGAGGAGGAAGAAAAAGAAGAAGAAGAAGAAGAAGAAATAGAAGAAGGAAAAAAAGAATAAGTAGACGAAGACCAAGAAGAAGATGAAGTAGAAGAAGAAGAAGAAGAAGAAGAAGAAGAAAAAGAACAAGAATAAAAAAATTGAGAAGAAGAAGAAGGAAAAGAAGATGATGATGAAGAAGAATAAGAAGAGGAAGAAGAAGAAGTAGAAGAGGACGAACAAGGAGGAGAAGGAGACGAAGAAGAAGAAGAATTAGAAGAAGAAGAAGAGAAGAAGGAGAAGATGATGATGAAGAAGAAGAAGAAAAAAAAGAAGAAGATGAGCAAGAAGAAGTAGAAGAAGAAAGGGGAAGAAGAAGAAAAAGAAGAAGAAGAAGAGGATGGAGAAGGAGAAGAAGAAGAAGAAAGAAAAAGAAAGAAAAAGAAGAAAGAAGAAGAAAGAACATAGAAAAAAGAAGGAAGAAGTACAAGGAAGAAGGAAGAAGGAACAAGGAAGGAGGAAGAATGAAGAAGGGAGAAGATGTTGAAGAAGAAGTAGAAGGAGAAGAAGAAGAAGAAGAAGAAGAAGACTAAGAAGAAGATGACAAAGTAGAGGAAGAAGAAGAGGAAGAGGTAGAAGAAGACAAAGAGGAAGGGGAAGAAGAAGAAGAAGTAGTCGAAGGAGAAGATGAAGAAGATGAAGAAGAAGAAGAAAAAAAAGGAAGATGATGAAGAAGAGGAACTAGAAGAAGAAGAAGAAAACGAAGAAGAAGAAGAAGTGGAAGAAGAAGTGGCGAACGGGGAAGAAGAAGAAGAAGAAGAGTAGGAGGAGGTAACCAAAGAAGAAGAACAAGAAGAAGAAGTCAGGGGAGTAGGAGAAAAGAAGAAGAAGAAGAAAAAGAAGAAGAACACAAAGAAGTAGAAGAAGAGGAAGTAGAAGAAGAAGATGAAGAAGAAGAAGAAGATGAACTAGAAGAACAAGAAGAAGAAGAAGAAGAAGAAGAAGAGGATGAAGAAGAAGTAGAAGAAGAAGAAAAAGACAAAGAGGAGGAAGAAGTAGATAAAGAAGAAGAAAAAGAAGAAGATGATGAAGAGGTAGAAGAAGATGAGGAAGAAGAAGAAGAAGAAGAAGAAGTGGGGGAACAAGATGAGGAAGAAGAAGAAGAAGAAGAAGAAGTGGGGGAACAAGAAAAAGATGAAGAAAAAGAAGAAGAAGAAGAAGAAGAAGAAGTTGAAGAAGAAGAAGAAGTAGAAGAGGAAAATGAAGAAGATAAGAAGGAGAAGAAGAAGAAAAGAAGAAGAAGGAGAAGAAGAAAATGAAGAAGAAGAGGAGGAGGAAGAAGAAGAAGAAGAAGAAGAGGAAGAAGAATAGGAAGGAGAAGAAAAAGAAGAGGAAGTAGAAGAAGAAGAAGAAGAAGAAGAAGAAATGGAAAAAGAAGAACAAGAAGAGGAAGAGGAGGAGGAAGAAGAAAAAGAAAAAGAAGAAGAATGATAAGAAGAGAAAGAAAAAGAAGTAGAAGAAGAGGAAGAAGAAGAAGAGGAAGATGTGGAAGAATAGGAAAAAAGAAAGAAGTAATTCAAAAAGATGTCAAAGAGAAAGAAGAAGTGGAGGAAGAAGAAGAACAAAAAAACAGATTAGGCGACAGCTTAATTAGGAATTAGGTATTAGGGAATGGCAATTAGGTATTAAGGAGAGAGGGATTCAAGCTTATTGATTGGGGACTAAGGATTAAGGAATAAGGATTATAGATTAGGGATTTGAGATTAAGAATTATAAAATTTTGGGATTAAAGATTAGCAATTAGGGTTATGGTTTAAGGATTAGGGAATAATGATTTGGAAATATGTATTAGGAATTAGGGATTAGGGTTTAAGGATTAAGGATTTCAAATTAAAAATTAGGCATTAAGGGATTAAGAATTTAGGATTAAGTATTGGAGATTAAGGATTAAGGATTAGGGTTTAGGGATTATGAGTTAAGGATTAGAGATTTTTTATTTGGAATTCAAGATAAGGGATTTGACTTTGGGGATTAAGTATTAGTGATTAGGGATTGGGGATTGTAAAAGGAGGGATTAAGGATTATAGATTAGATATTAGGGATTATGGCTTTGGGATAAACAAGACGGAGGAGATGAAGAAGAAGAAAGAGAAGAAGAAGAAGAAGAAGAAGACGATGAAGAAAATAGACGAAGAAGAAAGAAAGGAAGAAGAAAGAAACAAGCTGAAATGAGAAGGAAGAAGAAGAAAGAAGAAACTAGAAAAAAGAAAGAAGGAAGAAGAAAGAAGAAAGTAGAAAGAAGGAAGAAGGAAGAAGAAATTAAAAAGAAGAAAGAAGGAAGAAGGAAGAAGAAATTAAAAAGACGAAAAAAAGAAGAAAGAAATAAGAGGAAAGAAGAAAGAAGAAGAAGAAGGAGGAGGAGGAGGAGAAAGAGAAGGAGAAGGAGATGGAGGAAGAGGAGAGTGAGAAGGAGGAGTAGAAGAAGGAGAAGGAGAAGGAGATGGAGAAGGAGAAGGAGAAGGAGAAGGAGAAGAATAAGAAAAGTTGAGAAAGAAGGAGAGGAAGAAGAACAAGAGGAAAAACGGGAAAAAGAACAACAAGAAGAAGTAAAAGAAAATGAAGAATAAGAAGTAGGAAAAGAGGAATAATATGAAGTAGAAGAAAAAGGAGAAAAGTAAGAGAAAGAAGAAGAATATGAAGAATATAGACAAGAAGAAGAAGAAGAAGAAGAGGAAAAAGAAGAGGAAGAAGATGAAGACGTAGAAGAAGAAAAAAAAGAGGAGTACGAGGAGGAAGAAGAAGAAGAAGAAGAAGAAGAAGAAAAAGAAAACGAAGAAGAGGAAGATAAGTAAGAAGTGGAAGAAGTGGAATACAAAGATGAGGAAGAAGATGAAGAAGAAGAGAAAGAAGAAGAAGAAGATGAAGAAAAGAAGTAGTAGAAGATGAATAGGAAGAATAGATGAATCAGGGATTAGGGAATAGAGTTTAAGGATGAGGGATTAAGAAATGAAGGATTAGGGGTTAGGTATAAGGGAATAATGTTTAAAGATTATGGAGAGAGGGATTAAGTATTTGGAATTAGAAATTTTGGAGTTAGCAATTAGTGATTAGGGATTAGGGAGTAAAGATTAGGGAATAAATAAATAGGATTAGAGATTAGAGATTAAGATTAAGGACTAGGGATAAGGGGTCAGGGATTAAAGAGAAGGGATTAAGGATGCAAGGATTAATGACTAGGGAATAGAGATTAAGGATTAAGAATTATTGAATTAATTATTAAGAATTAGGGTTTTGAGATTAGGGATTTAGGATTAAGTATAGAGATTTAAGAATACAGATTGGGTATTAATTAATAAAGATTAGAGATTAGGGACATAAGATTCTAGATTAGAGATTAGGATTAGAGATTAAGGGATTAAGGATTACGGATTATAGAATTGAGAGAAAAAAGGACAAAGAGAAGTGTAAGAAGAAGAAGAAGAAGATGATGATGATGAAGTAGAAAAAGAAGTAGAAGTAGAAGTAGAAGAAGAAGAAGAAGAAGAAGAAGAAGAAGAAGAAATAGAAGAAGAAGAAGAAGAAGAAGAAGAAAAAGAAGAAGATGAAGAAATTGAAGAAGAAGAATATGAAAAAGAAATAGAAAAGGAAAAAGAATAAGAAGAAGGAGAATAATAATAATAATAATAATAACAAGAAAAGGATGAAAAATAATTTAAGGAAGAAGAAGAGGAAGAAGAAGAGGATGAAGTAGAGGAAGAAGAAGAAGAAGAAGAAGAAGAAGAAGAGAGGGAAAAGAAGAAGAGGAAGAAGAAGAAGACGTAGAAGAAGAAGAAGATGAAGTGGAGGAAAAAGAAGAAGAAGAAGAAGAAGAAGAGGTAGAAGAAGAGTAAGAAGAAGAAGAAGGTGAGGAGAAAGAAGAAGAAGAGGGAGAGGAAGATAAGGATGAAAAGGATGGAGAAGAAGGAAAAGATGAAGGAGAAGTGACGAAAGAAGAAGAGGAAGAAGAGATGGATTAGGAATTAGGGATCAAAGGTTAAGTGTTAGGGACTAAACATATTGTATTAGGGATTATTGAAGAAGAGCTTACTTATTAAAGATTAGTGAACAAGGATTAAGAACTAAGGTATTTATTATTAAGGATTAGGATTTTGAGATTAGGGGTTTAGGATTAAGGATTAGGGATTAAGGAATTGGGATTAAACAATAGAGAATAGGGATTAAGGATTAAAGATTCAAGATTAGGGATATCAGATTCAAGATTATAGATTATAGATTAGGGGTTAGAGATAAAGGGATTAAGAATTAGAGATTAGGAAAAAAAGGAGAATGAAGAAGGAGAGGGAGAAGAGTAAGAGAAGAAGAAGAAGAGAAAGAAGGTGAAGAACTAGAAGAAGAAGAAGAATTAGAAGAAAATGATGATGATGAAGATGAAAAAGAAGAAGAAGACAAAGAAGAGGAAGAGGAGGATGAAGAAGAAGAAGAATAAGAACAAGAAGAAGAGAAGAACAAAAAGAAGAGGAAGAAGAAGAAGAAGAAGAAATAGAAGGAGAAGAAAAAGAAGGAGAAGAAGAAGTAGAAGAAGAGGAAGAAACGAAGAAGGAGGAGGAGGAGGAGGAGAAGAAGAAGAAATATAAGATGAAGAAGAAGAAGAACAAGAAAGAAGAAGAAGAAGAAGAAGATAGAAAGATGAGAAACAAGTAGAGGAGGAAGAAGAAGAAAAACAACAAGAAGAAAAAGAAGAAGACGTAGAAGAAGAAGATGAAGAAGAAGAAGAAGGGGAAAAAGAATAAGAAGAAGAAAAGGAAGAAGAATAAGATGATGATGAGGAGGAGGAAAAAGAAGAAGAAGAAAAAAAGGTGAGGAAGAAGAAGAAGAAGAAGAAGGTGAAGATGAGGAAGAAGAAGAGGAAGAAAAAGAAGAAGAAGAGGAAGAAGATAAAGAAGAAATAGAAGAAGAAGAAGAGGAAGAAGAGATGGATAAGCAATTAGGGATCAGGGGTAAAGGGTTAGGAATTAAAGTTTTAGGAATAAGGAATGATGGATTAGGGATTGTTTATAAAGACTCATGATTAAAGAATAGGGAGGGAGAGATTAGGGAGTAGGGATTAAGGATTTGAGAGTTAGGAATTAGGGATTAGGGTTTATGGATTAGGGATTATGTATTAGGGAGTAAAGATTTGGGAGAAAGTAAAAGGAAATTGGGATTAGGGATTAAGGAATAAAGTTTAGGGATTAGGATGATGGGATTAATAATTATAGAATAAAGATTGAGAATTAAGAATTAAGGGATTTATGACTAAGGATTAAGGATTTTAGATTGAGAATTAGGAAATAGATTTAAGAATTAGAGATTAAAGATTAAGGATGTTGGATTTGGGATTAGGGATTAGAGATTAGGGATTAGTGGTTAAGGGATCAAGATTAGCATTAAAGATTAGGGATTAAGGATTAGAAGTTAGTGATTAAGGATTAGGGTTTAGGGATTAGAGATTAGGAATTACGGATTATAGATTAGAGATTAATGATCAGGGATTAGGGATCAAAGATAAGGTATTAGAGACTAGAGTAGAAGTTAGAGATTAGGGATTAGAGGTTAGGGATTAAAGTTTAGGGATTAGAGACTCATGATGTATTGGTGTTTAAGAATTAAGGATTAGGGAGAAGGAAGAAGGAAGAAGGAAGTAGTAAGAAGAAGAAGAAAGAAGAAAGAAGAAGGAAGAGGAAAGAAGGAAAAAAGAAGAAGAAGAAGAGGAAGAAGAAGAGGAGAATAAAGAAGAAAGTAAGAAGGAAGGAGGAAGGAAGGAGGTTAGAAGAAGGAAATGTAAGAAGGAAGAAGAAAGAAGAAAGTAGAATCTTGAAAGAAGAAAGAAGAAAGAAGAAGAGGAAGAAGAAAATGAAGAAAAAGACAAGGAGAAGGAAAAGAACAAGAAGTAGAATAAGAAGACAAAGAAGAAGAAGATGAAGAAGAAGAAAAAGGGGAAGAAGAAATGGAAGAAGAAGAAGAAGAATTGGAAAAAGAGGAAGAAGAAGAAGTAGAAAGTAGAAGAAACAAGAAAGAAGAAAGAGAAAAGAAGAAGGAAGAAAGAAGATGGGAGGAACAAACAAGAAGAAAATCGAGAAGGAAGAAGAAATAAGGAAGAAATAAAAAGTAAGAAGGAATAAGGAAGATGGAAGAAGGAAGAAGGAAGAAGGAAGAAGTTGATGAAGAAGAAGAAGAAAAAGAAGAAGACGAAGAAGTGGAAGAGCAAGAAGAAGAAGTAGAGGAAGAATTAGATGAAGACGAAGGGAATGAGAACAAGAAGAAGAAATGGAAGAAGAAGATAAAGAAGAAGAGGAAGAAGGTAAAGAGAAAGAAGAAGATGATGAGGAAGAAGAAGAAGAAGAAGATGAAGAAGAAGAAGAAGAAGAAAAAGAAGAAGAGAAATAAGAAGAAGAAGAAGAAGAAGAAACAAAAGAAGAAGAGGAGGAATAAGAAGAAGAAGAAGAAGAAGAAGAACTGGAAGAAGAAAAAGAAAAAGAAGAAGAAGAAGAAGAAGACAAAGTGGAAGAGGAAGAAGAAGTGAAAGGAGAAGAAGAAGAAAAAGGAGAAGAAGAAGAGGAAATAGAAGGAGAAGAACAAGAAGAGGAAAAGGAAGAAGAAGAAGACAAAGAAGTAAAAGAAGAGAAGAAGAAGAAGAAGAAGACGAAGTAGAAGTAGAAGTAGAAGAAGAAGAAGAAGAAGAAGAAGAAGTCAAAGAAGAAGAAGAAGTAGAAAAAAAGAAGAGGGGTAGGAGGAAGTAGAAGAAGAAGAACATGAAGAATTAGAAGGAGAAGCAAAAGAAGAAGAACAAGAATAAGAAGAAAAAGAACAAGAAGAAGAGAAGAAAAGAAGATGAAGAAGAAGAAGAAGAGGAAGAGGAGGAAGAAGAAAAAGTAGAAGAAGAAGTAGAAGAATAAGAGCAGGAAGAGGAAGGAGAAGAAGAAGAAAAAAATACGAAGAAGAAGAAGAAGAAGAAGAAGAAGAAGATGGAGAAGAAGAAGAGAAGACGAAGAAGATGAAGAAGATGAAGAGGAAGTAAAAGAAGAAGAAGTGGAAGAAGAGGAAGACCAAGAAGAAGGGGAAGAATAAGAAGAGGAAGAAGAAAAAGAAAAGGAGGAGAAGAAGGATTACACATTAAAGTTTAAGGACTAAAGGTTAGGCATTAGTGGTTAGGAGTTAGAGTTTAAGGATTAATAATTAAGAATAAAGAATTAGGGATGTATTAAAGATTAAATATTACGAATTTGTTATTAGGGGTTTTAAATTAGGGATTAAGGATTAGGGATTAAGGGGAGAGGGATTAGTGATTATAGATTAAGGATTAGAAATTAGGGAGAGCAGGATTATCGATTATGATTTTGGGATAAAGAAGAAGGAAAAGAAAACGAACAAGAAGAAGTAGAAGATGATGAAGAAAGAAGAAGAAGAAGAAGAAAGAAAGAAAGAAGAAGAAAGAAAGAAGAAGAAATGAGAAGGAAGAAGAAGAAAGAAGAATAATGAAAAAGAAAGAAGAAAGGAAAGAAAAAAAGAGAAAGAAGAAAGAAGAAAATAGAAAGAAAAAAGGAAGGAAGAAGGATGACAGAAGAAGAAAGAAGATGGAAGGAAGATGGAAGAAGGAAGAAGGAAGAAGGAAGGAGAAAGTAGGAAGGATGAAAGAAGGAAGAAGAAAGAAGAAAAAAAAAGAAGTGAAAAAGAAGAAAGAAGAAGAAGAAGAAGAAGAAGGAGAGGGAGGTGTTACACCCTTGTGTTTGATGAGTAAAGAATAAATGTTTATATTTCATATGGGCTTGTTCTAAACAAAATTGTTAATATTCAATTAAGACAAGCCATGAACTTTAAATGCCTAAAATAGTGGTCTTTAAGGCCCTTGGAGTCATGGCAAGCTTCAAGGAAATTGAAGACATGTACTAAAGCATTCATACTTGATTTTCTTTTTATTTTTCTTAAATTTGATATTTCCAAATTTTGAGATGATGTGGCATACTAAAAGTATCAATATTTAAAAATGTTATAAAATTAATAATTATTGAATTTTGATTTTTGGGACAAGCTTTATTGACAAAAAGTATAGACATTAGTATTTGATTTTTTAAAATTATTTAAGAATTAGTTTTCATGAATTTCTTTTAATAGTCATTTAGAAAACTTATAATACTATGGTAATATAAAATTATTTTGGTACACTTATATTAAATATTTTGGCACAAAAATTCCCACAAGACTCCCTAAAACAACGTTATTCTCGGGAATTTTCACTGTAGCATTGGGCGAGTCGACCCGACTAGACCATTGGCCTGTCCAGGCTTTTAGAAATTTAAAAAAAATAATAAATATAAAAAATTTGTGGGCTGACCCGGTAGGGGCGCCCATAGTCCAAAGGAATTCATGCCGCAGGCAACGCCGAATGGAGCATGACAATTTCAGTTTCAGGCGATGATGGAATAATGCAAGATCAAATCAACCCGAACCAGGTGATGAAATCCTGGTCAAGGAAGGGGGGAGCCAAACCCAAAAAGGCTTGAGAGTAACAGGAAGCGAATTACCTTTAAAACGTAATGGCAAAGAATTTTCAGCGATGTGGGACTAAACTCCAACCTTACTATCAAAGAAATCAGAAGAACAAGCACGATTGGACGACTGAGATTATTCAGCCTAAAATGACATGCAGAAGAATCGAAGCCAGGCTGGGCGGATATGCGCTAGGTCGCAAAACCACTGAGGTAAACTGTTTTAATTTAAATTGTGCTAGAACACATTATATTAATAAATACAAGACAGCGTGCGTGGAATCAAAATGCTCAGATCAAGCCCACCCAGATCGAACGGACGAGATTAATCTCAAGCGGTAAATTCGAGATTCAATCCGTGCCGTCCGTGTTTGGGCCCGAATCAGACGGTAGCTGTTTGCCGTTCGTTACACAAACGGCTAGGTGATTTTAAGAGCCGTTGGGAGTGATTTTAGAGCTCAAATTTAAGCTCTATAAATAGGGAAGATTGAAGAACTTCAAAAGGTTACATTTTGCTAAGATCTCAAAGCTTTCAGATCACGACTTTGAGCAAAATCAAGTGAATACAGTGCTTCCAATTTCATAAAGAGAAAGTGGCAAGAAGGATTCCAAAATTAGAGGTTATTGCTTCAAAAATCTCTCAATCTCTATTCCTCTATTTTTCGGTCGTATGTGCCTCTTATTTCACTTCAAGTTATTTTAAGTTTTGCCAATTTTTTTTATTCTGTTCTTTGGGATAAGGGCATCCCGGCATTGCTTAAAAGCCCGGGGTTTGAGTTGAGCCCAGAAAAACTCTAGGTTCGGGATTAGCCGTAGGAAAAATCCCAAGTAGGTTTGAGGTGAACCGTACAAAAAACCTTGATTGTAATTTGATATTTTTAGTGTTTTTTTCCCAATACCGGTTGGGGGTGGATGTAGGCTCGATTTTAAGTCGAACCACCTTAAAAATCTTTTGTGTTATATTTTCTCTTATTCGAGCTTAAAAGATTTAATTTTTTAATCGAAACTGAAAATCAAAAGAAAATTTTATTTACCACAATTCACCCTCCTCTTGTGGGATTTCCTTAAGCACAAATAACTTCAGAAGGAAATCGAGGAAAAGGAGAACGAGAAGAAGGTGTAGGAGAAGGAGAAGGAGAAGGAGAAGAAAAAGAAGGAATGAAGGAATGGAAGTATAACAATAGGAAAAAGAGGATGAAGAAGTACAAATAGAAGAAGAAGAAGAAGAAGAAGATGATGATGATGATGAAGAAGAAGAAGAAGAAGAAGAAGAAGAAGAAAAAAGAAGTAGAAGAAGAAGAAGAAGAAGGAGAAGAAGAACAAAAAGAAGAGTAAAAGAAAAGGAAGAAGATGAAGAAGAAGAAGAAGAAGAAGAAGAAGAAGAAGAAGAAGAAGGAGAAGAAGAAGGAGAAGGAGAAGAAGAAGAAGAAGAAGAAGAAGAAGAAGAAGAGGAAGGAGAAGAAGAAGAACAAGAACAAGAAAAAAATAAAGAAGAAGAAGAAGAGAAAAAAGTAGAAGATGTAGTACAAGAAGAAGAACAAGAATTAGAAGAAGATGAAGAAGAGGAAGATGAAGAAGAGGAAGAAGAAGAAGAAAATGTGGAAGAAGAAGAAGAAAAGTAAGATTAAGAAGATGAGGAAGAAGTGGAAGAAGAAGAAGAAGATAAACAAGCAAAAAAAGAAGAAGAAGAAGAGTTAGAAGAAGTAGATAAAGAAAAGGAAGAAGTGGAAAATTAAGGATTAGGGTTCAAGGGTTAAGAATTAATGATTTAGGAATGAAGGATTAGGGATTAAGTATCTTGCAATTTAGATTAAAGATTGAGGAAATGATTAGGGATTAGGGATTTGGGAGTTATCAATTAGAAATTTGGTTAAGGGATTTGGGATTAGAGATTAAACTATAGGGATTGGAGATCATAGATTAGGAATTAAGAACAAGGGATTAGGGATTAGGGATTTAGTATTAAGGATTAGTGTTTTAGTATTAGAGATTAGAGATTAAAGATTAAGGATTCGAGATTAATGATAGGTAAATGATTAAGCATTAAAGATTAGGAATTAGGGATTAGGGAAAAAGAGGAACGAAGAAGGAAGAATGGAGAAGAAAGAAAGAAGAAATAAGAAAGAACAAGGAAGAAAGAAGAACAAGTGAGGGAAGAAGAAGAGGAAGAAGAAGAAGAAGAAGAAAAGGAAGAAGAATAAGAAGAATAAAGAAGAAGGAGGAAGGAAGAAGTAAGGAAGATGGAAGGAAGAATGAAGGAAGAAGGAAGAGGAAAGAAGAAAGAAGAAAGATGGAAAAAGAAGAAGAAGATAAAAAGGAAGAGGAAGGAGAAGGAGAAGGAGAAGGTGGATAAGGAGAAAGAGGAGGAGAAGGAGAAGGAGAAGGACAAGTAGGTGGTGGACAACTAGAAAGAGGAGGAGATTAAGAAGAATGTGGTGAAGGAGAAGGAGAAGGAGAAAGAGGAGTAGAAGAAGAAGAAGGAGAAGGGGAAAGACAAACAGAAGGTGAAGGAGAAGAAGAAAGAGATGGAGAAGAAGAAGAAAAAGAAAAAGAAGAAATAAAAGAAGAAGAAGAAGAAGAAGAAGAAAAGGAAGAAGAAGAGGAATAAGAAGAATAAGAATAGAAGAAGAAGGAGAAGAAGAAAAGGAAGAAGTCGATGAAAAAAATAAAGAAGAAGAAGAAGAAGAAGAGGAAGAAGAAGAAGAAGAAGAAGAAGAAGAGGTAGTCAAAGAAAAAGAAGAAGAAGAAGAAGAAGTAAAAAATGAAGAACAGGAAGAAGAAAAAGAAGAAGAAGAAGAAGAAGAAGAAGAGGAAGAAGTAGGTAAGGAAGAAGTGGAAGAAGAGAAGGAAGAAGAAGAAGAAGTAGTAGAAGAAGAAGATGGTAAGGAAGAAGTGGAAGAAGAGACGGAAGAAGAAGAAGAAGAAAAAGAAGCAGAAGAGGCGATGGATTAGAGATTAACGATTAGAGGTTAAGGACTAAGGAAAAGGGATTTGGGATGAGGGTATAAGGACTACGGATTAAGTATTAGAGATTAGTGATTACAGATTTATGATTTAGGATTAGATATTAGAGTTTAGAGATTAGAGATTAATTGATTAAGATTAGTGTTAGAGATTAGGGATTAGAGAATAAGGATTAAGAATTTATGATTAAAGATTAGGATTAGGGAATAAGAATTGGAGATTAGGGATTATGAATAAGGGATTAGAGATTAGTTATTAAGGATTAAGTATAATGGATTAAAGTTTAGGCATTAGAGATTAAGGATTAGAGATAAGGGATTAAAGATCAAGAATTAGAGATTAGGGATGGATTTGTAATTAGGGATTAAGGATTAGCAATTAGGGAGTTGGGAGAAGGAAGAAGGAAGAAGGAAGAAAGAAGAAAGAAAAAAGAAGAAGAGGAGGAGCAAAAAGAAGAAGAAGAAGAAGAAAAAGATGAAGAAGAGGAAGAATAAAGAAGAAGGAAGAAGAAAGAAGGAAGAAAGAAGGAAGGAGGAAGGAGGAAGGAAGAAGGAAGATCGAAGAAGGAAGAAGGAAGGAAGAACGAAGAATAAAGAAGAAAGAAGAAAAAAGGGAAAAGAAGAAGAGTTAGAAGAAGAAGAACAAGGAGAAAGGGAAGGAGAAGGAGGATGAGGAGAAGGAGGAAAAGGAAGAGGGGAAGCAGAAAGAGAATGAGAAGGAGATGGAGAACGAGAAAGAGACGGAGAAGGAGAAGAAGAAGAACAAGGAGAAAGAGAAGGCGAAGGAGAAAGAGAAGGAGAAGGAGATGGAGAACGACAAAGAGAAGGAGGAGTAGGAGAAGGAGAAGGAGAAGGAGAAAGAGAAAGAGAAGGAGGAGTAGAAAAAAGAGAAACTAAAGAAGAAGAAAAAGAATAGGAAATAGAAGAAGGAGGAGGAGGGGGAGGAGGAGAAGAAAAAGAAAAAGAGGAACAAAAAAATTAGAAAAGAAGGAGAAAGAGAAGAAAAAGAAAAAGTAGAGGAAAAAGAAGAAGAGGAAGAGGAGAAGAAGAAGAAGAAAAGAAAGACATAAGAAGAAGAAGAAGAGAAAGTTGAGGAAGAAAAGGAAGAAGAAGAGCAAGAAGAAGAAAATATGGAAGAAGAAGAAGGAGGGGAGGAGGAAGAAGAAGAAGAAGAGGAAGAAGATGAGGAAGAAAAATAAGAGGAATAGAAAGACAAGATGGATTAGGGATTACGAATTAAAAGGGGATAGATTAAGGAATCTAGATTGGGGAATAAGGATTACAAATTAGGGAGGGATGGATTAAGGATTAGAGATTAGGTATTTGGGATTATGGATTATGGATTTGGGATTAGAGAGAGGGATTAGGTATTAAGCAATACAAATTAGGGATTAAGGATAACGAATTATGGATTAGCAATTAGGGATTAGGGCTTAAGTGTTAAGGATTAAGCATTAGAGAGTAGGGATTATGGAATAATTAATAAGAATAGGGATTAAGGATTAGATATTAAGGACGAAGGGATTAATGATTAAAGATTATAAATTTTGGATTAAGGTTGAAGGAATTAACTATTAAAGATTAGGGATTTAGGATTAGGGATTATGGATAAGGGAATAGAGATTAGAGATTAATGACAAGGGATTCGAGATTAAAGATTAATAATCAAAGACTAGGGATTAATGATTAGAGATTAAGAATTAAGGGATTAATTATTAAGGATTAGGGATTTAGAATTCAAGATTTGGGATTAAGGATCAACGAATAGAGATTAGGGTTAAAGATTAAAGATTAGTGATTAGGGATGTAGAATTTAGGATTTGATATTAGTGATTAGGGATTAGAGATTAATGGATTAGTATTAACATTAGAGATTAGGGATTAAGGATTAGAGATTTGTGATTAAGGATTAGGAATTATGGATTAGAGATTAGGGATTAGGGATTACAGATTATAGATTAAGGATTAGGGATTAGGTATTAAGGATTAAAGTTTAGAAAGTAATTAAAGATTAAGGGTTGGAGATTAGCGATGGATTAGTGATTATGGATTAAAGATTAAGAATTAAGGATTAAGGATTAGGGAGAAGGAAGAAGGACAAATGAAGAAGGGAGAAAGAAGAAGAAGAAGAGGAAGAAGAAGAAAAAGAAGAAAGATAGGAAGAAGGCAAGAGGAAAGAAGATGGAAGATGGAAGAAGGAAAAAGGAAGGAAGTAGGAAGAAGAAAGAAGAAAGAAAATAGAAGAAAGAAGAAATAAGAATGAACAAAGAAGGAAGAAGAAGAAGAAGAAAAAGAATAAGGAGAAGGAGAAGAAGAAGAAGAAGAAGAAGAAGAAGAGGAAGAAGAAGAAGAGGAAGACAAAGTAGAAGAAGAAGAAGAAGAAGAAGAAGAAGAAGAAGTAAAGATAGAAGAAGAAAGAAGATGGAGAAGAAGAAGAAGAAGAAGAGGAAGAAGAAGAAGAAGAGGAAGAGGAAAATGAGGAAGAAGGGGAAGAAAATGAAGAAGAAGAAAATGAGGTAGATGATGAAGAAGAAGAGGATGAAGAAGAAAGAGAAGACAAGCAAAAAGTAGTAAAAAAAGTAGAAGAGGATGAAGTGATGGATTAGGTATTCGGGGTTATTAGTGATTAAGGATTAAGGAGGAAGGGATTAGGGAATATCATTTAGGGATTTATGATCAAAGACTAAGGATTATGGATTAGCAGTTAGGTATTAGGGTGTAGGGATTAAGGATTAGGGATTAAAGAGTTAGGACTAAGGAATAAGTAAAATGGGATTAGGGATTAAAGATTTGGAAGGAGAGATTAGGGATAAAGTGATTAATAATTAGGGATTAGAGATTTAGGATTAAAAGGTTAATTACTAAAGATTATGGATTAGGAATTTAGGATTAGGGATTAAGGAATAAGGATTTTTTATTATTAAGGATAGAGATTAGTTATTAGAGATTATGGAATAATGATCAGAGATTAAATGGTTATAATTAGGGTAAGGGTTTAAGGATTAAAAATTAAGAATAAAGGATTAGGAATTAGAGCTTAGGAAGGGAGGGATTGGGATTAAGCATTAGAGATAAAAGGCTAGAGATTAGGAATTAGGGATTAGAGATTAGGGATTATGGATTAAGGTTTAAGGATTAGGGATAAGATTAGGAATTGGAGATCAATGATTAAGTATTAGGGATTAGGG
>JAIUJO010000268.1:102500-117500 GCA_023846275.1 Vanilla planifolia
AAAGGTGGAGAAGAAGAAGAAGAAGAGGAAGAAGAAGCAGAAGATGAAGAAGAGGTGAAGGATGAAGGATAAGAAGAATAAGAAGAGAGAGAGGAGGAGGATGAAGAAGTAGAGTAAGAAGAAGAAGAAGAAGAGGAAGATGAGGAAGAATTGAAAGAAGAACCAGATGAGCAAAAGGAAGAAAAAAGAAGAAGAAGAGAGAGAAGGAGAAGAGGACGAAGAAGAAGAAGAAGAAGAAGATGAAGAAGAAGACAAATTATAGAGTAGTGGGCAACGGCTTAATGTTTAGGATTGAAGTATTAGGGATTGAGCATTAAGCGTCTGGGAAGGGGATTTGGATTTATGGATTTGGGATTAAGGGTTAAGGATAAGGGTTTAGGCATTCGAGATTCTGGATTAAGTATTATGAATTATTGTTAGGGTTTAGGGATTAGTGATTAGGGATTAGAGATTTGGGAATAAGGATTAAGAATTAGGTATCAGGGATTAGATTAGGGATTAGGAAATTGAAATTAGGGATTAAAGGATTAAGGTTTAACTATTAAGGATTAGGGATTATGGATTAGGGTTTAGGGATTATGAATTAGGGATAAGATATTAGATATTAAGATTAGGAATTAAGGATAAGGATTCAAGATTAGAAACTAGGGATTAGAAACTATGGATTAAGGATTAGGGATTAAGAATTAGAGATTAGGTATTAGGTATTAAATATTAAGGATTATGGATTATGGGTTAAGGATTAGAGAGAAACATGAAGGAGAAGGACAAGAGTAAGAATAAGAAGAAGAAATAGAAGGTGAAAAAGTAGAAGAAGAAGAAGAAGAAGAAGAGAAAGAAGAATAGAAAGATGAGGAAGAAGAAGAAGAAGAAGAAGAAGAAAAGGAAGATGATGAAGAAGAAGAAGAATGGAAGAATAGAAGAAGAAGAAGTAGAAGTAGAAGAAGAAGAATAAGAAGAAGATGGGGGAAGTGAAGAAGAAGAAGAAGAAGAAGTAGAAGTAGAAATAGAAGAACAAGAAAAAAAAGAAAAAGAAAGAGAAGGGGGAGAGGAAGAAGAAGAAATAGAGGAAAAAATTAGAAGAGGAATAAGAATAAGAATAAGGAGGAGGAGGTGGAGGAGGAGGAGGAGAAGAAGAAGAAGGAGTAGAAAAAGAAGAAAAACAAATAGAGGAAGGAGAAGAGGAAGAAGAACAGGATGAAAAAAGGAAGAAGAAGAAGAAGTAAAGGACCAAGAAGATGAAGTAGTAGAAGAAGAAGAAGAAGAAGACGAAAAAAAAGAAGAGGAAGAAGAAGAAGGAGTAGAAGAAGAAGAAGAACAACAATAATAATAATAATAAAAACAATAATAATAATAATAATAATAATAATAAAAATAATAGGAAAAAGAAGAAGAAGAAGAAGAAGTGGAAGAGGAAGAGGAAGAAGAAGAAAAAGAAGAAGAAGAAGAAGAAGTAGTAGTAGTAGAAGAAGAAGACGAAGAAGAAAGAAGAAAGGAGAAAGAAGATGGAACAAAGAAGATTCACAAAGGAAGAAAGAAGAAGGAAGAAGGAAGAGGAAGAAGGAAGAAGGAACATGGAAGAAATAAGAAGGAAGAAGGAATAAGAAACATGGAAGATAGATGAAGGAAGAAGAAGAAGAAGAAGAAGAAGAAGAGGAAGAGGAAAAGGAAGAGGAAGAGGAAGAGGTAGAAGAAAAAAAAGAGGAATAGGAAGGAGTAGAGGAAGAATAAGATGAAGAAGACGAAGGAGAAGAAGAAGAAGAAGAAGAAGAAGAAGAAGAAGATGATGGTGATGATGATGATGATGATGATGATGATGAGGAAGACGACGACGAAGAAGAAGAAGAAAAAAAGAAAAAAGTAGAGAAAGAAGTAGAAGAGGAATAAGGAGTAGATGAAGAGGATGAAGAAGAAGTGGAAAAAGAAGACGATAAAGAAGAAGAAGAAGAAGAAGGCAACAGGAATAAGAAGAATTCAAAGAAGAAGAAGAAGAAGATGAAGATGATGAAGAAGAAACAGAAGAAGAACACGAAGAACAAGAAGAGGATGAAGAAGAAGAAGATGAAGAAGCAGAAGATAAGAGGAGGAGGAAGAAGAAGAAGAAG
The DNA here is from genome assembly GCA_023846275.1 of Vanilla planifolia. Classification (NCBI taxonomy): domain Eukaryota; kingdom Viridiplantae; phylum Streptophyta; class Magnoliopsida; order Asparagales; family Orchidaceae; genus Vanilla; species Vanilla planifolia. The sequence continues at coordinate 104,606 of JAIUJO010000268.1, forward strand.
ATGAAAAAGTTGAGGATGAAGACGAAGTAGAAGAAAAGAAGAAGAAGAAGAAAAAGAAGAAGAAGAAGTGGAAGTAGAAGAAGAAGGAGAAGAAAAAGGAGAATGCAAAAAATAAGTAGTAGAAGAAGAAGAAGAAATAGAGGTGGAAGAAGAACATGATGAAGAAGAAGAAGTACAAGAAGAAGAAGAACAAGAAGAAATAGAAGAAGAAGAAGGGAAAGAAAATGAAGAACATGAAGAAGAAAAGAAGAAGAAGAAGAAGAAGAAGAAGAGGAAGAAGAAGAAGAAGAAGAAGAAGAAGAGGTAGAAGAAGAAGAAGAAGAAAAAGACGTGGAAAAAGAAAAAGAAGAAGAAAAGAAGAAAAAAATAAGAGAAGGAAATGTTAAAAAAGAAGAAGTAGAAAAAGAGAAGAAGAAGAAAAGGAAGAAGAAGAAGAGCAAGAAGAAGATGATGAAAAAAAGAAAGAAGAAAAAGAAGATGAACAAGAAGAAGAAGAAGAAGAAGAAAAAGAAAGCAGAAGAGTAAGGAAAGAAAAAAATAAGTAATTGAGAAGATGGAAGATGGAAGAAAGAAAGAAGAAGGAAAAAGGTAGAAGGAAGAAGATGAAGAAGAAAAAGAGGAGGAAGAAGAAGAAGAAGAAGAGGAAGAAGAGGTAGAGGAAGAGGACGAGGAGGTAGAAGAGCACTAAGAGGAATAGGAAGAAGAAGAAAAAAAAGAAGATGATAGATAAGAAGAAGAAGAAGAAGAAGAAGAAGAAAATGAAGAGGAAGGAGAAAAAGATGTAATAGAAGAAGAAGAAGAAGAGAAAGAGAAGAAGAAGAAAAAGACAAAGAAGAAGAAGAAAAGAAGAAGAAGAAGAAGGAGAAGAAGAAGAGGAAGCTCAAGAAGAAGAAAAAGAAGAAGATGAAGTCAAAGAAGTAGAAGAAAGGATGAAGAAGAAGATGATAAAGAAGAACAATAAAAGATGAAGAAGTAGAAGAGAAGAAGAAGTAGTAGTAGCAGAAGGAGAAGATGATGAAGAGACAAGAAGGAAAAAGAAAGAAAGAGGAAATAAGAAGGAATAAGAAGAAAGATTAAGAACGAAGAAGAAAGAAGAAAGAAGAAAGAAGAATGAAGGAGGAAAAAGGAAGAAGCAAGAAGCAAGAAGGAAGATGGAAGAAGCAAGACTAAAGAAGGAAGATGGATGGAGGAAGGAATATGGAAGAAGGAAGAAGGAAGAGGAAATAAGAAAGAAGAAAGAAGAAGAAGAAAAAAGAGAGAAGAAAGAAGTAGAAGAAAAAGTGGAAGAAGAAGAAGGAGAAGGGGATAGGAAAGGATGAGGAAGAGAACAAGAAGGAGAAGGAAAAGAAGAAGGTAAAGGAGAAGGAGAAGAAGAAAAAGAAGACGAGAAAGAAGGAGAGGAAGAAGAACAAGAGGAAGAAGGAAAAGAACAAGAAGTAGAAGATGACGTAGAGAACAAGAAGAAGAATAAGGAGAATAAAGAGAAGTAAAAGATGAAGAAGAAGGAGACAAAGAATAAGAAGTAGAAGAAGAAGATGAAGAAGAGGAAGAATAAGTATAAGGAGAGCAATAAGAAGAATAAGAAGAAGAAGAGAAACATGAGGAAGAAAAAATTAAAGAGGAAGAAGAAGAAGAAGGAGTGGAAGACAAGGAAGAATAGAAAGAAGAACAAGAAGAGGAGGAAGAAGAAGAAGAGCAAGATAAGGTACTAGAAGAGGAGGAAGAAGAAGTACAAATAGAAGAAAGAGAGGAGGATAAAGAAGGAAAAGAGGAAAAAGCATAAGAAAAAGGATGGGAAGAAGATGAAGAAGAAAAATTAAGAAAAAGGTAGAAGAAGAAGAAGAAGAAGAAGATGAAGAAGAAGAAGAAGAAGAAGAAGAGAAGAAGAAGAAGAAGAGTAAGAAGAAGTAGAAGAAGAAGAAGAAGAAGAAGGAGAAGAAGTGAAAGAAGAAGATGAGGAAGAAGAAGAAGAAGAAGAAGAAGAAGAAGAAGTAAAAGAAGAAAAATAAGAAGAAGAAGATGAAGAAGAGGAAGAATAAGAAAAAGAAGAGGAAGAAGGGGAAGGAGAAGAAGAAGAAGAAGAAAGAGAAGAAGAAGAAGAAGACAAAGAAGAAGGATAAGAGAAAGAAGAACAAAAAGGAGAAGAAGAAGAAGAGGAAGAAGGGGATGAAGAAGTAGAAGAGCAAGGAGAGGAAGAGGAAGCAGAAGTAGAAGAATAAGAGAAAGAGAAGGAGGAAGAAGAAGAAGAAGAAGAAGAAAAAAGAGAAAGATGAAGAAGAATATGATGAAGAACAAGAAGAAGACAAGAAAGAAGAAAAAGAAGAAGAAGAAGAAGAATAGAAAGAAGAAGAAGTGGAAGAAGAAGAGGAAGAAGAAGAAGAAGAAGAAGAAGAAGACAGATTAAGGACTAGTGTCTGACAACTTAAGGATTAAGAATTAGGTATTAAGGATTTGGGATTAGGCATTAGGGACAGAAGGATTCAAGATTATGGATTAGAGAATAAGGATTAGAGACTAGGGTTTATGGAATAAGGATTTATGATTAAGAATTAGGGATTATGGATTAGTGATTAGGGTTCGGGTTTAGGGATTAGTGATTAGGAATTGGGATTAAGAATTAGGGATTCTAGATTAGATTTGGGATTACATATTAGGAGTTATTGATTAATAGATTAAGGATTACGTATTAGGGATTAAGGATTAGGTATTAGCATTTAAATATTGGGATTTAAGGTTTATGAATTAGGATTTAGATATTAGAGATTTAGGATTAGGAATTCAGAATAAGGATAAGAGATTAAGGATTAGAGATTAAGGATTAGGAATTGGAGATTATAGATAAGGTATGAAAGATTAGGCATTAAAGATTAGACATTAGGGATTAAAGATTTGGAATTAGGGTTTAAGGATAAGGGATTAGTTATTAAGGATTATGGATGGTTTAAAGATTAAATATTAAGGATTAGTTTTTCGTGATTTGGAATTTGACATTGGGGATTAGCGATTAGGGATTAGGGATTAGAGATTAGAGAGAGGGATTAGGGATTACAGATTATGGATTACGGATGAAGGAGTGCAAGATTAGGGATTATGGGTTGGGATAAAGAAGAAGAAATATAAGAAGAAGAAGAAGATAAAGAAGAAGAAGAAGATTGAGAAGAAGAAGAAGAAGAAGAAGAAGAAAAAGAAGAAAAAGAAAGGAAGTAAGAAGAAAGAAGAAGAAAGAAATGAGAAGGAAGAAGGAAGATGAAAGAAAGTAGAAGAAAGAAGAAGAAAGAAGAAAGAAGAAAGAAGAAAAAAGAAAAAAGAAAAAAGAAAGAAAGAAGGAAGATGGAAGAAGAAAGAAGAAAGAAGTGAGAAGCAAGAAGGATGAAGGATAAAGCCAAAAGAAAGAAGAAAGAAGGAAGAAGAAAGAAGGAAGAAGGAAGAAGATATAAGAAAGAAGAAAGAAGAAAGAAGAAAGAAGAAAGAAGAAAGAAGAAGAAGAAGAAGATGAAGAAGGAGGAGGTGAAGGAGGAGGAGAAGAAGAAGAAGAAGTAGAAGTAGTAGTAGTAGTAATAGAAGAAGAAGAAGAAGAATAAAGAGAAGAAGCGGAAGAAGAAGATAAGGAAAAAGAAGAAGAACATGAAGAAGAAGAGGTTGAAGAAGAAAAAAAGAAGCAGTAAAAGGAGAAGAAGAGAAAGAAGAGGAAGAAGAAGAAGAAGAACAAGAAAAAGAAGATGAAAAAGAAGAGGAAGATGGCAAAGAATATGATGAAGAACAAGAAGAGGACAAGGAAGAAGTAAAAGAAGAAGAGAAAGAAGGAGAAGGGGAAGAAGAAGAATAAGAAGAAGACAGATTATAGTGTAGTGGACGATGGCTAAAAGATTATAAATTAGGGATTGGGGATTAGGCATTAGGAATGGAAGGATTTTTTTTATGTATTAGGGATTAAGGATTAGGAATTAGGGTTTAGGGATTCAGGAAAAAGAATTAGGAATTAGGGTTAGGGTTAGGGACTAGGGATTAGGTAATAAGGCTTCGAGAAAAAAGAATAGGAATTTGGTATTAGGGATTAGATTAGGCATTCAAGATTAGAGAATGGAAATAAGGGATTAAGGATTAAGTATTATGTATGATGGATTAAGGATTAAGGTTTTGGGATTATGAATTAAGGATTAGAGATTAGAGATTTAGTTTTAAGAATTAAAGACAAAGATTAGAGATTAGAGATTAGGGATTTTGGATTAAGGATTAGGGATTAGAGATTAGGAATTAAGTATTAAAGATTTGGAATTTGGGATTAAGGACTAGGGAGAAAGAAGAAGAAGGACATGAGTAAGAAGAAGAAGAAAAAGAAGGCAAAGTAGTAGTAGTAGTAGTAGTGGTAGAAGAAGAAGAAGAAGAAGAAGAGGAAGAGGAAGGGCACGATGAAGAGGAGGAAGAAGAAGAAGAAAAAGAAGAAAAAGAAGAAGAAGAACAACAATAAGAACAAGAAGAAGAGAAGAAGAAGAAGAAGAACAATAATAATAAGAGAAAGAAGGAGAAGAAGAAGAAGAAGTAGAAGAAGAAATAGAAGAAGAAGGAGAAAAAGGAGGAGAAGAAGAGAAAATGGAAGAAAAAGAAATAGAAGAGACAGAAGAATAAGAACAAGAGTGAGATGAAGAAAGAGAAGAAAAGAAGAAGAAGAAGAAAAAGAAAAATAAAGTGGAAGAACAAGAGCAAGAAGAATAGGAAGAAGAAGAAGAAGACGATGAAGAAGAAGAAAAAGAAGAAGAAGGGGAATAGGAAAATGAAGAAGGTGAAGAAGTAGAATAATTATAACCATCATAATAATAATAATAAGAAGAAGAAGAAGAAGAAGAAGAGGAGGAGGAAGAAGAAGATGATGAGGAAGAAGAAGAGGAAGAAAATGAAGAAGTGGAAGATGAGGAAGAAGAAGAAAAAGAAGAAAAATGTAGAAAGAAGAAGAAACAAGAAAGATGAAAGAAGAAAGGAGAGGGAAGAAAGAAAGTGGGAGAAGGCGGAAAGACAACGAAGACGGAAGAAAGAAAAAGAAGAAGGTAGAAGGAAGAAACAAGAAGGGAGAAGGAATAAGGAAGATGGAAGATAGAAGAAGGAAGAAGAAGAAGAAGAAGAAAAAGAGGAAGAGGAAAAGGAAGAGGAAGAGAAAGAGGAAGAGGTAGAAGAAGATGAAGAGGAAGAGGAAGAAGAAGGAAAAAGGGAAGAAGAAGAAGTAGAAGAAGACGAGGAAGTAGAACAAAAAGAAGAAAAAGAAGAGAAAGAAGATTAACAACAAGAAGAAGAAGATAGAAAAAGAAGAAGAAGCAGAAGTAGGAGAGGAATAAGAAGTTTATGAAGACGATTAAGAAGAAGAAGAAGTGAAAAACGAAGACATGGAAGAAGAAGAAGAAGAAGAAGAAGAAAAAGAAGAAGAAAAAGAGAAGAGGAGGTAGAAGAAGACAAAGTAGAAGAAGAAGATGAGGAGGGAGAGGAAATAAAAGACAAAGAAGAACAAGAAGAAGAGGAAGAAGAAGAAGAAGAAAAGGAAGAAGATGAAGAAGTAGAAGAAGAAAGGAAGAAGAAGAAGACAAAAAAGAAGAAGTAGAAGAAGAAGTAGTATAAGAGGAAGAAGAAGGAAAAGAAGAAGAAAAAGAATAAGAAGAAAAGGAAGGAGTAGATGTAGAAGAAGAAGAAGAAAAATAGGAGGAAGATGAATAAGAAGAAGAAGAAGTAGAAGTAATAGTAGTAGAAGAAGAAGAAGAAGAAAATGAAGAACAAGAAGAAGAGAAGAAGAAGAAGAAGAATAAGAGGAAGAGGAAGAAGAAGAAGTAGAATAAGAAAGAAGAAGAAAAAGGAAAGAAAAAAAAGCAGGCAGAGAGAAAATTGAAGAAAGAAGAAGGAAGAAGGACATAGGAAGATGATGAAGATGAAAGAGTAGAAGAGGAAGAAGAAGAAGAAGAAGAAGAAAAAGAAGACGAAGAAGTGGAAGAGGAAGACAAAGAGGAAGAGAAGAATGTAGAAGAAGATGAAGTGCAACGGGAAGAAGAAGAAGAAGAGGAACAAGATGATGAAGAAGAAGAAGATGAAGAAGATCAACAAGAAGTAGAAGAAGAAGATGATGAAGAAGAAGAAGATGATGAAGAAGAAGACGAGGAAGAAGAAGAAGAAGAAAATGAAGACGAAGAAGTAAAAGAAGAAGATGAAAAGGAAGGATAGGGATAAGAAGAAGAAGGAGAAGGAAAAGAAGAAGAAGAAGAAGAGGAGGAGGAGGAGAAAGAAAAAGGAGAAGAGGAAGAAGAAGTAGAGAAGAAGAAGCAGAGAAGAAGAAGTAGAAGACAAAGAAGAAGAAGAAGAAGAAGAAGAAGAAAAAGAAGAAGATGAAGAGGAAATCAAAGAAGAAAAAGTAGAAGAAGAAGAAGTCAAAGAAGTAGAAGAAGAGATGAAGAAGAAGAAGTAGACAAAGAAGAACAAGTAGAAGAAGAAGAAGAAACAAAAGAAGTAAAAGAAGAAAACGAAGAAGAAGAAAAAGAACAACATGAAAATGAAGTAGAAGATGAAGAAGAAGAAGAAGAAGAAGAGTTGTAAGAAGAACAAGAAGGAAAAGAATTAGAAAAAAAGAAGGACAAAGAACAAGAAGTAGAGGAAGAAGAAGAAGAAGAAGAACAAGAAGAGGAAGATGAATAAGAAGGAGACGAAGAAGAAGAAGAAGAGAAAGAAAATGAAAAAGTGGAAGAAGAGGAGGAAGAAGAAGAAGAAGAAGAACAGGAGGAGGAAGAAGAGAAAGAATAGCAAGAAGAACAAGAAGAGGACAAGGTAGCAGAAAAAGGAAAAGAGAAAGAACAAGAAGAGAAAGAAGAAGAAGAAGAAGAAGAAGAAGAAGAAGAAGACAGATCATAGAGTAGTGGGCGATGTCCTAATGAATAGGAATTAGGTGTTAGGGATTGGGGATAACTCATTAGGGAGGGAGGGATTCAGATTTATCGATTAGGGTTTATGGATAAAGGATTAGGTCTTAGGGATTGGGGATTTTGGATTAAGAATTAGGAATAAGTCTTAGGGTTTAGAGATTAGGGATTAGGTATAGGTATTTGGGAAAACAATTAGGAATTAGATATTAGGGATTAGATTATGGATTAGGGATTAAGAGATTAAGGATTTAGTGTTAAGTATTAGGGACTAAGGATTAAGGTTTTGGGATTATCTATTAAGGATTAGAGATTAGAGATTTTGGATTAGGAATTCAAGACAAGGATTAGGGATTAGATAATAGGGATTACGAATTAAGGATTAGGGATTAAGAATTTGAGATTAGGGATTAGGTATTAAAGATTAGGGATTATGAATTAAGGATTAAGTATTACGGAGAAAAAAGATGGAGAAGGATAAGAGAAAGAAGAAGACGAAGAGAGAGAAGGTAAAGTAGTAGTAGAAGAAGAAGAAGAGGAAGAAGGGAAAGACAAAGAGGAAAAAGAAGAGGAAGACGAAAAAGAAGAAAAAAAGTAGAGGAAGAAAAACGAAAAGAAGAGAAGACAAAGAAGAAGAAGAAATAGAAGAAGAAGAAGAAGAGAAAGAAAAAAAAGACGTAGAATAATAATAATAATAAGAGGAAAAAGAAGAAGAAGAAGAAGAACCAGAAGAAGAAGAAAAAGAAGAGGAAGTAAAAAATGAAGAAGATGAATAAGATGAAAATGAGAAAGAAGAAGAAAAAGAAGTAGAATGAAGAAGAAAGAAGAAAGATGAAAGAAGTGAGAAGAAGAAATAAAGAAGATGGGTGAAGGAAGAAAGAAGAAGGAAGAAGGAAGTAGGAAAAGGAAGAAGGAAGATGGAAGAAATAAGGAAAAAGGAATAAGCAAGATGGAGGATAGAAGAAGGAAGAAGAAGAAGAAGATGAGGAAGAAGAAGAAGAGGAAGAGGAAAAGTAAGAGGAAGAGAAAGAGGAATAGGTAGGAGAAGACGAAGAGGAAGGCGAACAAGGATAAAAAGAAGAAGAACAAGAAGAAGAAGAAGGAGAGGAAGAAGAGCAAGAAGAAGAAGAAGAAGAAGAAGAAGGAGAGGAAGAAGAGCAAGAAGAAGAAGAAGAAGATGATGAGGAAGAAGTACAAGAAGATGATGAAGAAGAACAAGAAAAGGAATAAGTAGAAGAGGAAGAATGAGAAGAAGTTGATGAAGAAATAGAAGAAAAAGTGGAAAAAGAAGACAAGGAAGAAGAAGAAGAAGAAGGGAAGAGGAAGTAGAAGAAGACAAAGAAGAAGTAGAAGAAGAAGTAGAGGAAGAGGAGTAAACCGAAGAAGAAGAAGAAGAAGAAGAAGAGGTGAAGGAAGAGGAAGAAGAAGAAGAAGAAGATGAAGATGTAGAAGAAGTGAGGAAGAAGAACAAGAAGAAGATGAACAAGAAGAAGAGGAAAAAGAAGGAAAAGTAGTAGAAGAAGAAGAATGAGAATAAGAAGAAGAGGAAGAAATAAAAGAAGAAGATGAAGGAAAAGAGGAGGAAGAAGAAGATGAAGATGAAGAAGAAGAAGAAGAAGAATAAGTAATGGAAAAATAAGAGGAAGAGAAGAAGAAGGAGAAGATGAAGAAGATGATGAAGAAGAAGAAGAAGAAGAAGTAGAAGAAGTAGAAGAAGAAGAAGAAGAAGAAGAAGAAGAATAAGAGGAAGAAGAAGAAGAAGAAGATGTAATAGTAGTAGTAGTACAAGAAGAAGAAGAATGGGAAGAGGAAGTTGAAGAAGATGAAGAAAAGAAGAAGAGAAGAAGGAGAAGATGAAGAAGAAGAAGAAGATGAAGAAAAAGAAGAAGAAGAAGAAGATGAAAAAGAGGAACAGGAAGAAGAAGAAGAAGAAGAAAAAGTAGAGGAAAAAGAAAGAAGAAGAAAGAAAAAAGAAAAAGAAGGAATAAAGAAGATAGAAGAAAGAAAAAAGAAGGAAGAAGGAAGAAGATGAAGAAGTAGAAGAAGAAGATGATGAAGGAGAGGAAGAGGAAGACGAGGTAGAAGAAGATAATGAGAAGGGGAAGAAGATAATGAGAAGGGGAAGAAGAAGAAGAAGAAGAGGATGAAGACGATGAAGAAGAATAAGAAGATGAAGAAGATGATGACAATGATGAATATGATGAAGAAGAAGAAAATGAAGAAGAAGAAGAAGAAGAAGAAGAGGAAGGGGAAGAAGAGGAGGAACAAGAAAAATAAGACAAAGAATAAGAAAAGGAAGTGGAGGAGGAAGAAGAAGAAGAAGAAGAAGAAGAGGAAGATGAGGAAGTATAGGAAGAACAACAAGAAGAAGACAAGACAAAAAAAAAAGGAAAAGAGAAAGAACAAGAAGAGCAAGAAGAGGAAGAAGAAGAAGTAGAAGACAGATTATAGAGTAATGGGTGATGCCCTATAGATTAGGAATTAGTTATTAGGATTGAGGATAACGCGTTTGGGAGGGAGGGTTCGGATTTATCTATTAGGGATTAAGGATAAAGAATTAGGGTTTAGGGATTAGTCATTCAGGATTGAGAATTAGGAATAAAGCTTAGTATTTGGATTAGGGATTAGGGATTAGGTAATAGGGATTTGGGGAAAAAAATTAGGAATTAGGTACTAGGGATTAGATTATGGATTAGGGATTGGAAATAAGGGATTAAAAGGTTAAGGATTTAGTATTAAGTATTAAGGATTAAGGATTAAGGTTTTGGGATTATTTTTTAGGGATTAGAGATTAGAGATTTTTGGATTTGAAATTCAAAACAAGTATTTGAGATTAGAGATTAGGGATTATGGATTAAGGAATAAGGATTAAGGATTTAAGATTAGGGATTAAGAATTAAAGATGAAGGATTAGGAATTAAGGGTTAAGTATTAGGGAGAAAGAAGAAGGAGAAGGATAACAGAAAGAAGAAGATGAAGAAAAAGAAGGTGAAGTAATAGTAGTAGAAGAAGAAGAGGAAGAAGGGCAAGACGAAGAGAAAAAAGAAGTAGAAGAAGAAGAAGTAGATGAAGTACACAAAGAAGAAAAAGAAGAAGAAGAAGAAGAATAAGAAGAAGAGAAAAAAGAAGAAGAGGAAGAAGATGAAGACATACAATAATAATAATAATAAAAATAATAATAAGAGGAAAAAGTAGAAGAAGAAGAACCAGAAGAAGGAGAAGAAGAGGAAGAAGAAGAGGAAGATGAGGAAGTAAAAAATGAAGAAGAATAATAAGATGAAGATGAGGAAGAGGGAGAAAAAGTAGAAGTAGAAAGGCGAAGAAAGAAGAAAGATGAAAGAAGTGAAAAGAAGTAAGAAAGAAGATCGACGAAGGAAGAAAGAAGAAGGAAGAAGGAAGAAGGAAAAGGAAGAAGGAAGAAGGAAGAAATAGGGAAGGAATAAGGAAGATGAAAGATAGAAGAAGGAAGAAGATGACGAAGAAAAAGAAAAACAAGAAGAACAAGAAGAGATGGAGGAAAAAGAAGGGGAAGAGAAAGAGGAAGAGGTAGGAGAAGACGAAGAGGAAGGGGAAGAAGGAGTAAAGGAAGAAGAAGAAGAAGAGAAGGAGGAAGAAGAGGAAGATGAAGAAGATGAAGATGATGAGGAAGAAGAATAAGAAGAAGACGAAGAAGAAAAAGAAAAAGAAGAAGAAGAAAAAGAAGTAGAAGAGGAATGAGAAGAAGTTGATGATGAAGAAGAAGAAGAAGTGGAAAAAGAAGACCAGGAAGAATAAAAAGAAGAAGAAGAAGAAGAAGAAGAAGAAGAGAAGAGGAAGTAGAAGAAGTCAAAGAAGAAGAAGAAGAAGAAAAAGAGGAAGAAGAGGAAATAGAAGAAGAAGAAGAAGAAGATGAAGAAGAAGAGGAGGAGGAGGAAGAAGAAGAAGAAGAAGATGAAGTAGAAGAAGTGAGAAAGAAGAAAAATAAGAAGATTAAGAAGAAGAAGAAGAAGAAGAAAAAGTAGTAGTAGAAGAAGAATAAGAATAAGAGGACTAGAAAGAAATAAAAGAAGAAGAAGAAGAAGAAAAAGGGGAGGAAGTAAAAGATGAAGAAGAAGATGAAGAAGAAGAAGAAAAGGAAGAATAAGAGGAAGAGAAGAAGGAGAAGAAGAAGAAGAAGGACAAAGAAGAAAAAGAAGAATAAGAAGAGGAAGCAAAAAAAAAAAAGGAAAAAGTAGTTGTAGTAGTAGTAGTTGAAGAAGAAGAAGAAGAATGGGAAAAGGAAGTAGAAGAAGAAGAAGAAAAAGAACAAGAAAAGAAGAAGGAGAAGGTGATGAAGAAAAAGAAGAAGAAGAAAATGAAGAAGATGAACAACAAGAAGGAGAGGAAGGGAAAGAAGAAGAAGAAGAAGAAGAAGAAAAAAGAAGAAGAAGAACGAAGAAGAAAGAGGAAAGAAAAAGAAGGAAGAGAGATGATGGAAGAAGGAAGAAGGAAGAAGATAACGAGGTAGAAGAAGAAGAAGAAGAATGAGAGGAAGAGGAAAAGGAGTTAGAAGAAGATAAGGGGAAGGGGAAGAAGAAGAAGAAGAAGAGGACGAAGACGATGAAGAAGAAGAAGATGAAGAAGAAGAAGAAGAAGGAGAAGAACAAAATGAAGAAGAAGAAGAGGAAGAAGAAGAAAAGGAATAAGAAGAAGAAGAAGAAGTGCAAGAAGAAGAGGTGGAGGAGGAAGTGGAAATAGAATAAGAAGAAGAAGATGGCAAAGAAGATGATGAAGAAGAAGAAGATTATGATGAAGAGGAAACAAAAAAGAAGAAAAAGAAGAAGAAATCAAAGATGTAGAAGAAGAGATGATGAAGAAGAAGAAGAACAACAACAAGTAGTACAAGAAGAAGTAGTAGAAGAAGAAAAAGAAGAAGATGAAAAAGAAGGAGAAGTAGAGATGGAGGAGGAGGAAGAAGAAGAACAAGAACAAGAAAAAGAAGAAGAAAAAGAAGAAGAAGAAGAAGAAGTGTGAGATGAAGAAAAGGAGGAGAAGAAGCAGAAGATGAAGGAGAAGAAGAAGAAGAAGAGGAAGAAGAAGAAGAAGGAGAAGGCAAGAAGAAGAAGAAGAAGTGGAGGATGAAGAATAAGAAGGACTGGTAGAAGAAGAAGAAGAGGAGGAAGAAGAGAAGGGGGAAGAAGAAAAGAAGAAGAATAATAATAAGAAAAAGAGGAGCAGGGGAGAAGAAGAAGAGAAAGTAGTAGAAGAAGAAGAGGAAGATGAAGAAGAATAGGAAGACGAAGAAGAAGAGGGCAAGGAAGAAGAGAAAGAAGGAGAAGAGGAAGAAGAAGAAAAAGAAGAAGAAGATAGATTATAGAGTTGGGGGTGATGGCTTAGAGGTTAAGAATTAGATATTATGGACTTGGGATTATGTGTTAGGGAGGCAGGGATTTGGATTTATAGATAAGGGATTAAGGATTAGAGATTAGGGTTTATGGATGAAAGATTTGGGATTAAGAATTAGTAATTAAGGTTAGGGTTTAGGGATTAGGGATTAGGTATTAAGGATTTGAAAATAAGGATTTGAAATACTGTAATAGGGATCATATTAGTGATTAGGGTTTAGGGATTGGAAATAAGGGATTTAGGGATTAAGGATTAAGTACTAATTATTAGGGATAATGGACTAAGGTTTTGGGATTATGAATTAGGGATGGAAGATTAGAGATTTAAGATAAGGAATTCAAGACAAGGAGTAGAGATTAGAGATTAGGAATTATGATCGAAGGATTAGGAATTTGGAATTAGGGATTACAGATTACCTATTAAAGATTAAGGGGTGGGAATTAAGGATTAAGTATTAGGAAGATAAAAGAAGATGAAGAAGAGGATGAAGAAGGGGAAGATGAAGAGGAAAAAGATGAAGTAGAAGAAGAAGAAGAAGAAAAATGATGATGATGAAGAAGAAGAACAAGAAGAAGAGAAGAAGAAAAGAAGAACAAAAAGAAGAAGAAGTAGAAGAGGAAGAAGAGGAAGAAGAAAAAGAAGAA
>JAIUJO010000268.1:125000-150000 GCA_023846275.1 Vanilla planifolia
AAGAATTAGGCAACAAAGGAGAAGATGTAGAAGAGAAAGAAGAAGAAGAAGAATAAGAAGAAGAAGAAGAAAAAGAAGAGGAAGAGGAAGAGGAAGTGGAAGAGGGGGAAGAAGAAGATAAGGGGGAGGGAAAGAAGAAAATGTAGAAGAGGAGGAAGAAGAGGAAGAATAAGTAGAAGAAGTGGAAGACGAAGAAGAAGAAGAAGAAGATGAAGAAGAAGAAGTAGAAGAAGAAGAAGAAGAAGAACAAGAGGAGGAAGTAGAGGAAGAAGAAGAAGAAGAAGAAGAAGAAGAAGGAGAAGAAGCAGAAGAAGAAGTGGAAGTAGGAGAGGAGGGAGAAGAAGAAGAAGAAGACTAGAAGAATAAGAAGACAAAAAAGTAGAATAGGAACAGGAAACCTGAGAAGAAGGAGAAGAAGAAGAAGAATAAGATGTAAAAGAAGAAGTAGTGGTAGAAGAAGAAGAAGAAGAAAACGAAGAAGAAGAAGAAGAAGAAGAAGATGACGATGAAGATGTAGTAGTAGTAGAAGAAGTAGACAAAGAAAGAAGAAGACAAAAGAAAGATGATGAATGTGAGAAGGAAGAAGGAAGATGGAAGAAGCAAGATTGAAGAAGGAAGGAGGAAGAAAGAAGAAGGAATATGAAATAAGAAAGAAGAAAGGAAAAAGAATGAAGGAGAAGAAGAACGTAAAGGATAATAAGAAGAAGGGGAAGAAGTAAAAGAAGAAGAAAAAAAGGAGGAAGTAATAGAAGAAGATGATGAAGAAGAAGAAAAAGAAGAAGAGGTAGCATAAGAAGAAGAAGGTGAGGAATAAGAAAATGAATAAGAAGAAGAAGAGAAGTAGATGAACAAGAAGAAGAAGAAGAAGAAGAAGAAGAAGAAGTAGAGGAAGGAGAAGAAGAATAAAAAAAGTAAGAATAAGAAGAAGAAGAAGAAGAATGAGAAGGGAAGAAGAAGAAGAAGAAGAAGAGAAGGAGAAGATGAAGAAGAAGAAGAAGAAAGGGAAGAAGAAGAAGTGAAAGAGAAGAAGAAGAAGAAGAAGAAGAAGTGTAAGAAGAAGAAGAAAGAAGAAGAAGGGGAAGAAGATGTTGAAGAAGAAGAAGAAAAGAAAGAAGAAGTCAGAAAAAAGAAAAAACGAAGAAGAAAGAAGATGGAAGAAGGCAGAAGGAAGATGGAAGAAGGAAGATGGATGAAGATGAAGAAGAAGAAGAAGAAGAACAAGAAGAAGAAGAAGACAATGAAGACGAGGAAGAGGAAGATGAAGTGGAAGAGGAGGTAGAAGAAGATAAGGGAAAGGAGAAGAAGAAAACGAACAAGAGAAAGAAGAAGAAGAAGAAGAAGTAAAGTAAAAGAAGAAGAAGAAGTAGAAGAGAGAGATGGTAGAAGAAGAAGAAGAAGAGGAAGAAGTGGAAGAAGAAGAGGAGGAGGATGAACAAGAAGAAGAAGAAGAAGAAGAGTAGTAGAAGAAGAAGAAGACAAAAAAGAAGAAGAACAGGAAATCGAAGAAGGAGGAGGAGGAGAATAAGACGTCGAAGAAGTAGAGGAAAAGAGGAAGTAGAAGAAGAAGTATAAGACGAGAAAAAAGAAAATGTGGAAGAAGGAGAAGAAGAAAAAGAAGAAGGAGAAGAAGAAGATGAAGAAGAGGAAGAGGAAGTGGAAGTGGAAGAGGAAGTACAAGAAGATAAGGGGAAGGGGAAGAAGAAAAAAAAGAAGAGGAAGAAGAAGAAAAAGAAGAAGAAGAAGAAGAAGAAGAAGAAGAAGAAGAAGATGAAGAAGTAGAAGAAGAAGACGAAGAGGAAGAAGAAGAAGAAGAAGAAGAAGAAGAGGAAGAAGAGGAGGAAGAAGAAGAAAAAGAAGATGAAGTGGAAGAAGAAGAGGAGGAAGAAGAAGAAGAAGAGGAGTAGAAGAAGAAGAAGAAGACAAAAAAGAAGAAGAAGAGGAAACAGGAGAAGAAGGAGAAGAAGAAGAAGAAGCTAAAGTAGTAGACGAAAAGAAGAAGAATAATAAGACGAAAAAGAAAAAGAAGAGGAAGAAGATGAAGAAGAAGAAGAAGAAGAAGATGATGATGATGATGATGAAGATGTAATAGTAGTAGAAGTAGAAGACGAGGAAGATGAAGAAGAAAGAAGAAGAAGAAGAAGAAAAAAGAAAGAATGAAGAAGAAAGAAAGAAGAATAAATGAGAAGGAATAATAAGAAAAAAGAAGAAAGAAGAAGACAAAACAATGAAGAAGAATGAAAGAATAAAGAAAAAAATGGAAAGAAGAAATGAAGAAGGAAGAAGGACGAAGAGATAAGCAAGAAGGAAGATGGAAGATGGAAGAAGCAAGATTGAAGGAGGATGGAGGAAGGAAGGTTCAAAAAATAAGGAAGAAGGAAGAAGGAAGAAAAATAAGAAAGTAGAAAGAAAAAAGAATAAAGAAGAAAGAAGAAGGAAGAAAGAGGAAGAAGATGAAGAAGAAGATGAAGAAGAAGAAGTTAGAAAGAGAAGGAGAAAGAAAAATTCTAGGAGAAAGAGAAGGAGGTGTAGGAGAAGGTTATGGAGAAGGAGAAGGAGAAGAAGAAGAGAAAGATGGAGAGGAAGAAGAATAATTGGAAGAAGGAGAACAAGAAAAAGTAGAAGATGAAGAAGAAGAAGAAGAAGAAGAGAATAAGAAGTTATAGTAGAAGAAGAAGAAGAAAAAGAAGAAGAAGAAGAAGAAGAAGAAGATGAGAAAGAATAAGGATAGGAAGTGGAAGGAGAATAAGAAGAAGAAGGGGAAGATGAAGCAGAAGAAGAAGCAAAAGAAGAAGAAGAAGAAGAAGATAAAGATGAGAAAGAACAAGTAGAAGAGGAAGAAGAGGTAGAAGAGGAAGAAGAAGAAGAAGAAGATGAAGAAGAAGTTGAGGAAGAAGAGGAAGAAGAACAAGAGGAGGATGAGAAAGAAGGAGAAGAAGAAGAAGAGGTAGAAGAATAAGAGTAAGAAGAAGAAGAGGAAAAAGAAGAAGAGCAAGATTAGGAATAAGAGGAGGAGGAAGAAGAAGAAGAAGTAAAAAAAGAAGGAGAAGAGGAAAAAGAACAAGATTAAGGGAAAAAGAAGAAGTCAAAGAAGAAGAAGAAAAAGCAGAAGAAGAAGATGATGATGAAGAATAATAAGAATAAGAAGAAGTAATGAAGAGGAAGAAGAAGTAGATGAAGTAGAAGAAGAAGAAGAAGAAGGAGAAGAAGAGGAAGAAGAATTTAAGGAAAAAGAAGAAGAAGAAGAAGAAGAAGAAGAAGAAGAAGTAGAAGAAGAAAATGAAGAGGAAGAAGAAGAAGAAGAAGAAGACAAAAGTGAAGAAGAAGAAGAAGAAGAAGAAGAGGAAGAAGAAGAATAGGAAGGAGAAGAAGAAGAAGAAGAAGATGAAGAAGAAAAGGAAGAAGAAGAAGAAGAGGAAGAAGAAGAAGAAGAAGAAGATGATGATGATGAAGAAGAAGAGAAAGAAGAAGAAAAAGAAGGAGAAGTAGAAGAAGAAGAAGAAGAAGTGGAAGATGAGGAGGAGGAGGAAGAAAAAGAAGAAGAAGAAGAATAAGAAGTGAAAGAGGAGAAAGAAGATGAAGAAGAAGAAAAAGAGGAAGATGAGGAAGAATATTAAGAAGAAAAAGAAAAAGACAACGAACAAAAGGAAGAAGAAGAGAAAAAAGAAGAAGAGAAAGAAGAAGAAGAGAAAGAAGAAGAAGAAGAAGAATACATATTATGGATTAGTGTGTGACGACTTAGGGATTAAGAATTAGGTTTAAGGGATTGGGGCTTAGTCGTTAGGGAGGGAGGGATTTAGGATTATAGATTAGGGATTACAGATTAGATATTAGGGTTTAAGCAATAAGTATTTAGGATTAAGAATGAGGAGTTAGGGATTAGGGATTAGGGTTAGGAATTAGGGATTAGGAATTAGGGATTAGGGATTAGGGAATATGGATTTGGGAATTAGGATTAAGAATTAGGGATTAGATTAAGGATTACATATTAGAAGTTATTGATAATGTATTTTGGATTAAGCATTAAGGATTAACAATTTCCATTTAGAGGTTGGGATTAGGATTTAGAGATTATGAATTAGGAATTAGAGATTAGACATTTAGGATTATGAATTCAAAACAGGGATTAGCGATTAAGGATTAAAGATTAAGGATTAAGGATTAAATACTATATAGATTTGGTATTAGGTATTAAAGATTAGTGATTAAGGATTAGGCATTAGTGATTAAAGATTTAGGATTAGGGTTTAAGGTTGAGGGATTAGGGATTAGGGATTAAGAATTCGGAATGGATTAAATATTAAATATTAGGGATTGGTTATTAGGGATTAAGGATTTGACAATTGGGATTAGCAAACAGAGATTAAGGATTAGGAATTATGGTTTCGTGATAAAGATTAAGATGTAGAAGAAGAAGAAGATAATGGAGAAGAAGAAGATGATGATGATGAAAAATGAAGCAAAAAAAGAAAGAAAGAAAGTAAGAGGAAAGAAAGAAAGCAGAACGAAGTAAGAATAAAAAAGAAAGAAGAAAGAAGAAAAAAAGAAAAAAGAAAGAAGAAGAAAGATGGAGAAAGGAAGAAGAAAGAAACAAGAAGGAAGACGAAAGGAGGAAGAAGGAAGAACAAAGAAGGAAGGAAGAAGGAAGAAAAAAGAAGAAAGAAGAAAAAGGGAAGAAGAAATGAGGAAGAAGAAAGAAAAAAGAAAAAAGAACGAAGAAGAAGCAGAAAGAGAAAGAGAAGGAAAAGGAGGAAGAGGAGAACGAGAAGGAGGTGTAGGAAGATGAAGAAGAAAAAGAAGAACAAGAAGAAGAGAAGAAGAAAATGATGAAGAAGGAGAAGAAGGAGAAGAAGAAGTAGAAGAAGAAGTAGAAGAAGAAGAAGATGAAGAAGATGCAAAACAAGAAGAAATACAAGTAGAAGTAGAAGAAGAAGAAGAAGAAGGAGAAAAAAAGGAAGAAGAATAAGAAGAAGAAAAAGAAGGAGAAGAGGAAGAAGAAGAAAAAGAGGACGAAGAAGACGACGACGAAGAAGAAGAAGAAGAACAAGAATAAAATGAAGAAGAAGAAGAAGTAGAAGAAGAAGAAGAAAACAAGAAGAAGGATAAGAAGATGGAGAAGAACAACAAGAAGAAAAACACGTAGAGGAGGAGGAGGAAGAAGAAGTAGAAAAATAACAAGAAGTAAAAGAAGAAGAAGAAAAAGGGAAAAAAAAGAAGAGCAAGAAGAAGATGAAGTAGAAGATGAAGAAGAAGAAGAAGAAGAAGAAGAAGAAAAAGAAGAAGAAGAAGAAAAAGAAGAAGAAGAAGAGAAAGAAGAAGAAGAGGAATAAGTAGAAGAAGAAAAAGAAGAAGGGGAAAATGAAGAAGAAGTGGAAGAAGTAGAAGACGAAGATGAGGAAGAAGAAGAACAAAAGGAAGAAGAAGAAAAGAGGAAAAGCAAAAAGAAGAAGAAGAAGAAGAAGTAAAAGAGGAAAAGAAAGAAGTGGCAAATTAGGGATTTGGGTTAGGGGATTAGGATTAGGGATTAGAGATTAAGGTTTGATGGATTTGGGATTAGACATTAAAGATTAAAGGCTTGATGATTAGGGATTAAGAATTAAGGGATTAATTGTTAAGGATTAGGGATTAAAGATTAGGAATTTAAGATTAAGGATTAGATATTAGAGATTAGAGAATAAGTATTAGGGATAGCGATTAAAGATTAGAAATAAGAGATGTAGGATTTAGGATAGAGATTAGGAATTGGTGATTAGAGATAAAGGGAATAGGGATTAAGGATTAGGGAGAAAGAAGAAGGAGAAGAATAAGTGTAAGAAAATGAAGAAGAAGGGGGAGGTGAAGAAGTGGAAGAAGAATGTAAAGAAAGAAGAAGAAGAAGAACAAGAAAAAGGGGAAGATGAAAAGGAAAAAGAAGAAGAAGAAGAGGAAGATGAAGTAAGAAGAAGAAGAAGAAGTAGAGGAAAAAGAATAAGAAGAAGAAAAAGATGGAGAAGAGTAAGAAGAAGAAAAAGAGGAAGAAGAAGACGAAGAAGAAGAAGAAGAAGAAGAACAAGAACAAGAAGAAAAGGAAAAAGAAGAAGTAGAAGAGTAAAAAGAAAAGAAGAAGAAGAATAAGAAGAAGGAGAAGAAGAAGAAGAAAAACATGTAGAGGAAGAAGAAGAAGAAGAAGAAAAAGAAGAAGAAAAAGAGAAAGAAGAAGAAGAGCAAGAAGAAGATGACGTAGAAGATGACGAAGAAGAAGAAGAAGAAGGGTAAGAAGAAGAAGAAAAAGAAGAAGAAGAAGAAAAAGAAGAAGAAGAAGAGAAAGAAGAAGAGGAATTTGTAGAAGAAGAAAAAGAAGAAGGGGAAAAAGAGGAAGAAGAGGAAGAAGTAGAAGACAAAGATGAAGAAGAAGAAGAAGAACAAATGGAAGAAGAAGAAAAGAGAAAAAGGAAGAAGAAGAAGAAGAACAAGAAGAAGTAAATGAGGAAGAGGAAGAAGAGATAAATTAGGGATTTGGGATTAAGGGATTGGGACTAGGGATTAGACTTTAAAGATTAAAGGATTAATATTTAGGGATAAGAATAAGAAGAAGAAGTTGAAGAAGTGGAAAAAGAAGATCAGGAAGAAGAAGGAAAAGAAGAACAAGAGAAGAGGAAGAAGAAGAAGAAGAAGAAGAAGAGAAAAGAACAGAAGAAGAAGAATAAAAAGGAGTGCACGAAGAAGAAGATGATGAATAAGAACAAGACAAAGAAGTTGAACGAGAGAGGAAGAAGAAGAAGAAGAAGACGAAGAAGAAGAAGTAGAAGAAAAAGAGGAAGTCAAACAAGAAGAAGAAGGACAAGATGAAGAAGAAGAACACGGAGAAGAAGAAGAAGTAGAAGAAGAAGAAGAAGATGAAGAAGAAGATGAAAAAGAAGAAGAAGAAGAAGAAGAAAGAGAATAAGAAGAAAAGGAAGAAGTAGAAGAAGAAGTAGAAGAAGAAGAAAAAGAGAAGGAGGAGGATGAAGAAGAAGAAGAAGGAGAGGAAGAAGAGGAAGCAAAAGAGGGGGAAGAAGAATAAGAAGAGGAAGAACAAGAAGAAGAGAAGAGGAAGAATAATAATAATAAGAAGAAGATGAAGAAGAAGAAGAAGAAGAAGAATAAGAACTGGAAGAAGAAGAAGAAGAAGAAGAAGAAGAAGATGATGATGAAAATGAACATGAAGAAGGAGAAGAATAAGAAGAAGAAGAAGCGAAAGAGGAAGAAGAAGAAGAAGAAGATGATGATGATGATGAAGTTGAACATGAAGAAGAAGAGGAATAGGAAGAAGAAGAAGCGAAAGTGGAAGAAGATGGAGAAGAAAAACAGAAGAAGAAAAGGATAAAGATGAAGAAGAAGAAGAGCAAGAAGAAGAAGAAGATGAAGAAGCGTAAGGGGAAGAAGAAGAAGAAGTAGAGGAGCAGGAAGAAGAAGAAGAGGCAGAAAAAGATAGATAAAGAAAGAAGAAAGATGAAAGAAGAAAGAAGAAGAAGAAAGAGAAGAAGAAGTAGAAGAAAAATATGGAAGAGAAGAATGAGAAGGGGGTGTAGGAGAAGGAGAAGAAGAAAGTGAAGAAGAAGATGATGATGAGAAAGAAGGAGGTGAAGAAGAACAAGAGGAAGAAGAAGAAGAAGTAGTAGAAGATGAAGAAGAAGAGGAAGAGGAAGAAGAATAAGAAGTAAAAAAGGAAGACGAGGAAGAAGAAGAAGAAGAAGAAGAAGAACAAGAAGAGGGGGAAAAATAAGAATAGGAAGAAGAAGAAGGGGAAGAAGCAGAAGAAGAAGAAGAAAAAGAAAGAAGATAAAGAAGAAGAGGAAGTAGTAGTAGTAAAAGAAGAAGAAGAAGCGAAAGATGAGGAAGAAAAACAAGAAGAGGAAGAAGATGAAGAAGAAGAAGGAGAGGAAGATGAGGAAAAAGTGGAAGAATAAGAAGGAGATGAGGAAGATAAAAGAAGAAGAAAAGGAAAAAGAAGAAGAAAAGGAAAAAGAAGAAGAGCAAGATGAGGAATAAGAGGAGGAACTAGAAGTATAACAAGTACAAAAAGGAGAAGGAGAGGAGGAAAAAGAAGGAAAAGAGGAAAAAAGACTAGAAAAATGAGTAAAAGAAGAAGAAGAAGAAGAAGAACAAGAAGAAACTTGGGATTATGGATTAGGGTTTAGGGATAATAGATTAGATATTATTATTAGGAATTAAGGATAAGGATTCAAGATTAGAAACTAGGGATTAAAAACTAAGGATTAAGGATTAGGGATTAAGAATTAGAGATTAGGTATTTGGTATTAAATATTAAGGATTATGGATTAGGGGTTAACAATTAGAGAGAAAGATGAAGGAGAATGATAGGAGTAAGAAGAAGAAGAAGAAATAGAAGGTGAAAAAG
The DNA here is from genome assembly GCA_023846275.1 of Vanilla planifolia. Lineage (NCBI taxonomy): Eukaryota > Viridiplantae > Streptophyta > Magnoliopsida > Asparagales > Orchidaceae > Vanilla > Vanilla planifolia. The sequence continues at coordinate 133,378 of JAIUJO010000268.1, forward strand.
TAGTAGAAGAAGAAGAAGAAGAAGAGAAAGAAGAATAGAAAGATGAAGAGGAAAAAGAAGAAGAAGAAGAAGAAGAAGAAGAGGAAGATGATGATGAAGAAGAAGAATGGAAGAAGTGAAGAAGAAGAAGAAGAAGAAGAAGAATAAGAAGAAGATGAGGGAGGAGCAGAAGAAGAAGAAGAAGAAGAAGTACAAGTAGAAACAGAAGAAGAAGAAAAAAAAAGAAAAAGGAGGAGAGGAAGAAGAAGAAATAGTGGAAAAAAATTAGAAGAGGAATAAGAACAAGAATAAGAAGGAGGAGGAGGTGGTGGAGGAGGAGGGGAAGAAGAAGAAGAAGAAGAAGAGAAATAAAAACAAGTAGATGTCGGAGAATAGGAAGAAGAACAGGAAGAAAAAAGGAAGAAGAAGAAGAAGAAGAGGAAGAAGAAGGCGTAGAACAACAACAACAACAACAATAATAATAATATTAATGATAATAAAAATAGGAAGAAGAAGAAGAAGAAGAGGAAGAGGAAGAGGAGGAGGAAGAAGAAGAAGAAGAAGAAGAAGAAGAAGAAGAAGAAGAAAGAAGAAAGGAGAAAGAAGAAGGAACAAAGAAGATTAGCGAATGAAGAAAGAAAAAGGAAGAAGGAACAAGGATGAAATAAGAAGGAAGAAAGAATAAGGAACGTGGAGGATAAATCAAGGAACAAGAAGAAAAAGAAGAAGAAGAAGAGGAAGAGGAAGAGGAAGAGGAAGAGGAAGTGGAAGAGGTAGGAGAAAAAGAAGAGGAACAGGAAGAAGAAGGAGAAGAAGAAGAAGAAGATGAAGAAGATGAAGGAGAACAAGAAAAACAAGAAGAAGAAGAAGAAGAAGAAGATGATGATGATGATAAGGAAGACAAAGAAGAAGAGGAAGAAGAAGAAAGAAAAAAAGAAGAAGAAGAAGTAGAAGAGGAATAAGGAGTAGATGAAGAGGATGAAGAAGAAGTGGAAAAAGAAGATGAGGAAGAAGAAGAAGACAACAGAAATAAGAAGAAGTCAAAGAAGAAGAAGAAGAAGAAGACAAAGATGAAGAAGAAGAAATAGAAGAAGAACACGAAGAACAAGAAGAGGACGAAGAAGAAGAAGATGAAGAAGTAGAAGATGAGTGGAAGAAGAAGAAGAGGATGAAGAAGTTGATGATGAAGAGGAAGTAGAAGAAAAAGTAGTAGAAGAAGAAGAAGAAAAAGAAGAAGAAGAAGAAGAAGTGGAAGAAGAAGAAGAAGAAAAAGGAGAATACAAAAAAATAAGTAGTTGTAGATGAAGAAGAAATAGAGGTGGAAGAAGAACATGATGAAGAAGAAGAAGTACAAGAAGTAAAAGAAGAAGAAGAAGTAGAAGTTGAAGAAGAGTAAGAAAATGAAGAACATGAAGAAGAGAAGAAGAAGAAGAAAAAGAAGAAGAATTAGAAGAAGAAGAAGAGGAAGAAGAAGAAGAGGAAGAAGAAGTAGAAGAAGAATAGGTAGAGGAAGAAGAAGAAGAAGAAGAAGGAGAAGAAGCGAAAGAACAAAAAGAAGAAGAAAAGTAGAAAAAAATAAGAGAAGGAAAATATGATGAAGAAGAAGAAGTAGAAAATGAAGAAGAAGAAAAGGAAGAAGAAGAAGAGCATGAAGAAGATGATGAAAAAGAGAAAGAAGAAGAAGAAGAAAAAGAAGATGATGAAGAAGAAGAAGAAGAGGAAGAGGAAGAAGAAGAAGAAGAAGAATAAAAAGAAAGCAGAAGAGCAAGGAAAGAAAAAAGAAGTAATTGAGAAGATGGAATAAGGAAGAAGGAAGAAGGAAAAAGGAAGAAGGAAGAAGATGAAGAAGAAAAAGAAGAAGAAGATGAAGAAGAAGAAGAAGAGGAAGAGGAAGAAGTCGAAGAGGAGGAAGAGGAAGAGGACGAGAAGGAGGTAGAAAAGCACTAAGAGGAATGAGAAGAAGAGGAAAATGAAGAAGACGATAAATAATAAGAAGAAGAAGAAAAAGAAGAAGAAGATGAAGATGAATAAGGTGAAGAAGAAGAAGAAAATGAAGGGAAGAAGAAAAAGAAGATGTAGAAGAAGAAGAGAAAGAGAAGAAGAAGAAGAAGAAGAAGAAGAAGACAAAGAAGAAGAAGAAGAAAAGGAAGAAGTCAAAGAAGTAGAAGAAATGATGATGAAGAAGAAGACGACATAGAAGAACAAATAGAAGATGAAGAAGTGGAAGTGAAGAAGAAGAAGTAGTAGTAGCAGAAGGAGAGGACGATGAAGATAGAAGAAGGAAAAAGAAAGAAAGAGGAAATTAGAAGGAATAAGAAAAAAGATTAAGAACGAATAAGAAAGAAGAAAAAAAAAAAGAAAGTAGAAAGAAGAAGAAAGGGAAGTGAAAGAAGAAAGAAGATGGAAGAAGGAAGAAGGAAGAAGCAAGAAGCAAGAAGGAAGATGGAAGAAGCAAGATTGAAAAAGGAAGAAGGAAGATGGATGGAGGAAGGAATATGGAAGAAGGAAGAAGGAAGAAGAAATAAGAAAGAAGAAAGAAAAAGAAGAAAGAAGAGAGAAGAAAGAAGTAGAAGAATAAGAGGAAGAAGGAGAAGAAAGGGAAAGGAAAGGAGGAAGAAGAGAACAAGAAGGAGAAGGAAAAGAAGAAGGAAAAGGAGGAGGAGAAGAAGAAGAAGATGAGAAAGAAGGAGAGGAAGAAGAACATGAGGAAGAAGGAGAAGAACAAAAAGTAGATGATGAAGTAGAGAAGAAGAAGAAGAATAAGAAGAATAAGGAGGGGTAGAAGAAGAAGAAGACAAAGAAGAAGAAGTAGAAGAAGAAGATGAAGAAAAGGAAGAACGAGAACAAGAAGAAGGAGGAGAGGAAGAAGAAAAATAAGAAGATGAAGAGAAACATGAGGAAGAAAAAATTGAAGAGGAAGAAAAAGAAGAAGAAGGAGAGGAAGACAAGAAAGAAAAGAAAGAAGAACAAGAAGAAGAGGAAGAGGAAGAATAGCAAGATAGGGTACTAGAGGAGGAGGAAGAAAAAGATGTACAAAAAGAAGAAAGAATGGAGGATAAAGAAGGAAAAGAGGAAAAAACAAGAAAAAGGATGGGAGAAAGAAGAAGAGAAAGAATAAGAAAAAGGTAGAAGAAGAAGAAGAAGAAGAAGATGATGATGATTAAGATGAAGAAATAGAAGAAGAAGAAGAGAAAAAGAAGAAGAAGAGGAAGAAGAAGTAGAAGAAGAAGAAGAAGAAGGAGAAGAAGGGAAAGAAGAAGATGAGGAGAGGAAGAAGAAGAAGAAGAAGAAGAAGAAGAAGAAGCAGAAGAAGAAAGAGAAGAAGAAGAAGAAGAAGAAGAAGAGAAAGAAGAAGAAGAAGAAGAATAGGAAGGAGAATAAGAAGAAGAAGGAGACGAAGAAGAAGACAAAGAAGAAGGACAAGCGGAAGAAGAACAAGGAGGAGAAGAAGAAGAAGAGGAAGAAGGGAATGAAGAAGTAGAAGTGCAAGGAGGGGAAGAGGAAGAAAAAGAAGTAGAAGAATTAGAGAAAGAGGAGGAGGAAGAAGAAGAAGAAAAAAAAAGAGAAAGATGAAGAAGAATATGAAGAAGAACAAGAAGAAGACAAGGAAGAAGAAGAAGAAGAAGAAGAAGAATAGAAAGAAGAAGAAGCTGAAGAAGAAGAGGAAGAAGTAGAGGAAGAAGAAGAAGTCTGATTATGGACTAGTGTGTGATAACTTTGATTAAGAATTAGATATTAAGGTTTTGGGATTAGGCATTAAAGACGAAGGGATTCAAGATTATGGATTATGGAATAAGGATTAAAGATTAGGGTTTAGGGAATATGGATTTAAGATTAAGAATTAAGAATTAAGGATTATGGATTAGTGATTAGGGTTGGGGTTTAGGGATTAGGAATTGGGATTAAGAACTAGAGATTCCAAATTATATTGGGGATTACATATTAGGAGTTATTCCTTAATGGATTAAGGATTACGTATTAGGGATTAAGGATTAGGTATTAGGGTTAAAGATTGGGGTTTAGGGTTTATGAATAGGATTTAGAGAATAGAGATTTTGGATTAGGAATTCAGAACAAGGATAAGAGATTAGGGACTAGAGATTAAGGATTAGGAATTGGAGATTACAGATAAGGAATGAAAGATTAGGCATTAAAGATTAGACATTAGGGATTAAAGATTTGGAATTAGGGTTTAAGGATAAGGGATTAGTTATTAAGGATTATGCATGGTTTAAAGATTAAATATTAAGGATTAGTTATTCGTGATTAGGGATTCGACATTGGGGATTAGCGATTAGGGATTAAAAATTAGAGATTAGAGAGAGAGGGATTAGTGATTACAGATTATGGATACGGATGAAGGAGTGCAAGATTAGGGATTATGGTTTTGGGATAAAGAAGAAGAAATATAAGAAGAAAAAGAAAATAGAGAAGAAGAAGAAGATTGAGAAGAAGAAGAAGAAGAAGAAGAAGAAAAAGAAGAAGACGATGATGAAAGAAGTAGAAAAAGAAAGGAAGAAAGAAGGAAGAAGAAGAAAGAAATGAGAAGGAAGAAGGAAGACGGAAGAAAGTAGAAGAAAGAAGAAGAAAGAAGAAAGAAGAAAGAAGAAAAAAGAAAAAAGAAAAAAGAAAAAAGAAAGAAAGAAGGAAGAAGGAAGAAGGAAGAAGAAAGAAGTGAGAAGCAAGAAAGAAGAAGGCTGAAGCAAGAAGAAAGAAGGAAGAAGAAAGAAGAAAGAAGGAAGAAGGAAGAAGATATAAGAAAGAAGGAAGAAGGAAGAAGATATAAGAAAGAAGGAAGGAGGAAGAAGATATAAGAAAGAAGAAACCAAAAAGAACAAAGAAGAAAGAAGAAAGAAGAAGAACAAGAAGAAGGAGTAGGAGAAGATGAAGAAGAAGAAGAAGAAGAAGATGATGAAGATGAAGAAGAAGTAGAAGTAGAAGAAGAAGAAGAAGAAAGAGAAAAAAAGAAGAAGAAGATGAGGAAAAAGAAGAAGAACAAGAAAAAGAAGAGGTAGAAGAAGAAAAAAATAAGAAGTGGAGGAGGAAGAAGAAGAAGAAGAAGAAGAAGACGATGAAGGAGGAGGATAAGGAGAAGATGAAGAAGAAGATGAAGAAGAAGAAGTAGATGATGATGAAGATGAAGAAGAAGTAGAAGTAGTAGTAGTAGTAAAAGAAGAAGAAGAAGAAGAAGGAGAAGAATTAGAAGAAGAAGATGAGGAAAAAGAAGAAGAACAAGAACAAGAAGAGGTAGAAGAAGAAAAAAAGAAGAAGCAAAAGAAGAAGAAGAGGAAGAAGAGAAGGAGGATGAAGAGGAAGAACAACAACAAGAAAAAGAAGGAGAAAAAGAAGAGGAAGATGGCAAAGAATATGATGAAGGACAAGAAGAAGACAAGGAAGAAGGAAAAGAAGAAGAGAAAGAAGGAGCAGGGGAAGAAGAAGATGAAGAAGAAGAAGACAGATTATAGGGTAGTGGACGACGGCTAAAAGATTAGAAATTAGGGATTAGTTATTAGGCGTTAGGAATGGAAGGATTTTGATTTATGGATTAGGGATTAAGGATTAGGAATTAGGGTTTAGGGATTAGGGATTTAGAAATAAGAATTAGGAATTAGGGTGAGGGTTGAGGGACTACGGATTAGATATTAAAGCTTTGGGAAAAAGGAATAGGAATTAGGTATTTGGGATTATATTAGGGATTCAAGAGTAGAGAATCGAAATAAGGGATTAAGGATTAAGTATTATGTATGAGGGATTAAGGATTAAGGTTTTGGGATTATGAATTAGGGATTAGAGGTTAGAGATTTATGATTAAGAATTAAAGACAAAGATGAGAGATTAGAGATTAGGGATTATAGATCAAGGAAGATTAGAGATTAGGTATTAAAGATTAGGAATTAGGAATTAGGGATTAAGGACTAGGGAGAAAGAAGAAGAAGGACATGAGTAAGAAGAAGAAGAAAAAGAAGGCAAAGTAGTAGTAGTAGAAGAAGAAGAAGAAGAAGAAGAAGAGGAAGAGGAAAGGGACGATGAAGAGGAAGAAGAAGAAGAAAAAAAAGAAAAAGATGAAGAACAAGAACAAGAACAAGAAGAAGAGAAGAAGAAGTAGAAGAAGAAGAAGAAGAAGAAGAAGAAGAAGAATAATAAGAGAAAGAAGGAGGAGGAGAAGAAGAAGTAGAAGAAGCAAAAATAAAAGAAGAAGGAGAAGGAGGAGAAGAAGACAAAAATAGAAGAAAAAGAAATAAAAGAGGAAGAGTAATAAGAACAAGAGTGAGAAGAAGAAGAAGAAGAAGTAAAAGAAGAAAAATAAAGTAGAAGAAGAAGAGGAAGAAGAACACGAAGAAGAAGAAGAAGACGATGAAGAAGAAGAAAGAGAAGAAGAAGAGGAAGAGAAAAAAGAAGAAGGCGAAGAAGAAGAAGTAGAATAATTTTATAACCATCGTAATAATAATAATAAGAAGAAGAGAAAGAAGAAGAAGAAAAAGAAGAAGACGAAGAAGAAGAGAAAGAAGAAGAAGAAGATGAGAAGATGAAGAGGAAGAAAATGAAGAAGTAGAAGATGAGGAGGAAGAAGAAAAAGAAGAAAAAAGTAGAAAGAAGAAGAAACAAGAAAGATGAAAGAAGAAAGGAGAAGGAAGAAAGCAAATGGGGGAAGGAGGAAAGACAACAAAGAAGGAAGAAGGAAAAAGAAGGATGAAGGAAGAAAGAAGAAGGAAGAAGGAATACGGAAGAGGGAAGATAGAAGAAGGAAGACGAAGAAAAAGAAGAAGAAAAAGAGGAAGAGGAAAAGGAAGAGGAAGAGAAAGAGGAAGGGGTAGAAGAAGATGAAGAGGAAGGGGAAGAAGAAGGAGAAAGGGAAGAAGAAGAAGTAAAAGAAGATGAGGAAGAAGAACAAAAAGAAGAAGATGAGAAAAAAGAAGAAGAAGAAGAAGAAGAAGAAGAAAAGAAAAAGAAGAACAAGAAGTAGGAGAGGAATAAGAAGTTGATGAAGATTATGAAGAAGAAGAAGAAGTGGAAAAAGAGGACATAGAAGAAGAAGAAGAAAAAAAAGAAGAAGAAAAAAAGAAAAGGAGGTAGAAGAAGACAAAGAAGAAGAAGAAGATGAGGAAGGAGAGGAAATAGAAGATGAAGAAGAAGAAGAAGAAGAAGAGGAAGAAGAAGAATTAGAGGAAGAAGATAAAGGAGTAGAAGAAGAGAGGAAGAAGAAGAAGACAAAAAAGAAGTAGAAGAAGTAAAAGAAGAAGTAGTAGAAGAGAAAGAAGAAGAAGAAGAAGAAGAAGAAGAAGAAGAATAGGAAGGAGTAGCTGAAGAAGAAGAAGAAGAAGAAGAAAAAAGAGGAAGAAGAATATGAAGAAGAAGAAGAATAAGTAGTAGTAGTAGAAGAAGTAGAAGAAAAGAAAGAACAAGAAGAAGAGAAGGAGATGAACAACAAGAGGAAGAGGAAGGAGAAGAAGTAGAATAAGAAAGAAGAAGAAAGAGGAAAGAAAAAAAATAGGTAGAGAGAAGATGGAATAAAGAAGAAGAAGAAGAAAAGGAAGACGAAGAAATTGAAGAGGAGGATAGAGAGGTAGAGAAGAAGGAAGAAGAAGATGAAGTGCAAGGGGAAGAAGATGGAGTGTAAGGGGAAGAAGAAGAAGAAGAAGCAAAAAATGATGATGAAGGAGAAGAAGATGAAGAAGATCAAGAAGAAGTAGAAGAAGAAGATGAAGATGAAGAAGAAGAAGATGAAGAAGAAGAAGAAGAAGAAAATGAAGATGAAGAAGAAAAAGAAGAAGATGAAAAGGAAGAAGAGGAGTAAGAAGAAGAAGAAGGAAAAGAAGAAGAAGAAGAAGAGGAGGAGGAGAAAGAAGAAGGAGGAGAAGAAGAAGAAGTAGAGAAGAAGAAGTACAAGACAAAGAAGAAGAAGAAGAAGAAGAAGACGAAGAAGAAGAAGAAGCAGAAAAAGAAGAAGATGAAGAGGAAATCAAAGAAGAAGAAGAAAAAGAAAAAGAGGATGACGAAGTCAAAGAAGTAGAAGAAGAGATGAAGAAGAAGAAGAAGAAGTAGACGAAGAAGAACAAGTAGAAGAAGAAGAAACAAAATAAGTAAAACAAGAAGAAGGAGAAGAAGAAAAAGAACAACAAGAAAATGAAGTAGAGGAGGAAGAAGAAGAAGAAGAAGAAGAAGAAGAGCAGTAAGAAGAAAAGGAAGGAGAAGAAGAAGTAGAAGAAAAAAAGAACGATGAAGAGGAGGAAGAAGAAGAAGAATAAGAGGAAGATGAATAAGAAGGAGACGAAGAAGAAGAAGAAGAAGAGGAAGAAAAAGGAAAAGAGGAAGAAGAAAAAGAAGACAAAGAATAAGAAGAGGAAGAGGAGGAGGAAGAAGAAGAAGGAGAAGAAGAAGAGGAGGAGGAAGATGAGAAAGAATAAGAAGAAGAACAAGAAGAGGACAAGGTAGTTAAAAAAGGAAAAGAGAAAGAAGAAGAAGAGAAAGAAGAAGAAGAAGAAGAAGACAGATCATAGAGTATTGGGCAACGTCCTAATGATTAGGAATTAGGTGTTAGAGATTGGGGATAACGCGTTAGGGAGGGAGCGATTCAGATTTATCGAGTAGGGTTTATGGATAAAGGATTAGGGCTTAGGGATTAGGGATTAAGAATTAGGAATAAGTCTTAGGGTTTAGAGATTAGGGATTAGGTATTAGGGATTTGGGATAAAAATTAAGAATTATATATTAAGGATTAGATTCTGGATTAGGGATTAGAAATAAGGTATTAAAAGATTAAGGATTTAGTGTTAAGCATTAGGGATTAAGGATTAAAGTTTGGGGATTATCTATTAGGGATTATTGGTTAGAGATTTTGGATTAGGAATTCAAGACAAGGATTAGGGGTTAGGGATTAGGGATTATGAATTAAGGGCTAGGGATTAAGAATTTGAGATTAGGGATTAGGTATTAAAGATTAGGTATTACGAATTAAGGATTAGGGAGAAAGAAGAAGGAGAAGGATAAGAGCCAGAAGAAGACGAAGAGAAAGAAGGTAAAGCAGTAGTAGAAGAATAAGAAGAGGAGGAAGAAGGGGAAGACGAACAGGAAAAAGAAGTAAAAGAAGAAGAAGAAGATGATGATGATGATGAAGAAGAAGGAAATGAGAACTAGAAAAAGAAGAAGAAGAATAATAATATAAAGAAGAAGGAGAAGAAAAAGAAGAAGAAGAAGAAGAAGAAGAAATAGAAGAAAAAGAAGAAAAAGAAGAAAAAGAAGAAAAAGAAGAAGAAGGAGGAGGAGAAGGAGAAGAACAAGAAATAGAAGAAAAAGAAATAAAAGAGGAAGAAGAATAAGAACAAGAAGGTGAAGAAGAAGATGTAGAAGAAGAAGAAGAAAAAGAAGAAAAACAAGTAGAGGACAAAGAAGAGGAAGAGGAACGGAAAGATGAAGAGGACAAAGAAGAACAACAAGAAGAAGAAGAAGAGAAAAAAGAAGAAGAGAAAGAAGACAAAGATGTAGAATAATAATAATAATAAGAGGAAAAAGAAGAAGAAGAAGAACCAGAAGAAGAAGAAGAAGAGGAAGTAAAAAAATGAAGAAGAAGAAAAAGATGAAGATGAGAAAGAAGAAGAAAAAGAAGAAGTAGAATGAAGAAGAAGGAAGAAAGATGAAAGAAGTAAGAAGAAGAAAGAAAGAAGATGGGTGAAGAAAGAAAGAAGAAGGAAGAAGGGAGAAGGAAAAGGAAGAAGGAAGAAGGAAGAAATAAGGAAAAAGGAATAAGGAAGATGGAAGATACAAGAAGCAAGAGGATGATGAAGAAGAAGAAAAAGAAGAAAAAGAAGAGGAAGAGGAAGAGAATGAGGAAGAGGTAGGGGAAGACGAAGAGGAAGGGGAAGAAGAAGGAGAAAATGAAGAAGAAGAAGAAGAAGAAGATGAAGAAGAGGAAGAAGAGGTAGAAGAAGAAGATGATGATGATGAGGAAGTAGTACAAGAAGAAGATGAAGAAGAAAAAGATAAAGTAAAAGAAAAGGACGAAGAAGTAGAAAAGGAATGAGAAGAAGTTGATGAAGAAGAAGAAAAAGTGGAAAAAGAAGACAAGGAAGAAGAACAAGAAGAAGAAGAAGAGAAGATGAAGTAGAAGAAGACAAAGAAGAAGAAGAAGAGGAAATAGAGGAAGAAGAGGAAACCGAAGAAGAAGAAGAAGAAGAAGAAGAGGTGAAGGAAGAAGAAGATGAAGAAGAAGAAGATGAAGTAGAAGAAGTGAGGAAGAAGAAGAAGAAGAAGAAGAAGAAAAAGTAGTAGAAGAAGAAGAATAAGAATAAGAAGAAGAAGAAGAAATAAAAGAAGAAGAAGAAGAAAAAGAGGAGGAAGAAGAAGATGAAGAAGAAGAAGAAGAAGAATAAGAAAAGTAAAAATAAGAAGAAGAGAAGAAGAAGGAGAAGATGAAGAAGAAGAAGTAGAAGAAGATGAAGAAGAAGGATAAGAAGAGAAAGAAGAAGAAGAAGAGAAAGAAGAAGAAGTAGTAGTAGTATTAGTAGTAGTACAAGAAGAAGAAGAAGAAGAATGGGAAGAGGAAGTTGAAGAAGAAGAAGAAAAAGAAGAAGAAGAGAAGAAGGAGAAGATGAGGAAGAAGAAGAAGATGAAGCAAAAGAAGAAGAATAAAATGAAGAAGAGGAATAGCAAGAAGAAGAACAAGATGAAGAAGGGAAAGAAGAAGAAGAAGAAGAAGAAAAAGAAGAAGAAAAAGAAAGAAGAAGAAAGAAGAAAGAAAAAGAAGGAAGAGAGAAGATAGAAGAAAGAAGAAAGAAGAAGGAAGAAGGAAGAAGATGAAGAAGTAGAAGAAGAAGATGATGAAGGAGAGGAAGAGAAAGAGGAGGTAGAGGAAGATAAGGAGAAGGGGAAGAAGAAGAAGAAGAGGATGAAGATGAAGAAGAAGAAGAAGAAGAAGAAGAAAATGATGATGATGGTGATGAAGAAGAAGAATAAAATGAAGAAGAATAAGAAGAGGAAAGAGAAGAAGAGGAGGAGTAAGAAGAAAAAGAAGACAAAGAATAAGAAGAGGAAGTGGAGGAGGAGGAGGAGGAAGAAGAAGAAGAAGAAGAGAAAGATGTGGAAGAATAGGAAGAACAACAAGAAGAGGACAAGACAGAAGATAATGGAAAAGAGAAAGAAGAAGAAGAGAAAGAATAAGAAGTAGAAGACAAATTATAGAGTAATGGGCGACGTCCTATATATTAGGAGTTAGGTATTAGAATTGGGGATAACGCGTTAGGGAGGGAGGGTTTGAATTTATCAATTAGGGTTTAGGGATTAGGGATTCGGGATTAAGAATTAGGAATAAGGCTTAGGGTTTAGATTAGGGATTAGGGATTAGGTGATAGGGATTTGGGGAAAACAATTAGGAATTAGTTATTAGGGATTAAATTATGGATTAGGGATTGGAAATTGGGGATTAAAAGGTTAAGGATTTATTATTAAGCATTAGGGAATAATGATTAAGGTTTTGGGATTATTTATTAGGGATTAGAGATTTTGGATTCAAAATTCAAGACAAGGATTTGAGAATAGACACTAGGGATTTTGGGTTAAGGATTAAGAATTTGAGATTAGGGATTAAGAATTAAAGGTTAAGGATTATGAATTAAGGCTTAAGTATTAGGGAGAAAGAAGAAGGAGAAGGATAAGAGCAAGAAGAAGACAAAGAAAAAGAAGGTGTAGCAGTAGAAGAAGAAGAAGAGGAAGAAGAAGAAGGGGAAGACGAAGAGGAAAAAGAAGTAGAAGAAGTAGAAAAAGAAGAAGAAGAAGTACACAGAGAAGAAAAAGAAGAAGAAGAATAAGAAGAAGAGGAAGAAGACAAAGATGTAGAATAATAATAGTAATAAAAATAATAATAAGAGGAAAAAGAAGAAGAAGAAGAAGAAGATGAGGAAGTAAAAAAAACGAAGAAGAATAATAAGATGAAGATGAGGAAGAAGAAGAAAAAGAAGTAGAAAGAAGAAAGATGAAAGAAGTGAGAAGAAGTCAGAAAGAAGATCGACAAAGGAAGAAAGAAGAAGGAAGAAGGAAGATGGAAAAGGAAGAAGGAAGAAATAGGGAAGAATGAATGACGAAGATGGAAGATAGAAGAGGGAAGAAGATGATAAAGAAAAAGAAGAACAAGAAGAGGAAGAGGAAAAGGAAGGGGATGAGAAAGAGGAAGAGGTAGGAGAAGACGAAGAGGAAAGGGAAGAAGAAGGCAAAAACGAAGAAGAAGAAGAAGGAGAGGAGGAAGAAGAGGAAGATGAAGAAGAAGAAGATGATGAGGAAGAAGAATAAGAAGAAGACGAAGAAGAAAAAGAAATAGAAGAAGATGAAGTAGAAGAGGAATGACAAGAAGTTGATGATGAAGAAGAAGAAGAAGAGCAAAAAGAAGACCAGGAAGAAAAAGAAGAAGAAGAAGAAGAAGAAGAAGAAGAAAAGAAGAGGAAGTAGAAGAAGGCAAAGAAGAAGAAGAAGAAGAAAAAGTGGAAGAAGAGGAAATCGAAGAAGAAGAAGAAGAAGATGAAGAAGAAGAAGAGGAGGAGGAAGAAGAAGAAGAAGAAGAAGAAGAACAAGAAGAAGATGAAGTAAAAGAAGTGAAGAAGAAGAAGAAGAAGAAGATGAAGAAGAAGAAGAAGAAGAAGAAAAAGTAGTAGAAGAAGTAGAATGAGAATAAGAAGAATAAAAAGAAATAAAAGAAGAAGAACAAGAAAAAGAGGAGGAAGAAAAAGATGTAGAAGAAGAAGAAGAAGAATAAGAAAAGGAAGAATAAGAGGAAGAGAAGAAGAACGAGAAGAAGAAGAAGAAGTAGAAGAAGAAAAAAAAAAATAAGAAAAGGAAGAAGAAGAAAAAAAGGAAGAAGTAGTAGTAGTAGTAGTAATAAAAGAAGAAGAAGAAGAATGGGAAAAGAAAGTAAAAGAAGAAGAAGAAAAAAAAAGAAGAAAAGAAGAAGGAGAAGGTGATGAAGAAAAAGAAGATGAAGAAAAAGAAGAAGAAAATGAAGAAGGGGAGCAACAAGAGGAAGAGGAAGGGAAAGAAGAAGAAGAAGAAGAAGAAGAAGAAAAAGAAAGAAGAAGAAAGAGGAAAGAAAAAGAAGGAAGAGAGATGATGGAAGAAGGAAGAAGATGACGAAGTAGAAGAAGAAGAAAGAGAGGAAGTGGAAAGGAGTTAGAAGAAGATAAGGGGAAGGGGAAGAAGAAGAGGAAGAGGACGAAGATGAAGAAGAAGAAGAAGAAGAAGAGGAAGAGGAAGAAGAATAAGAAGAAGAACAAAATGAAGTAGAAGAAGAAGAAGAAGAAGAAGAGCAATAAGAGGAATAAGAAGAAGAAGAAGAAAAAGAAGAAGTGGAAGAAGAAGAGGTGGAGGAAGAGGAAAAAGGAGAAGAAGAAGAAGAAGAACAAGAGAAGAAGAAGAAGAAGAAGAAGATGAGAAAGAAGATGTTGAAGAAGAAGAAGATTATGATGAAGAGGAAACCAACGAAGAAGAAATAAAATTTATAGAAGAAGAGATGAAGAAGAAGAAGTAGTAGAAGAAGAAGAAAAAGAAGAAGAAGAAAAAGAAGAAGAAGAAGTAGAGATGGAGGAAGAGGAAGAAGAAGAAGAACAAAAACAAGAAAAAGAAGAAGAAGAAGATGAAGAAGAAGGAGGAGTGTAAGATGAAGAACAGGAAGGAGAAGGAGTAGAAGACGAAGGGGAAGAAGAACAAGAAGAAGAAGAGGAAGAAGAAGAAGAAGGAGAAGGAAAGAAGAAGACGAGGAAGTGGAGGATGAAGAATAAGAAGGACTGGTAGAAGAAGAAGAAGAGGAGGAGGAAGAAGAAAAAGATGAAGAAGAATAAGCAAAACAAGGAGAAGAAGAGAAAGTAGAAGAAAAAGAAGAGGAAGTTGAAGAAGAATAGGAAGATGAAGAAGAAGAGTGCAAGGAAGAAGCAAAGGAAGAAGAGAATAAAGGAGAAGATGAAGAAGAAAAAGAAGAAGATAGATTATAGAGTTGTGGGCGATGGCTTAAAGATTAAGAATTGGATATTAGGGATTGGGGATTATGTGTTAGGGAGGGAGGGATTTAGATTTATGGATAAGGGATTAAGGATTAGAGATTAGGGTTTATGGATTAAAGATTTGTGATTAAGAATTTGTAATTTGGGTTAGGGTTTAGGGGTTAGGGATTATGTAATAGGGATTTGGGAATAAAGATTTAAAATATGGTAATAGGGATCAGATTAGTGAATAAGAAGAAGAAGTAGAAGATGAAGAAGAAGAAGAAGAGGAAGAAGAAGAAGTAGAAGAAGAAGGAGAAGCAAAAGAGGAATAAGAAGAAGAAGATGAAGAAGAATGAAAAGAAGTAGTAAGAGAAGAAGAAGTGGAAGAAGAGGAATGGGAAGGAGAAGAGGAAGAAGAAGGAATTAGGAATTAAGGATTAGTTATTCGAGTCAAGGTTTATAGATTAGGGATTAGGTAATAAGTATTTGGGAATTAGGATTAAGATTTATTGATTAGGGATTAGATTAGTGATCACAAATTAGGAGTTATTGACTAAAGGATTAAGGATTAAATATTAGGGATTAAGGATTAGGGGTTATGGATTAAGGATTGGGGTTTAGGGATTAAGTATTAGAAATTAGAGATTAAGAATTAGGTATTAAAGATTAAGGTTTAAGGATTAGACATTAGGGATTAAGGATTTTGGTTTAGGGTTTAAGGATTAGGGATTAGGGATTAAGGATTATGTATAAGGGATGAATTAAAGATTAAATATTAAGGATTAGTTAATAGGGATTAAGGATTTGACAATGGGGATTAGCAATTAGAGGATTTGGGATTATAGATTAGGTTTTATTGATAAGCGTATACGGGATTAGGGATTGTGATTTCAAGATAAAGAAGAAGAAGGAGAAGAAGAGGAAGATGGAGAACAAGAAGAAGAAGCAGAAGAAGAAGAACAAGAAGACGATTATGATAGAAGAAGAAAAAGAAAGAAAGAAGGAGAAAGAAAGAAGAAGAAATAAGGAAGAAGAAAGAAGAAGGAAGAAGAAGTAAGAAGAAAGAAGAAAGAAGAAAAAAGATAAAGAAAAGAAGAAAAAAGAAAGAAAGAAGAAGGAAGAAGGAAGAAGAAAGAAGCGAGAAGCAAGAAGGAAGAAGGAATAAGGAACAAAGAAGAAGGAAGAAGGAAGCCAGAAGGAAGAATATATAAGAAAGAAAGAAAAAAGAATAAAGAAGAAGAAGAAGAAGAAGAAGAAGAAGGTGAAGGAAAAGGAGGAAGAGGAGAACGACAAGGAGGTGTAGAAGAAGGATAAGGAGAAGAAGAAGAAGAGAAAGAAAAAGAGAAAGAAGAATAAGAGGAAGATAAGGAAGAAGAAAAAGAAGTAAATGAAGAAGAAGAAGAAGAGAAGAAGTAGAAGAATAAAAAGAGGTAAAATAAGAAGAAGAAGAAGAAGAAGAAGAATAAGTGAAAGAAGAAGAACCAAAAGAAGAAGAAGTAGAAGAAGAAGGGGAAGAAGAAGGACAAGAGGAAGAAGAAGAAGAAGAAGAAGAAAAAGAGGAAGAAGAAGAAGAAGAAGAAGAAGAATAACAAGAAGAAGAAGAAGAAGAAGAAGAAGGAGGAGAAGAAGAAGAAGGAGAAGAAGAAGAAGAAGAAGAAGATAAAGATAACGAAGAAGAAGAAGAAGAAGTAGAAGAAAAGAAGAAAAAGCGGAATAAGAAGAAGAATAAGAAGAAGAAGAAGAAGAAGAAATGGAAGAAGAAGAAGAAGAAGAAGTATAAGAAGAGGAAGAAGAAGAAGATTCAAAAGAAGGAGAAAAGGAAGAAGAAGTTGAAAAGAAATAAAAGAAGAAGAAAAAGAACAAGTAGGAGAAGAAGAAGAAGAAGAAAAATAAGAAAAACAAGTAGAGGAAGAAGAATAGGAAGAAGAAGAAGAAGAAGAAGAAGAAGGCGAAGAAGAAGAAGAAAAAGAAGAACAAGTAGAAGAAAAGGAAAAAGAAGAAGAAGAAGAAGAAGGGAAGAAGAAGAAATAAAAAAAGAAGAAGAAGAAGATGATTGAAAAGGAGATGGCGAAGAAGAAGAAGAAAAGAAATAGAAGAAGAAGAAAAAAGAACAAGTAGTGGAAGAAGAACAAGAAGTGGAGGAAGAAGAAGAGGAAGAAGAACAAGATGATGAAGAAGAAGAAGACAAAGAAGAAGAAAAAAGAAGAAGAAGAAGAAGAAAAGGAAAAAAGAGAAGAGAAAGAAGAAGACATAGAAGAATAATAACAATAAGAAGAAGAAGAAGAAGAAGAGAAAAAACAAGAGGAAGAAGAAGAAGAAGAAGAAGAGGAAGAAGAAGAAGATGATGAGGAAGTAGAAGAGGAAGAAAAAGAAGAAGAGGAAGATGAGGAAGAAGAAGAAAAATAAGATGTAGAAAGGAGAAGAAATAAGAATTTGGAAAGAAGAAGGAAGAAAGAAGGTGGATGAAGGAAGAAAGAAGAAGGAAGAAGGAAGATGGATGAGGAAGAAAGAAGAAGGAAAAAAGGAAGAAAAAGAAGGAAGAAGGAATAAGGAAGATGGAAGAAGGAAGAAGATGATGATGAAGAAGAAGAAGAAAAGGAAGAGGAAAGAAAGAGGAAGAAGAAGAGAGAGAGATAGTAGAAGACAAAAAGAAAGGGGAAGAAGAGGGAGAAGAGGTAGAAGAAAT
>JAIUJO010000268.1:160000-182500 GCA_023846275.1 Vanilla planifolia
TTTGGGTTTAGAGATTTGTTATTATGTGTTAGGGAGTAGGGATTTGGGAATAAGGTGTAGCGATAAAGATCAGGGACTAGGGATTAGACATTAGGTTTTAGTATTAAGGATTAGGGATCAGGAAATAAAAAGAAGTAGAAGAAGAAGAAGTTGAAGAAGATGAAGAAGAAAAAGAAGAAGTGCAAGAACAAGAATCAGAATAAGAAGAGGAAGAAGAAGAAGAAGAAGAAGTGCAAGAACAAGAATCAAAATAAGAAGAGGAAGAAGAAGAAGAAGAAGAAGAAGAGGGGATGAAGGAAAAGAAGAAGAAGAAGATGAAAGGGAAGAGGTAAAAGAAGAGGAAAATGTAGAAGAAGAAGAAGTAGTAGTAGAAGAAGAAAAGGAATAAAGAAAGAAGAAGAAGAAGAAGAAGAGGAAGAAAAGTAGTTGGTAGAAGAAGAAAAGGAATAAAGAAGAAGAAGAAGAAGAAGAAGAGGAAGAAAAGGAGTAGGAAGAAGAAGAGGAAAAAGAGGAAGAACAAAAGCAAGAAGAAGAAATGAAAGAAAAAGAAGAGGAAAAGGAGGATGAAGAAAAGAAGAAGAAGAAAAGGAAGAAGAAGAAGAAGAAGTAGAAGAGGAAGAAGAAGACAACGAAAAGGAAGACGAAGAAGAAGAAGAAGAAGAAGTGGAAGAAGAAGTGGAAGAAGAGGAAGAAGAAGAAGAAGATGAAGAGGAGGAAAGTTAAGAAGACGAAGAAGAAGAATAGGAAGAGGAGGAAGAAGATGAAGTAGAAGAAGAAGAAAAAGTAGATGAAGAAGAAGAAGAAAATGACGAACAAAGGATAAGAGTAAGAAGACGAAAAAGAAGAAGAAAATGATGAAAAAGAAGAAGAAAAAAAAAGGAGAAGAGAATGAAGAAGAAGAAGATGGAGGAGAATAAGAAGAGGAAGATGAAGAAGAAGAAGAGGAAAAAGAATTAGAAAAAGTACAAGAAGAAGAAGAATAAGAGGAAGGAGAAGAAGAAGAAGAAAAAGAAGAAGAAAAGAATAAGAAAAAGAAGAAGAGAGGAGGAAGAAGAAGGAGAAGGAGAAGAAGAAGAAGAAGAAGAAGAAGAAGAAGCAGTCGAGGAGGAAGATGAGAAAAGATAGCAAGAAGATGAGTAAGAAAAAGAAGTGGAAGAAGAAGAAGAGGAAGGAGAAGATGGAGAAGAAGAAGGAGTAGAAGAAGAAAAAGCAGGAGAAGAAGAAGAAGAAGAAGAAGAAGAAGAAGAGTAAGAGGAAGAAGAACAAGAAGAAGAAGGGAAAGATGAAGAAGAAGAAGAAGAAGAGGAAGAAGTCGGAGAAGAACAGGAAGAAGATGTGGAAGAAGAAGAAGAATAAGCCGAGTAACAAGAGGAAGACAAAGTAGAAGAAGAAGAAGAAGAATAAGAAGAAGAAGAAGAAGAAGAAGAAGAAAAAGAGGAAGAGAAAGACGAAGAAGAAGAAGAAGAGGTAGAAGAAGAAGAACTAGTAGTAGAAGAAGAAAAAGAAGAATAAGAGAAAGAAGAAGAAGAGAAAGAAGAAGAAGAAGGAGAATAGTGAGACAAAGAAGAGAAGAAGGTGAAGAACAAGAAGTACAAGAAGAAGAAGATGAAGAAGAAGAAGAAGTTGATGATGATGAGGAGGAGGATTAAGAAAAAGAAAAAGAAGAAAAGATGAAGAAGAAGAAGAAGGACAAGAAGAAGACAAGAAGAAGAAGAAGAAGAAGAAGAAGAAGAAGAAGTAATAGAAGAAGAAGAAGTAGGGGAAGAAGAAAAACTAGAAGTTGAAGGAGAAGACGATGATGAAGAAGAAGAAGAAATAGAAGTGCAAAAAGAAGAAGAAGGAGAAGAATAAGAAGAACAAGAAGAATAAGAAGATGAAGAAGAAGAATAAGAACATGAAGAGGAAGAAGGAGAGGAAGAAGAAGATGATGAAGAAGAAAAGGAAAAAGAAGAAGAAGAAGAAGGCAAAGAAGAAGGAGAAGAAGAAAAAAAAAGAAGAAAAAGAAGTAGAAGAAGAGGAGGAAGAAGAAGAAGAAGATGAATGAGAGGAGGAAGAAGAAGAGGAACAAGTAGAAGAGGAACAAGTAGAAGAGGAACAAGTAGAAGAGGAAGGTGAGGAAGAAGAGAAAGAAGAAGAAGATGAAGATAAAGATGATGAAGAAATAGGGGAAGAAGAAGAAGAGGAAGAAGAAGAAGAAGAAGAAGTAGAAGAAGAAGAGAAAGAAGAGATGGATTAGAGATTATGGATTAAGGGATATGGATTGGAGATTATGGGTTAAGGAAGGAAGGATTAGGGATTAGGTATAAGGGAATATGGATTAATGATTAGGGAGAAAAGGATAAGTGATTGAGAATTACAAATTTAAGGATTATAGATTATGGAGTTAGCAATTAGGGATTAGGGTTTAAGGATTAAAGATTAAAGAGTAAGGATTAAGAAATAAGTGATTAGTACTAAGGATTAAGTATTATTATTAAAGGATTATAGATTGGATTAGAGATGAAGAGATTAATAATTAGAGATTAAAGATTATGGATTAAGAATTAAGTTATTAATTATTCAAGATTAATGATTAGATATTAGGGATATAAGATTAGGGATTAGGGAATAGGGATTAAGGATTAGAGATTAAATATTAAGAGCATAAGATTCAGGATTAGAGATTAAGAATTAAAGATTAGAGATTTAGGGATTATGATTAAGATTAGAGATTATGGATTATGGATTATAGATTAAGGATTAAGGATTAAGGATTAGGTATTAGAGACTAGTGTTTAGGGAGTAGTGATTAAGGATTAGAGGTTACAGATTAATGATTTAGGATTAAGGGTAGAGATGGATTAGGGATTAAGGGTTAGGGATTAAGGAGAAGGAAGAAGGAAGAAGAAGAAGAAGGAAGAAAGATGAAGGAAGAAGGAAAGAAGAAGAAGAAGAAGAGGGAGAAGAAGAGGAATAATAAAGAAGAAAGAAGATAGAAGAAGAAAGAAGGAAGAAGAAAGAACGAAGGAGATAGGAAGAAGGAAGAATGAAGAAGAAAGATGAAAGTAGAAAGAAGAAAGTAGAAAGAGGAAAGAAGAATGGAGGAAGAAGAAGAAGAAGAAGAAGAAGAAGAAGAAGAAAAGGAAGAAGAGGAAGAAGAATAGGAAGAAGAAGAACAAGAAAAGAAGAAGAAGGAGAAGAAGAAGCTGAGGATAAAGAAGATAAGGAGGAAGAGGAACAAGAAGAAGAAAAAGAAGAAGAAGAAGAAAAGGAAGAAGAAGAAGAAGAGAAGGAAGAAGAAGAAGAAGGGGAAGATGAGAAAGAAGAGGAGGAAGAAGAAGAAGAAGAAGAAAATGAAGAAGAAGTAGAAGAAGAGGAAGAAGATGAAGAAGAAGAAGAGGATGAAGAGATGGATTATGGACTAGGGGTTAAAGATTAGGGATTAAGAAGGGTGGGATTAGGGATTAGATGTTAGAGATTAAGGATTAGAGATTAAAGAAGTGGATTAGTAACAAAGTATTAGGGTTTGGGGATTAAGTATTAGGGATTAAAGAGTAGGGATTAAGTAAAAGTAATAAGCATTAGAGATTAAGGATTAAAAATTAGGGATGAAGGGATTAATGATTAGGGATTAATTACCAAGGATTGTGGATTAAAGATTTAGGATTAATGATTACAAATTAGGGAATAAGAATTAGGGATTAAGGATTTGGGATTCAGGATTATGAATTAGAGTTTAAGGATTACAGATTAAATGATTAAATTAGGAATATGGTTTAAGGATTAGGAATTAGGTATTAGGGAATAGGGATTAAAGATTAAGGATTAGGGATTAGTGACTAGAGATTAGGGATTGAGGATAAAGGGTTAGGGATTAAGGATTAAATACTTAACATTAGGGATTAGAGATTAGGGATTATGGGTTAAGGATAGATTAAGGATTAGGGATTAGAGATTAAGGATCGAGAATTAAGAATTAGGAATTATGGATTAGATAGTAAGGATTAGGGATTTGGGAGGGATGAATTAGGATACATAGATTTTGGGATGGGAAATTTGCTAGGAATGTATTAAGGAGTAGGGATTAAGGATTACAAAGAAGAATGAGAAGAAGAAGAAGAAGAAGAAGAATTAAGGAAAAGAAAAAGAAGGTGATAAGGATGAATAAGAAGAAAAAGAAGAAGAAAAAGTATATGAAGAAGATGTAGGAGACGAAGAAGAGCAAGAAGAAGAAGAGGAAAATTAATAAGAAAAATTAGAAGAAGAAGAAGAAGAGGAAGAAGAAGAAGAAGAAGAAGAAGAAGAAAAAGAAAAAGAAAAAGAAAAAGAATAAGAAAAGAAGAAGTAGAAGAAGAAGAAGATGATGAAGAAGAAGAGAATGAAGTGGAAGAGCAAGTATAAGAAGAAGTGAAGGAAGAAAAAGTAGAAGAGGATGAAGAACAAGAAGAAGAAGAAAAGGAAGAAGAATTCAAAGAATAAGAAGAAGAAGAAGAGGAGGAAGAAAAAAAAGAAGGAAGAGGAAGAAGAAGAAGAAGAAGAAGAAGAAGATGAAGAAGCAAAAGAAGTAGGAGAATAAAAAGAAGAGGAAGAAGTGGAAGAAGAGGAAGATGATGAAGAAGAATAAGAAGATTAAGAAGAAGAAGAAGAAGAAAGAGAAAAGGAAGAAGAAGAAGAAGAAGAAGAGGAAGTCAAAGATGAAGCAGAGGAAGAGGAAGAAGAAGAAGAAGAATAAAAAGAAGAAGAGTAAGGAGAAGAAGAAAGAGAAGAAGGTGAAGAAATATAAGAGCAGGAAGAAGAAGAAGAAGAAGAAGATGAAGAGGAAGAAGAGAGGAAGAAGAAGAGGAAGTAGAAGAAGAAGAGAAAAAAGTGATAAATTAGGGATTAAGAATTAGGGTTAAGGATTATGGATTAGGGATTTGGGATTGAAGAAGAAAGGATTAGGGATTAGAGATAAGGGAATATGGAAAATTAAAGGGGGAAGGTTTACAGATTAGAAATTAGGTATTATAGATTAAGGACTTGAAATTATGGATTTGGGAGTTAAAAACTAGGGACTAGGGACTAGGGATTAGGGATTAGGGAAGAAATAATAGGAATTAAGAAATTATTGGTAGGGATTTAAGATTAAGTATTAATGATTAAAGATTATAGATTATGGATAAGGGATTACGGATGAGGGACTAATGATTAGGGATTAGAGGTTAGGAATTAAGATATAAGAGATTAATTATTAGGCATTTGGGGTTAGAGATTAGGGATTTAGGATTAGGGATTAGAGAGTAAAGATTTGGGATGTAGGGTTTAGGATTAGATATTAAGGAATTAAGATTAAGATTAGAGACAATAGATTAGGATTTACAGATTACAGACTAGTGGTTAAAGATTAGAGATTAATGAATAGAGATTATAGATTAGGTATTGTGGACTATAAATTAGGGATTAGAGATTACGAATTAGGTATTAGAGAATAGAGTTTAAGGATTAGAGATTAGGGATGAGAGGTTAGGGATAAAAGATTAAAGATTAGAGATTTGGGATAGATTAGGGATTAAGGATTAGGGATTAGGGATTAAGGATTAAGGCGAAGGAAGAAGGAAGAAGGTGGAAGAAAGATGAAGAAGGAAGAAAGAAGAAAGAAGAAGGAAGAAGGAATAAAGAAGAAGATGATGAAGATGAAGATGAAGAAGAGGAAAAAGAATAAAAAGAAGAAGAAGAGGAATTAAGGATTAAGGATTAGAGATTTGGGAGTTAGTAATTAGGGATTAGGGTTTAGGGATTAGCGATTATGGATTAGGGATTTAAGATTAGGGAGTAGAAGTTAGGGAATAAGTAATTAGGATTTGGGATTAATGATTAATGATTATAGATTATAGATTATAGATTAGGGATTATAGATGAAGCGATTAATGAATAGGGATTACAGATTAGGGATTAAGAATTAAAAGATTAAATTATTAAGGATTAAGGATTAGAGATTAGGGACCTAGGTTTGAGGATTAAGGATTAGGGAATAGAGATTAGGTGTTAAGGATTAGAGATTAAAGATTAAGGTTACGGGATTCAAAATTAGTGATTAGAGACTAAAGTTAAAGATTAAGGGATTAAGGTGAGGATTAAAGTCTTGGGATTATAAAAGGATTTGTGATTACAGATTAGGGATTAAGGATTATGGATTAGGGATTAGGGATTAGACATTATAGATTTGGGATTAGGTATTAAAGATTAGAATTTAAGAAGTAGAGATTAAGGATTAGCGGTTAGGGATTAAAGATTATAGATTACTGATAGATTTCATATTAAGGATTAAAGATTAAGGAGAACAAAGAAAGAAAAAGGGAGAAGAAGAAGAAGGAAGAAAGAAGAAAAAAATGGAAGAAGGAAGAAGGAAGAAAGAAGAAGAGTAAGAAGAATAAAGAAGAAAGATGAAAGATGAAGGAAGAAGGAAGAAGGAAGAAAAAAGAAGAAAGAAGAAAGAAGAAAGTAGAAAGAAGAAAGAAGGAAGAAGGAAAAGGAAGATGAGGAAGAAGAAGAAGAAGAAGAAGAAGAGGTTGAAGAAGAAGTAGAAAAAAGAAGAGGAAGAAGAAAAAGAAGAAGAAGAAGAAGAAAAAGAAAAAGAATAAGAAGAAGAAGAAAAAGAGGAAGAAGAAGATGAGGAAGAAGAGGAAGAAGAAGAAGAAGAACAAAATTAGAAATTAATAGAAGAAGAAGAGGAAGAGGAGGAAGAAGAAGAAGAAGAAAAAGAAGAGCAACAAGAAGTACAAGAAGAAGAAGAAGAGGATGAAGAGATGGATTAGGAATTAGGGGTTAGGAATTAAGGATTAAGGAAGGAGGGATTAGGGATGGGATTTTAGGGACTAAGGATTACGAATTAGGATTATAGATTAGGAAATATGGATTAGAAACTAGTATTAGGGTTTGAGGATTAACGATTAGGGATTAAAGAGTAGGGATTAAGGAAATTTAGTAAGGATTAGAGATTAAGGATTAAGAATTAAGAATTACAGATGAAGTGATTATTGATTAAGGATTAGGGATTTAAGATTAAGGGATTAATTACTAAAGATTATGATGTAGGGATTTTGGATTATGGATTATAGATTATGGAAAAGGAATTATGAATTATAGATTAAAGATTAGTGATTTGGGATTTGAGATTTAGGGTTAAGGATTAGAGGTTAAATCTTAGATTTTAAATGATTATAATTAAGAGAAGAGCTTTGGGGTTAATAATCAAGGACTATTGATTAGGAATTAGAGATTAAGGATTAGAGATTAGGGAGTAGAGACTAGAGATTAAGGATTAAGGATTAGGGATTAAAATTAGGCATTAGGGATTAGATATAAGGGATGAGAAATTATGGTTTAAAGATTAGGGATTACGGATTAGAGATGGATTAAGAATAATAAATTAGGGATTAAGGATTATGGATTTGGGATTTTGGAGGGATAGATTAGAAATTATAGTTTTATGGATGAGAGATTGGGAATGAAGGGATTTAGAAGTAACGATTAGAGAATAGGGTTTATGCATTATGAAGAAGAAGGAGAAGAAGAAGAAGAAGAAAAAGAAAGAATAAGAACAAGAAAAAGACAAAGAAGAAGAAGAATAAGAAGAAGAAGATGAAGAATAAGAGGAAGATGAGGAAAAAGAAGAAGAAGAAGAACAAGAAGAAAATGAGGAAGAAGAAGAAGAAGAAGAAAAACAAGAAGAAAAGGAAGAAGAAGAGAAAGGAGAAAAGGAAGAAAAAAAGAAGAATAAGGAGAGTTGAAAGAAGAAGAACAAGGTGAAGAAGTTGAAGAAGAAGATGAAGAAGAAGAAGCCAAAGAAGTAAAGGAAGATGAAGGGGAAGAAGAAGAAGAAGATGATGATGATGAAGAAGAAGCAAGATAAGAGTTAGGGTATTTGGGATTAGGGATTAAGGATTAAGGACTAGGGAGTAAGGATTAGGGAATAAGTAATAGGAATTAGAGATTAGGGATGAATGGATTAGTGATTAAGGACTAAAAATTAAGGGATTAATTATTAAGGATTAGCGATTGTATAATAAGAATTTAGGATTAAGAATTAGGAATTAGAGAATAAAGAATAAGGATTAGGAATTAGAGATTAGATATTAGTGATATATGATTCAAGATTAAAGATTAAAGATTAGAGATTAGAGATTAAGGGATTATGATTTGTATTAGAGATGAGGGATTAGAGATTAAAGATTAGAAATTAGTGATTTAGGATTATAGATTAGGGATTTAGGATTAGAGATTATGAATAAGATTTATTTATTATAGGATAGGGATTAAGAATTAGGTATTAGAGATTAGAGTTTAAGGATTAAAGATTAGGGATTAGAGGTTATTAAGGATTGAGGATGTGGGATTAGGGATTAAAGATTAAGAATTAAGGATTAAGAATTAGAAATTAGAGATTAAGGGTTAGAGATTAGAGGATTTGTATTAGCAATTAAATATTAAGTAATGGGGATTAGGGATTATGAAAAAGGGATATGGGATTAGAGATTATGATTATGGATTTAGGGTTAGGGATAATGGAGTAAGAATGGATTAAGGATTAAGGATTATAGGTTATAGATTAGAGATTAAGGATTAGGTATTTTGTATTAGTGATTGAAGTTCAACGATTTGAGATTCGGGATTATAGGATAAACCTTAGATATTGAACGATTATAATTAGGAAAATGGCTTAGGGATTAAGAATTAGCAATTAATGATTAGGGATTAGGGTACAAGGATTAAATATTAAAGATTAGAGACAAGAGATTAGGGATTAGGGATTACAGATCAGGGATAAAGGATTTGGAATTAAAAATTATGGATTAACGACAGGGATTAGAGATTGGGATGAGAGATTAGAAATTAATGTTAAAGGATTACGGATTAGGGATTAGAGATTAGGGATTAAAGAATAAGGATTAAGGATTAGGGATTTGGGAGGCATGGATTACGAACTATAGATTTAGGGATAAAAGAGTAGGGAGGAAGGGATTTAGGACTAAGGATTAGGGAATAAGGATTAAGGAATACGAAGAAGAAGAAGAAGAAGATGATGACGATGAATAAGAAGAAGAACAAGGAGAAAAAGAAGAAGAAGATGGAAAAGAAGGAGAAGAAGAAGAAAAGGAGAAAAAGAATAAGACAAAAAAAAGAAGAAGAACAAGAAGAAAAAGAAGAAGAAGAAGATTAGGAAGAAGAGGAAGAAGAAGAATAAGAAGAAAATGAAGAAGAAGAAGAAGAAATAGAAGAAGAAGAAGAGGAGGAAGAAGAAGAAGAAGAGGAGGAAGAAGAAGAAGAAGAAAAGGAAGAAGAAAAAGAAGACGAAGAAGAAGGAGAATTGTAAGAAGTTGAAGTAGAAGAAGTAGAAAGTGAAGAAGCTGAAGAAGAAGAAGAAGAAGAAGAAGAAAAGTAAAGGTAGATGAAGTGGAAGAAGAAGAAGAGGAAGAAGAAGAAGAGGAAGAAGAAGATGACGAAGATGAAGAAATAGAACAAGAATAAGAAGAAGAAGATGGGGAAGAAGAAAGAGAAGGGAAGAAGAAGAAGAAGAAATAAAAGTGTAAGAAGAAGAAGAAGGAGAAAAAGAAGTAGAAGAAGAAAAGCAAGTAGAGGAAGAAGAAGAGTAAGAAGAGGAGGAAGAAGAGGAAGAAGAAGAACATGAAGAAAAAGAAGAAGAAGAAGAAGGGAAAAAAGAAGAAGAGGAAGAAGAAAAAGATGTTGAAGAAGAAGAAGATGATGATGAAGAAGAAGAAAAAGAAGAAGAAGAGGATGAAGAAGGGTAAGAAGAAGAAGAGGAAGAAGAAGAAGAGGAAGGAGAAGAAGAAGAAGAAGAAGAAGAAGAAGTGGAAGATGAGGAAGAAGAGGAAAAAGAAGAGGACGATGATGACGAAGAAGAAGAGAAAGAGGAAAAAGAAGAATAAAAAGAATAGGAAGAAGAAGAAGAAGAAAAGAAGACGAAGAGGAAGAAGTGATGGATTAAGGTTTAGGGATCAGTGGTTTAGAGATTAGGGATCAGGGATTTAGAAATTAAGGATTCGGCATTAAGTGTTATTTAATATATGTTAAAGATTAAGGAGGGATTTGGGATTAGGGATTTTGGAGTTAGCAATTAACGATTAGAGTTTAGGGATTTAGGATTAGGTTGTGGGGATTAGGGAATAAGTAATAGATATTAGGGATTAGAGATGAAGAGATTAATTATTAGGGATTATAGATTAAGAATTTAGGATTAGGAATTAGTGAATAAATATTAGGGAATAAGGATTATAGATTAGAGATTAGGGATGTGAGATTAAAGATTGTAGATTAAAGATTAGATATTAGACGTTAGAGATTAGGGGATTAGCATTATTATTTACGATTAGGGATTAGAGATTAAAGATTAGGGATAAGTGATGAAGGATTAAGGATTAGGGATTAGCGATTATGGATTATTAATAGGGTTTATCGATTATAGATTAGGGATTAAGGATTAGGTATTAGAGATTAGAGTGATTAAGGATTAGGTATTAGAGATTAGAGTTTAAGGATTAGAGGTTATTTAACATTAAGGATTAGGGATTAAGAATTTGGGATTTAGGATTACAGATTAGGGATTATGGATTAAGAGATAGGGATTAACGATTAAAGATTAATAATTAGGGGTTACGAATTAGGGATTTGGGGTTAGAAATTGGAGGTTATAGATTAGGGATTAAGGATTAGGGATTATAGAGTAAGGATGGATTAAGGATTGAGGATTATGGATTATAAATTAGAGATAACTGATTTGGGATTAGGTATTAGAGATTAAAGTGTAACGATTAGAGACAAAGGATTAGAGGTTAAAGATTAGAGATTAGAGATTAGAGAATATGGATGGATTACAGATTATGGATTAGGGATTAAGGAGAAGAAGAAGCAAGTGGGAAGATGGAAGAAGGAAGAAGGAAGAAGGAAGAAGAAGAAGGAAGAAAGAAAATGGAAGAAGGAAGAAAGAAGAAGAAGAGGGAGAAGAAGAGGAAGAATAAAGAAGAAAGAAGAAATAAGGAAGAAGGAAGAATGAAGGAGGTAGGATGAAGTCAAAAGGAGGAAGGAAGAAGAAAGAAGAAAGTAGAAAGAAGAAAGAAGAACAGAGAAAGAAGAAGAAGAAGAAAAAGAAGAAGAAGAGGAAAAGAATAACAAGAAGAAAACAAAGAGAAAAGGAAAAAGAAGAAGAAGATGAGGAGGAGGAAGGAGAAGGAGAAGAAGGAGAAGAAGAAGTAGAAAATCAAGAAGAAGAAGAAGAAGGAAATTAAGAAGAAGAAGAAGGAGAAGGAAAGAAAGAACAAAAAGAAGAAGAAGAAGAAGAAGAAAAAGAAGAAGAAGAAAAGGAAGAAGATGAAGAAGAAAAAGAAGAGGAAGAAGAGGAAGAAGAAGAAGAAGAAAAGGTAGAGGAAGATGAAGAAGAGGAGCAAGAAGAATAAGAAGAAGAAGAAGAAGAAGAAGAAAATGAGGCAAAATAACAAGATGAATAAGAAGAAGAAGAAGAAAAAGAAGAAGAAGAAAAAGAAGAAGTGGAAGAAGAAGAAGAAGAGGATGAAGAAGTGGATTAGCAATTAGGGATTAGGGTTTAGAGATTTTCGATTAGATAATAGGGATTAAGGATTAAGGATTAGAGAATATGTATTAGCAACTAGGTATTAGGGTTTAGGGATTAACAATTAGGGAATAAGGAGTATGGATTAAGGAAAAGTAATATGCATTTGGGATTAAGGATTAATAACTAGAAATTAAGGATTAGGGTTAAGAAATGAGAGATTGGGGATTAGAGATTAATGATTAAAGATTATGGATTTAGGATAGATTAGGGATTAAGGATTATCGATTAAGGATTAGGAGGGATGGATTGGGTAATATAGATTTAGACATGAGAGATTAAGGAGGGAGGGTTTAAACAACATGGATTAGGGAATAGGGATTAAGGATTATGAAGAACAAGGAGGAGAAGAAGGAAATGAAAATGAAGTAAAAAAGCAAGAAGAAGAAAAAGAAGAACAAAAAGAAGAAGAAAAGTAAGAAAATAAATAAGAACAAGAAGAAGATGAAGAAGAAGAAGAGGAACATGAAGAATGAGAGGAAGAATAAGAGGAACAAGAAAATAAGGAAGATGAAGTGAACAAGAAGAAGAAGAAGCAGAAGAAGAAGAAGAAGAGGAAGAAGAAAATGAAAAAAAAGAAAATCAAGAGGAAGATAAAGAAGAAGAAAATGAAGAGGAAGAAGAAAGAGAAGAAGAAGAAGAAGAAGAAGAAGAAAAGTAAGAGAAAGAAGAAGAAGAAGAAGGTGAAGTAGTAAAAGAACAAGAAGATGATGAAGAAGAAGAAGTAGAGGAGGATGAAGAACAAAAATAAGAAGCAAAGGAAGTTGAAGAAGAAAATGAAGAAGAAAAAGAAGAAGAGAGGAAGAAAAAGTTGATAAAGATGAAGAAGAAGAAAAAATAGGAAGAAGAAGAAGAAGAAGTAGAAGAAGAAATAAAAGAAGAAGAAGATGATGAAGAAGAAGTACAAGAAGAAGAAAAAGGAGCAAGGGTTAGGGAGGGAGGGATTTAGGAGTAAGGTTTGGGGAATAGGGAAAAAGGATTAAGAAGAAGAAGAAGAAGAAGAAAAGGGGCAAAAGAATATCAGTAAGAAGAAGGCAAAGAAGAAGAAGAAGAGGAAGATATAGAAGGAGGGGAAGAAGAAGAACAAGAACAAAATGAAGAAGAAGAAGAAGAGGAAGATGAAGAAGTAGAAGATGAAGAAGAAAAAGAAGAAGAAAAAGAAGAAGAAGATGAAACCAAATTGTAAGAAAATTAAGAAGTAGAAGAGGATTATGAAGAAGTTGAAGAAGACGGAGATGATGAAGAAGAAGAAGAAGAAAAAGAAGTAAAGGTAGATGAAAAGGATGAATAATAAGAAGAAGGAAAAGAATAAGAATAATAATAATAAGAAGAAGAAGAAAATGAAGAAGTAGAAGAAGAAGGAGAAGAAGAAAAAAAGAGGAAGAAAAAGAAGAAGAAATAAAAGAGGAAGAAGAAGAAAGAAAAGGAGAAAAAGAAGTAGAAAAGAAAAAGAACAAGTAGTGGAAAAGGAAGAGTAAGAAGAAGAGGAGGAAGAAGAAGAAGAAGAAGAAAAAGAAGAACATGAACAAAAAGTCGAAGTAGAAGAAGAAGAGGAAAAAGAAGACTAGGAAGAAGAAAAAGTTGTAGAAAAAGAAGAAGAAGAGGAAGAAGAAGAAGAACAGGAAGAAGAAGAAGAAGAAGAAGGACAAGAGAAAGATTAAAATGAGTAAGAAAAAGAAGAAGAAGAAGAAGAAGAAGAAGAAGAAGAAGAAAAGGAAGAAGAAAAAGAAGAAGAACAACAATAAGAAGAAGAATATTAAGTGAAAGATGAGATAAAAGAGGAAAATGAAGAGGACGAAGATGAGGAAGAAGAAGAAGAAGAGGCAGAAGAAGAAGAAAAAGAAGCAAAAGAAGAAGAAAAAGTAGAAGAGGAAGATGAAGAAGTGATGGATTAGGGATCAGAGGTTAAGGATTAGGGATTAGGTATCAGGGATGAAGAAATGAAGGATTAGGCATTCGGTGTTATAGAATGTGGGTTAAAGATTAAAGAGGGATTAGGGATTTAAGAGTTAGCAATTTAAGGATTATAGTTTAGGGGTTAGGGATTAGGGATTAGGAAGTAGGGATTACGGAATAGGCGATGGTGATTAGGGATTATGGATTTGAGATGAAGGGATTAATGATTTGGGATTATAGATTATGAATTTGGAATTATGAATTAGGAATTAGGGAATCAGATTAGGGATTAGGGATTAAAGTTTAGAGATTAGGGAATAGATTAAGAATTAGAGATTAAAGTTTAGAGATTGGATATTAAAGTTTAAGGATTAAAGATTAGGAATTAGAGATTATGAATTGGGATTTTGGATTATAGATTAGGGATTAAGGATTAAGTATTAGAAATTAGAGTTTATGGATTAGTGATTAAGGATTAGGGGTTATTAAAGATTAGGGACTAGGGATTAGGAATTAAGGATTAGAAATAAAGGATTTAGGATTAATGATTAGAGATTAGGGATTAGGGGAGAGGAATTAGCGATTAAAGATTAAGGATTAAGGACTAGGGATTACAGATTAGGGATTTGTGATTAGAGATTAGGATTATATTTTAGTTATTAAGGATTAGAGATTATGGACTAAAGATGGATTAGGGATTAAAATTATGGATTATAGATTAGAGATAAGGGATTGGGTATTAGAGATTAAAGTTTAAAGATTAGGATTAGAGGTTGAAGATTAAAGATCAGGGATTAAAAAATTTGGATGGATTAGAGATTAAGGATTAGGGATAAAGGAGAGGGAAGAAGCAAGAAGCAAGAAGCAAGAAGGAGGAAGAAGGAGGAATTAAGAAAAAAAGAAGGTAGAAAGAAGAAGAAGAAGAGGGAGAAGAAGAGGAAGAATAAAGAAAAAAGAAGAAAAAAGAAGGAAGAAAGAAGAAGGAAGGGGGTAAGCTGAAGTAAGAAGGAAGAAGGAAGAAGAACGAAGAAAGAAGAAAGAAGAAAGAAGAACAAAGAAAGAAGAACGAAGGAAGAAGAAGAAGAAGAAGAAAAAGAAGAAGAAGAAGAAGAGGAAGAAGAAAAGGAAAAGAAAAACAAAAAAAGAAGAAGAACTAGAAAAAGAAGAAGTGAAAGCACATAAGTAAGAAGAAGAAGAAGAAGAAGAAGAAGCAGAAAGTGAAGAAGAAGAAAATGAAGAATAAGAAGAAGATGATGATGATGAAGTAAAGGAACAAGAAGAAGAAGAAAAGGAAGACGATGATAAAGATGGAGAAGAAGAAGAGGAAGAGGAAGATGAGGAAGAGGAGCAGGAAGAAGAAGAAGATGAAGAAACTATGTAAGAAGGAGAAGAAGAAGAAGAAGAATATAAAGAAGATGAAGGTGAAAAAGAATTGGAAGAAGAAGAAGAAGAGG
This sequence comes from Vanilla planifolia, assembly GCA_023846275.1. Taxonomy (NCBI): domain Eukaryota; kingdom Viridiplantae; phylum Streptophyta; class Magnoliopsida; order Asparagales; family Orchidaceae; genus Vanilla; species Vanilla planifolia. Next base: position 174,953 of record JAIUJO010000268.1, read on the forward strand.
ATGAAGTGATGGATTTGTGATGAGGGATTAGGTTTTAGGGATTAGGGATTAGATATTAGCGTTTAAGGATTAAGGATTAGAGAATATGAGTTAACAACTGGCATTAGGGTTTAGGGATTAATGATTAGGGATTAAAGAGTATGGATTAAGGATAAGTAGTAATGATTAGGGATTAAGGTTTAAGAATTAAAAATTAAGTATTAGGGATTCAAAATGAGAGATAAGAGATTATAGATTAGAGATTAAGGATTAGGGATTATGGATTAAAGGTGGATTAGGGATTAGGGATTAGAGATTAGAGATTAAGGATTAAGGATTAGGGATTAAGGATTAAGGATTAGAGATTAGGGATTAGGGATTAGAGATTAGGGATTTAGGAGGGATGGATTAGGCATTATAGATTCTTGGATAAGAGGTTAGGGAGCGAGGCATTAAGGAGTAGGGATTGGAGAATAAGGATTAAGGATTATGAATAAGAAAGAGAAGAACAAGAAAAAATAGAACAATATGAAGGAGAAGGAGAAGGAGAAGAAGAAGAAGAAGAAAAGGAAGAAAATGAATAAGAACAAGAAGAAGATGAAGATGAAGCATAAGAAGAAGAAGAGGAAGATGAATAAGAAGAGGAAGAATAAGAAGAACAAGAAAATGAGGAAGATGAAAAAGCAAAGAAGGTGAAGAAGAAGAAAAAGAATAAGATGAAGAAGAAGAAGAAGAAGAAAGAGAAAATGAAGAGGAAAAAGAAGAAGAAGAAAAGAAAGGGAAGAAGAAGAAGATGAAGAAGAAGAAGAAGAAGGAGAAGAAGTAGAGGAAGATGAAGAGGAAAAATAATAACAAGAAGAAGAAGCAGAGGAAGATGAAGAAGCAAAAAAAGAAGAAGAAAAAGAATAGAAGAAGAAAAGTTGAAGAAGAAGAAGAGGAAGAAAAAAAATAAGAAGAAGAAGAAGAAGAAGAAGAAGAGGCAGAAGAAGAAGAAGAAAGAGAAAATGAAGAGGAAGAAGAAGAAAAAGAAAAGAAAGGGAAGAAAGATGAAGAAGAAGAAAAAGAAGAAGTAGAGGAAGATGAAGGGGAATAATAATAATAAGAAGAAGAAGCAGGGAAGATGAAGAAGCAAAAAAAGAACAAAAAGAATAAAAGAAGAAAAGTTGATGATGAAGAAGAAGAAGAAAAAATAATAATAAGAAGAAGAAGAAAAAGAAGTAGAAGAGGAAGAAGAAGTAGAAGAAGAAGAAGAAGAAGAAGAAGAAGACGAAGAACACGAAAAAGAAATAGCAGAAGAAGAAGAAGAACAAGAACAAGAAGGAGAAGGAGGAGGAGGAGAAGAAGAAGAAGAATAACAAGTAAAGGAAGAAGAAGAGGAGGAAGAAGAAGAAGAAGAAGATCAAAAAGAAGAAGAGGAAAATGAAAAGGAAGAAGAAGAAAAAAACGAAGAAGAAGTAGAAGAAGAAGAGAAAGAAGAAGAAGAAGAAAAAGAAGAAGAAGTAGAAGAAGAAGAAGAAAAAGAAGAAGTGTAAGATGTGAAAGATGAGGGAAAAAATAAGAAAAAGGTATGGAAGAAGAAGAAGAGGAAGAGGAAGAATAAGAAGAAAAATAAGGAAATAAAAGAAGAAGAAGTAGGAGAAGAAGAGGAAGAAGTGACGGATAAGTGATTTGGGATAAGGAATTATGGATTAGGGATTAGGTTTTAGAATTTAATGAATAAATGATTAAGCATTAACTATCAAGGAATGTGGGATAAAGATTAAGGAGAGAGGGAATAGGAATTAGGGATTTGTAAGTAAGCAATTATGGATTAGGATTTATAGATTACGCATTAGGGATTGGGAAGTATGGATTAAGGAATATATAATAAAGATTAGGGATTAATGATTAGTGATTTGGGATTAAGGTTCACAGATGAATGGTTTAATTATTAAGAATTAGAGATTAAAGGTTAAGAATTAACTTATTAATTATTAAGGATTAGGGATTAAAGATTATGAATTTAGAATTAGAGATTAGGAATTTGAGAATAGTAATTAGGGATTAAGGATTAGACATTGAGTATGTAAGATTCAGGATTAGAGATTAAGAATTAGAGATTAAGAGATTAGGAATAGCATTAGAGATTAGGGATTAAGAATTAAAGATTAGAGATAAGTGATTAAAGATTAGAGATTAGGGATTAGAGATTAAGGATTTGGAATTAAAAATTATGGATTAGAGATTGGGGATTAGGGATTAGAGATTAGGGAAGAGAGGATAGAGATTAAGGATTATGTATTAGGGATTAAGGATGGATTATAGATTCGGGATGAAGGGAGTAATGATTAGAGATTAGAGATTTGGGATTAAGAATTACTGGTTTAATTACTAAAGATTAGGGATTAGAGATTAGGGACCCAAGATTAGGGATTAGGGATTAAGGATTAAAGATGAAAGATTAGGGATATAAGGCTTAAGATTAGTGAATAAGGATTAAAGATTAAGGGACTAGGGTAAGGATTAGAGACTTGGTATTAGGGTTTAGGGATTAGTGAATAATGATCTAGGATTAAGGATTAGAGATTAGTAATTAAGGATTATCCATTAAGGATTTGGGATTAGAGGTTAGAGTTTAGGGAGTAGGAAGAAAGAAGAAAGAAGAAGAAGAAGGAAGAAAGAAGAAGGAAGATGCACGAAGAAAGAAGGAAGAAAGAAGAAGAGGAAGAATAATGAAGAAAGAAGAAATATGAAGGAAGAAGAAAGAAGGAAGAAGGATGGAGATAGGAAGAAAGAAGAAGAAAGAAGAAAGAAGAAAGAAGAAAGAAGGAAGAAGAAGAAGAAGTTAAAATAGAGGCAGAAGAATAATAAGAGAAGAAGAAGAAAGAGAAGAAGAACAAGAATAAGTAGAAGAAGATGAGGAAGAAGAAGAAGAAGAAGAGGAAGAGGAAGAAGAAGAAGAAGAAAAGGAAGAAGAAGAAGAAGAGGAAGAAGAAGAAGAAGAAGAAGAGGAAGAAGAAGAAGAGGAAGAGGATGATGAGGAAGAAGAGGAAGAAATAGAAGAAGAAGAATAAAATAAGAAAGAAGAAGAAGAAGAAGAAGAAGAGGAAGAAGAAGTAGAAGAAAAAGAAGAAGAAGAGGATGAAGAGATGGATTAAAGATTAGGGATTAGGGGTTCGATACTGAGGATTAAGGAAGGTTGGATTAGGGATTAGATGTTAAGGATTGAGGATTAGATATTACGGAATATGGATTGCCAACAAGGTATTAAGGTTTGAGGATTAAGAGTTAGGGATTAAAGAGAAGGGGTTGAGGAAAAGTAATAAGGATTAAGAATTAGGGACCAGAGATGAATGAATTAATGATTTGAGATTAGGGATTTAACATTATGGGATTTATTACAAAGGACTATGATATAGTGATTTAGGATTAGGGATTACAGATTAGAGAATAAAAATTAAAGATTAAGGATTAATGATTAGTGGTTAGGAATTCAAGACTTAGGACTAAAGGTTAAAGCATACATATTAAATGAATATAATTTGGTAAAAGGTTTAGGGATTAGGAATTAAGGGTTAATGATTAGAGATTGGGGATTAAGGATTAGGGATTAGAGATGAGAGATTAGGGATTAAGGATAAAGAATTAAAGATTAGGGATTAAAAATTAGGGATTAAGAATTGGAGATTAGGGATGAGATATTAGAGATTAAGGATTAGGGATTAGCAATTACAGATTTGGAATTGGGGATTAGGAATCAGGGATTTGGAATGGATGGATTAGGAATTATAGATTTAGGCATAAGAGATTGGTGTGGGATGGATTTAGGAGTAGGGATTAGGGAATAGGGATTAAGGATTACAAAAAAAGGAGAAGAAGAAGTTAATGATGAAGAAAAAAAAGAACAAGGAGAAGAAAAAGAAAAGAAGAACGAGAAGAAGAAGAGGAAGAAAAAGAAGAAGAAGAAGAAGAAGAAGAAGAAAAAGATAAAAAGAATAAGAACAAGAAGAAGCCAAAGAAGAAGAAGAAGAGGAGGAGGAGGAGGAGGAAGATGACGTTGAAGGGAAAGAAAAAGAACAAGAAGAAAAAGAGGAAGAAGAAGAAGAAGAAGAAAAAGAAGAAGAGGAGGAAGAAGAAGAAGAAAAGGAAGAAGAAAAAGAAGAAGAAGAAGAAGGAGAATTGTAAAAAGAGGAAGAAGGGGAAGAAGTAGGTGAAGAAGAAGATGATGATGAAGAAGAAGAAAAAAGTAAGGAAAGATAAAGAGGAAAAAGAAGAAGCAGAAGAAGAAGAAGAAGAAGGAGAAATAGAAGGTGATGAAGAAGAAGAAGAAGAAGAAGAAATATAAGAAGAAGAAGAAGAAGAAGAAAAAGAAGAAGAAAAAAGAAGAGAAAGAAGAAGAATAAGAAATTGAAAAGGAAGAAGAAGAACTAAAAGGAGAAGAAGAAGAAGAAGAAAAAAAGTAGAGGAAGAAGATGAGAAAGAAGTAGAGGAAGAAGAAGAAGAAGAAGATGAAGAAGATGAAGAAAAATCAGAAGAAGAAGAAGAAGAAGAGGAGGAAAATCAAGAGGATGAAAAAGAAGTAGAAGTAGAAGAAAAAGAAGAAGAAGAAGAAAAAGAGGAAGAAGGAGAAGGGGAAGATGAAGAAGATGAAAACGATGAAGAAGAGTAAGAAGATGAAGTAGAGGAAGAAGAAGAAGTGGAAGATGAGAAAGAGGTGAACAAAGATTAGGAAGAAGAATAAGAAGAGGAAGAAGAAGAAAAAGAAGAGAGAAGAAGAAGTAGAAGAAGTAAAAGAAGAAGAGGAAGAATTGATGGGATAGGTATTAGGGATTAGAGGTTAAGAATTAGGGATTAGAGATTAATGATTAAGAAATGAAGGATTAGGCATTAGGTGTTAAGGAAAATGGGTTAAAGATTATGGAAAGAGTGATTAGGGATAAGGGATTTAGGAGTTAACAATTAAGGATTAGTGTTTAGGGATTAGGGATTAGGGATTAGTGATTAAGGGATTAATGATGAAGGATTAAAAATTAATGGATTAATTATTAAGGATAAAGGATTATAGATTAAGAATTTAGGATTAGAAATTAGAGACTAAAGAATAAGGATTAGGAATTAGATATTAGAGAAAAGGGATGTAGGATTAAAGAGTAGACATTAAAGACTAGAAATTATAGATTAAGGGATTTGGATTTGCATTAGAGTTTAGGGATTAGAGATTAAAGATTAGGGATTAGTGATTAAGGATTAGGAATTAGGTATTAGAGATTATGAATAAAATTTTTGGATTATAGATTTAGGATTAAGGATTAGGTATTAGAGATTAGAGTTTAAGGATCAAAGATTCGAAATAGAGGTTATTAAAGATTTAGGATTAGAAATTAGCGATTAGGGATTAAGAATTAGGGATTAAGGATTGAGATTAAAGATTAGGGGTTAGGGATTAGGTGATAGGGATAAGAAATTAAAGATAAATGATTTGGGATTAAGGATTACGAAATAGGGATTTGGAATTAGAGATTAGTGATTATAGCTTAGGGATTAAGGTTTAGGGATTACAGATTAAGGATAGATTAAGGATTACAGATTAAGGATAGAATATAGATTACAGATTAGATATTAAGTATTATGTATTATAAATTGTAGATTAAAAATTAGGGATTAGGTATTAGAGATGAAAGATTAAGGATTAGAGAATAGGGATGGATTATAGATTAAGGATTAGGGATCAAGGAGAAGGAAGAAGGAAGAAGGAAGATTAAGAAGAAGGAAGAAAGAAAAAAAAGGAAGAAGAAAGAAAGAAGAAAAAGAAGAGGGAGAAGAAGAGGAAGAATAAAGAAAGAAGAAAGAAGAACGAAGAAGGAAGGAGGTAGAGTGAAGTAAGAAGGAAGAAGGAAGAAGAAAGAAGAACAAAGGAAGAAGAAGAAGAGCAAGAAGAAGAAGAAGAAAAAGAAGTAGAAGAGGAATATGATGAGGAAGAAGAATAACAAGAAAAGAAGAAGAATAGAGAGAAGATGAGGAGGAAGAAGAAGAACAAGAATAAGAAAAGGAAGAAAAAGAAGAAGAAGAAGAACAAGAGGAAGATGATGAAGAAGAAAAAGAGGAAAAGGAAGATTAAGAAGAGGAGGAAGAAGAAGAAGAAGAAGAAAATGAGGAAGAAGAAGAAGAAGAATAGGAAGAAAAAGAAGAAGATGAAGAAGAATTGGAACAAGAAGAAGAAGTGGATGAAGAGATGGATTAGGTATTAAGGATTAGAGTTTAGGGATTAGAGATTAAGGATGATTAGGGAATAGGTATTTGGGATTAATGATTAGGGATTAGAGAATATGGATTTGCAACTACGTATTCAGGTTTAGGGATTAATGAGTATGGATTAAGGAAAAATAATAAGTATTAGGAATTAAGGATTAGGGATTAAGGAGAAGGAAGAAGGAAGAAGAAGAAAAAGGAAGAAAGAAAAAAAGATGGAAGAAGAAAGAAAGAAGAAAAAGAAGAGGGAGAATAAGAGGAAGAATAAAGCAGAAACAAGAAAGAAGAACGAAGATGAAAGGAGGTAGGGTGAAGTAGGAAGTAACAAGGAAGAGGAAAGAAGAACAGTGAAGATGCAGATGTAGAAGCAGAAGAAGAAAAAGAAGAAGAAGAAGAAGAAGAAGAAGAAGAGGAAAATGATGAGGAAGAAGAAGAACAAGAAAAGGAGAAGAAAGAAAGAAGATAAGAAGGATGAAGAACAAGAAGAATAATAGGAAGAAGAAGAAGAAGAAGAAGAAGAAGAAGAAAAAGAAGAAGAGGAAGAGGAAGATGAAGAAGAACAAGAAGAGGAAAAGGAAGATGAGGAAGAGGAGGAGGAAGAAGAAGAAGAATAAGAAAATAAGGAAAAAGAAGAAGAAGAATAGGAAGAAAAAGAAAAAGAAGAGGAAAAAAAATTGGAACAAGAAGAAGAAGAGGATGAAGAGATGGATTAGGGATTAAGGATTAGAGTTTAGTGATTAAGAATTAAGGAAGGGGGATTAAGGATTAAATATTTGGGATTAATTATTAGGGATTAAAGAATATGGATTAGCAATTAGGTATTTAGGTTAAGGGATTAAGGATTAGAGATTAAAGAGCATGGATTAAGAAAAAATAATAAGCATTAGGAATTAAGGTTTAAGAATTATAGATTAAGGATTAAGTTTTAGGGATTTGGAATAAGAGATTAAGAATTAAAGGTTAGAGACTAAGGATTAGGGATTATTGATTGAGGATGGATTTGTGGTTATGGGTTAGGGATTAACAATTAGAGATAAGGGATTTGGGATTTGGGAGGGTTGGATATGGAAATATTGATTTAGGGATGAGAGATTGAGGAGGGTGCGATTATGGACCAGGGATTAGGGAGTAGGGATTAAGGATTATGAAGGAGAAAAAGAAGAAATTTAAGAAAAAGAAGTAAAAGAACAAGGAGAAGAAGAAGAAGAAGAAGGAGAAGAAAAGGAAGAAAATGAATAAGAACAAGAAGAAGATGAAGAAGAAGAAGAAGAAAAAGAAGAAGTAGAGAAACATAAGGAAGAAGATGAAGAAGATGGACAACAAAAAAATGAGGAAGAAGAA
>JAIUJO010000268.1:185000-215000 GCA_023846275.1 Vanilla planifolia
AGAAGAAGAAGAAAAAAGAGAAGAAGAAGAAGAAAAAGAAGTTGAAGATGAGGATGAAGAAGAAGAAGAAGAGGAAGAAGAGGAGGATGAAGATGAGGAGTAAAAATAAGAAGAAGAGGAAGAAGAACAGATAAAAGAAGAGGAAGAAGAAGAAGAAGAAGAAGTAGAAGTAGAAGAAGAGGAAGAAATGACATATTAGTGTTAAGGATCAGGGGTTAGGGATTAGAAATAGGGATTAAGTGTTGAAGGAATATGCATTAAGTGTAAAGGAATATGGTTTAAACATTAAGGAGGTAGGGATTAGTGATTAGGGATTTGGAATTTAGTAATTAGGGATTATAGATTAGGGTTTAAAGAGTAGGGATTAGGGAATTAGAAATAGTGAGATATGATTAGATATTAGAGTTTAAGGGTTAGGGATTAGGGATGAAGGGATTAGTGAATAAGGATTAGTGATTAAGATATAAAATTTAAGGGATTAAAGATTAGGTGTTAGGGATTAAGGATTAGGGATTAGGGGGTATGCATTGGGGAACAAAGGTTGAAGATTAGAGTAGGAGGGTTTAGTTATTAAGGTTATGGGTGTTAGCATTTAGGGATTAAAAATTAAGGATTAAGGAGTAGGGTTTAGGGAATCAGTAATAAAGATTTGAGATTAGAAATTAGGGATTAAGGATTAAGGATTAAGAATTAAGGATGAAGGGATGAATCAATAAGGATTAGAGATTAAGGATTAAAATTTAAGAGATTAATTATTAAGGATTATGGATTAGAGATTAGAGATTTAAGATTAAATATTAGAGATTAAGGAATAGAGATTAGGGATTAGAGATTAAAGATTAGGGATGCAGGATTAAGGATTAGACAATAAAGATTATGGATTAAGTATTAAAGGATTAAGATTAGCAATAGAGGTTAAATATTACGATATTAAGAATTAAAGGTTAGTGATTAAGGATTAGGGATTAGGTATTGGTAATTAGAGATTAGGTATAAGGAATTAGAGATTAGGTATAAGGTTTATGGATTATAGATTATGGATTATGGATAAAGTATTAGAGATTAGAGTTTCGGGATTAGCGATTAGAGATTAGAGGTTAGGGACTAAAGATTAAGGGTTGAAAATTAGGGTTGGATTATTCATTAGGGATTAAGGATTTGTGATTAAAGATTAGGTATTAGGGGTTAGGGAAAAAGAAGAAGGAGAAGGAGAAGAGTAAGAAGAATAAGATGAAGACGAAGAAGGTGAAGAAGTAGAAGAAGAAGAAAAGAAGATCAAGAAGAAGAAGAAGATGAGGAAGATAAAGAAGAAGAAGAAGAAGAAAATGAATAAGAAGAGCAGAAGAAGAAGAAGAAGAAGAAGAAGAAGAAATAGAGGAGGAAGAAGTAGAAGAATAAGAAGGAGAAGAAGAAGAAGAAGAAGAAGAAGAAGAAGAGGAAAATGAAGAAAAAGGAGAAGAGGGAGAAGTAGAAGAAGAAGAAGAAGAAGAAGAAGAATTAGAGGAAAATGAAGAAGAGGAAGATGAAGATGATTAGAAGAAGAAGAAGAAGAAGTGGATGAAGAAGAGGAAAAAGAAGAAGAAGAAGAAAAAGAGGAAGAAGAAGAAGAAGAAGAAAAGGAAAAGAAGAAGAAGAAGAAGAAGAAGAAGAAGAAGAAGAAGAGGAAGAGTAGGAAGAAGAAGAAGAAGAAGAAGACAAAGATGAGGAAGAAGAAGAAGAAGAGGAAGAGGAAGAACAAGAAGAAGAAGAAGTAGAAGAAGAGGAAGAAGAGATGGATTAGGGATTATGGAACAGGGGTTAGAGGCTAGGTATTCTAGATTAAGGAGTAAAGGTTTAGGGATTATGTATCATGAAATAGGGATTAAAGATTAGGGAAGGAGGGATTAGGGATTAAGGATTTGAGTGTTAACAATTAGAATTTAGGATATATATATGTATTAAAAATTTGGGATTAGGGACTAGAGATTCAATTATAAGTAATATTGATTTGGGATTAGGTGTTTAGTATCAAGGATTAGGAATTAGGGATTAAGGATGTAGGGATTAATGATTAGAGATTAAAGATTAGGGATTAAGAACTAAGGGATGTATTATTAAATATTATGCATTAGAGATTAAGGATTTAGGATTAGGGATTAGGTATTGAAGAATAGGGTTTTGGGAATAGAAATTAGAGGTTAGAGATGTAGGATTTAGTATTAGAGATTAGGGGATTACTATTTCCATTAGAAATTAAAGATTAGTGATTAAGGATTAGTAATTAATGATTAAGAACTAGGGACTAAGGATTAGGGATTATAGATTAGAGATTGCGGATTATAGATTAAGAATTATAGATTAGGGATTTGGTATTAAAGGTTAGTGTTTAGGGGTTAGAGATTAGGGATTAGAGAACAGTGAATAAATATAAATAATTGAAGCTTTGGGATGGATTAGAGATTAAAGATTAGGGATTAGGGAGAAGGAAGGAAGAAGATGGAAAGGAAAAAGAAGAATAAGAAGAAAACAAAAAGAAAGATCAAGTGGAAGAATAAAGATGAGGAAAGAAGAAAGAAGGAAGAAAGGGAAAGGAATAAGGAAGGAAGAAGGAAGAAGAAAGAAGAAAGTAGAAAGAAGAAAGAAAGAAGAAGGAAGAAGAAAAAGAAGAAGGAGAAATAAATAAGAAAGAAGAGGAGGCAAAAGAGGAGAAGGGGAATGAGAACGAGATTGAGAAAGAGATGGAGAAGGAGAAGGAGGAGTAGGAGAAGGAATAAGAGAAGGAGAAGCAGAAGGAGGAGGAGAAGAAAGACAAAGAGAAGGGGAACAAGAAGAAGAGTGAAGAGAAAAAGAAGAAGAAGAACAAGAAGAACAAGAAGAAGAAGAAGAAGGAATTGAAGAAGAAGTGGAACTAGAAGAAGAAGAAGTGGATGAAGAAGAAGAATAAAAAGAACAAAAAAAGAAGGAGAAGAAGAAGAAGAGGAGAAACTAGAAGAAAAAGAAGAAGTGGATGAAGAAAAGGAATAAAAAGAACAAAAAAAGGAGAAGAAGAAGAAGAAGAAGAGAAAGAGTAAGAAGAGGAGGAGGAGGAAGAAAAGAAGAAGAAGAGGAAGATGAACAAGAAGAACAAAAAAAAGAAGGGGAAGAGGAAGAAAAAGAAGAAGAGGAAGAAAAAAAGAGGAGGAAGATGATGAAGAAGAGGAAGAAGAAGAAGAAGAGGAAGAAGAAAAAGAAGAAGACGAGGAAGAAGGAGAGGAAGAAAAAGAAGAAGAATAAGAAGAAAAGTTGGATTAGGGAATTGGAATTAGGAGTTAGGGATTAAAGACTAGAGATTAGAGAATGAAGGGTTAGGGATTAGGTATTAGGGAATACAGATTAAAGATTAGGAAGGGAGGGATTAAGGATTAGGGATTAGTGATTAGGGATTTGAGGGTTAGTAATTAAGGATTAGGGTTTAGGGATTAAGGATTAAGGATTAGGGAATAGAGATTAGGGAATAGTAACAGTGATTAGGGATTAAGAATTATGGATTATGGATCAAGGATTGTGGATTAAAGATCAATAATAAAGGGATTAATGATTAGTGATTAAAGATTAGGGATTAAGAATTAAGGGATTAATTGTTAAGGATTAGGTATTATAAATTTAGGATTTAGGACTAGGGATTGAAGATTAGGGAATAGCAATTTAGGATTATAGATTACAAATTATAGATTTGGGATTTTGGATTTAGGATTATAGATTAAAATTAGAGATTAGAGATTAAGGGATTAGGATAAGCATTAGAGATTAGGGATTATGGATTAAGGATTTTGGATTAGTGATTAATGGTTACGAATTATGGATTAGAGATTAGAGATTAAGTATTATGGATTATAGATTAGGGATTAGCGATTAGGTATTATGGATTATAGTTTAGGGAGTTGAGATTAGGGATTAGAGGTTAGGGATTAAATTTTAAGGATTGGAGATTTGGGATGGATTAGTGATTATGGATTAAATGTTAGGGATTAGGGAGTAAGAAAAAGAAAAAAGAAGAAAAACAGCAGGAAGAAGAAGGGGAAAACGAAGAATAAAAATAATAAAAAGAGGAAGAATGAAAATGAAGGAAGAAGTAAGAAGGAAGAAGGAGGAAAGGAGAAGAAAGAAGGAAGGAAGAACGAAAAAGGAAGAAGAAAGAAGAAAGAAGAAAGAAGTTAGAAGGAAGAAAAAAGAGGAGGAAGAAGAAGCAAAAGGGAAGGCAGAAAGAGGAGGAAGGAGAGGAGATAGAGAAAGAGAAGGAAATGGAGAAGGAGGAGTTGTAGAAGTAGAAGTAGAAAGAGAACGAGAGGAAGAAAGACAAAGAAAGAAGAAAGAGAAGAAGAAGGAGATGAAGAAGAAGAAGAAGAAAAGGAAGAAGAAGAAGATATAGAAGAAGAAGGAGAAGAAGTAGAAGAAGAAGAAGTGGAAGAAGAAGAGGAATAAGAAGAATAAGAAAAGAAGAAGGAGAAGAAGAAGTTGAGGACGAAGAAGGAGAGGAAGAAGAGAAAGAAGAAGAAGAAGAAGAGGAAGATGAAGAAGAAGAAGAAAAAGAGAGGAAGAGGAAGAAGAAGAAGACAAAAAAGAAGTGGAAGAGGAAGAAGAAGAAGAAGTGGAAGATGAGGAAGAAGTGGAAGAAGAAGAAGGATTAAGAATTATTAATTTGAGATTAGGGATTTAGGATTAAAGATTAAGGATTAAGGAATAAAAATTAGGGATTTTGGATTAGAGATTAGAGATTTGGGTTAGGATTTATGATTAGAGTTTAGTGATTAGAGATTAAGGGATTAGGATAAGCATTAGGATTAGGGATTAATGACTTGGGAATAGTGATTAAGGATTAGAGATTAAAAATTAGAGATTAGAGATTATGGATTATAGATTATACATTAGGGATTAGGCATTAGAGATTAGTGTTTAGGGATTAGAGATTAAGAATTAAAGGTTACAGATTAAAGATTATGGGTTGGATAATTGCAATTGATTAACGATTAGGGATTAATGTTTAGTGATTATGAATTAGGGAGATGAAGGAAGGAAGAAGGGAGAGGGGAGAAAGAAGAAGGAAGAAAGAAGAAGATGAAGAGGCAGAAGAAGAGGAGGAAAAAGAAGAAGAAGAAGAGGAAGAAGAGGAGGAAGAATACAGAAGAAGGAAAAAGAAAGAAGGAAGAAGGAAGAAGGAAGAAGGAAGGAGGAAGGAAGATGGAAGAAAGAAGAAGGAAGAAGAAACAAGAAAAAGGAGAGAAGAAAGGAGAAAGAAGAAAGAAAAAGAAGGAAGAAGACGAATATGAAGAAGAAGAAGAACGAGAAGGAGGACGAGGAGAAGGTAGAAGAGAAGGAGAAGGAGAAGGAGAAAGAGAAGGAGAAGGAGTAAGAGAAGACGATGGAGAAGGAGAAGGAGAAGGAGAAGAAGAAGGTGAAAGAGAAGGAGAAAAAAAAGGAGGAGAGGAAGAAAGAGTAGGAGAAGAAGTAGAAGAAGAAGAAGAAGAAGAAGAAAAAATAAATAGAAGAAGAAGAAGAAGAAGAAAAAGAAGAAGAAGAAGAAGTACAAGAAGAGGAATAAGAAGAATAAGAAAAAAAGTAGAAAGAGAAGAAATAGAGGAAGAGGAAGATGAAGAATAAAAAGTAGAGGAAAAAGAAAGGAAAGAAAAGAAGAAGATGCAGAAGAAGAAGTAGAAAAAAGAAGAAGAGGAAGAAGAAGAAGGAGAAGAAGAAAAGGAAGAAGAAGAAGAGGAAGATGAGGAGAAAGAAGAAGAAGAGAATTAGAAAGTACAAGAGGAGGAAGAAGAAGACAAAGAAAAAGAAGGAGAAGAGGAAGAGGAGATGCATTAAGGATTACGAATTAGGGCTTAAGGATTAGAGTTTAGGCATTAAAGATGGAGGGATTAGGGATTAAGAAATACAGATTATTAATTAAGGGGGTGGGATTAAGGTTTAGAGATTAGGGATTAGAGATTATGGAGGGAGAGATTAGGTATTAGGTATTAAGAATTAATAATTAGAGATTATGATTTAGAGATTTAGGATTATGGACTAGAGAGTAGAGATTATGAAATAAGGAATAAGAATTATGGATGACAGCATCAATGATTAAGGATTAGGGAATAAAGATTAATGATTAAGAGATTAATTATTAATGATTAGGGATTAAAGATTTGGGATTATAGATTATGAAATAAGGAATACATATTAGAGAATAGTGATTAGGGATTCTAGATTAAGTTTTAGGTTTCAGAGATTTGTAATTAGGGATTAGAGAATAAATGATTCGTATTAAGATTAGGGATTAGAGATTAAGAATTAGGAATTAGGTATTAGGGATTAGTTATTAAGTATTAGGGATTAGAGATTAGGGATTAGGATTTATAGATTAGGGATTAGCGATTAGATAATAAGGATTAAAGATTAAGGATTAGGTGTTAGGGATTAAAGGATTAGGGATTAAGGAAGGAGGGATTAAGTTTTAGGTATTAAGAATTATAGATTAAGGATTAGGGATTATGGATTAGTAATTAGGAATTAGGGTTTAAGGATTTAGGATTATAGATTAGAGATTAAGGATTAGGGAATAAGTAGTAGGAATTTGGGATTGGGGATGAAAGGATTAATGAATAAGAATTAGGGATTAGGGACTATAGATTAAGGGATTAATTATTAAAGTTTAAGGATTATGGATTAGAGATTATGGATTAAGAAATAGGGATTTAGAATTAGAGATTAGTGATTAAGGACTCTAGATTAAGGATTTGGTATTAGAGATTAGGGGTTAGGTATTAAAGAATAAGAGATTGGTATTAAGACTAAGGATTAGAGATTAAAGATTTGGGATTATGGATTAATGATTAAGGTTTAGAGATTAGAGAATAGATTAGAGATTAGGGATTAGGGATTATGGGTTATTGATTAGGGTTTAGGGATTACGAATTAGGGATAAGCAATTTGGGATAAGGAAGAAAGGAGAAGAAGAAAGCAAGGAAGAAGACGAGGAAGAAGAAGAAGAAGAAGAAGAAGAAGCGAAAGAAGAAGAGGAAGAACAAAGAACAAGGAAGAAAGAAGGAAGAAGAAGGAAGAAAGAATATGGAATAAGGAAGAAGGAAGAAGAAAGAAGAAAGAAGAAAGAAGAAAGAAGAGAGAAGTAGAAGAAGAAGAAGAAGAAGAAGTAGAACAAAAAGAACAAGAAGAAGAAGGAGAAGGATGAGGAGGATAAGGAGGAGGAGGCGAAGGAGAAAGAGATGGGGAATAAGGAGGAGAAGGAGAGGCAAAACGACATGGAGAAGGAGAAGAAGAAGGAAAAGGAGATGGACGAGGAGAAGGTAAAAGACAAGGAGTAAAAGATGGAGGAGTAGAAAGAGAAAAATAAGAAGAAGAGGAAGAAGAAGAAGAAGAAGAAGAAGATGGAGAAAAAGAAATAGAAGAATAAGAAGATGAAGAAATAGAAAGAGAATAAGAAATAAAAGAATAATAATAAGAAGAAGAAGGTGAAGAAGAAGAAGAAGAATAAGAAGAAAGAGAAGAAGAAGAGGAGGAAGAAGAACAAGGAAAGAAGAAAATAAAGAAAAAGAAGGGGAAGAAGAAGAGAAGGAAGTGGAAGTAGAGGAAGAAGAGGAAGAAGTCAGAGAAGAAGAAGACGAAGAAAAAGAAGTAGAAAAAGAAGATGAAGTGGAAGATGATGATGAAGAAGAAGAAGAAAAAGAAGAAGATGAGGAGGAATAAGAAGATGAGGAAGATGTGGGAGAAGTAGAAGAAGAAGATGAGGAAGAAAAAGAGGAAGAGGAGGAAGAAAAAGAAGAAGAGGAAGAAGAAGAAGAGGAAGAATAAGAAGAAGACATGGATTAAGGACTAAAAATTAGGGCAAGTTATTATGGATCATAGATTATGGAGGGAGTGATATTGGGTTAAGTATTAGGGGTTAGTGATTATCAATTAAGGATTAATTATTATGGATTAGGGTTTAAGGTTTTAGGATTAGGGAGTAGGGATTAAGAAATAAGTAATAGGGATTATGGATTAAGGATTAGGGATTAGAGTTAAGGCATAGAGATGATGAGATTAATGATTAGGGACTGGGGATTAAGAATTAAATGATTAATTTTTAAAGATTAGGTATTATTGATTAGGGAATAAGGATTAGGGATTAGTGATTTATAATTAGAGATTTTGGATTAAGGACTAGGTATTATAGATTACGGATTAAGGATTAGAGAATAAAGGATTGGTATTAAGATTAGGGATGAGAGATTACAGATTAAGGATTTGTGATTAAGGACTAAGGATTATGGATTAAAGATTAGTGATTAAGCTTTAGAGATTAAGGATTAAAGATTAGTGGTTAGGGACTAAAGATTATGGATTAGGTATTAGGGATTAGTGATTAAAAATTAGAGATTATGTGATTAGGATTAAGTTTAGGATAAGAGATTAGGAATTAAAGGCTACAGATTATAGATTAAGGATTATGGATTAGAGGTTAGGGATTAATGATAAGATATTTTGGATTATAGATTGGGGATTAAGGATTAGGGATTAAGAATTATGGATTAGGGTTTAAGGATTAGAGATTTGGGATTAGAGATTAATAATTAGGGATTAGGGATTAATGATGGGCTAGAGATTAGGGATTAAGGGTTAGAGAATAAGGATTATAGTTTGAGATTAGGGATTATGGATTAGGGATTAAGGATTAGTGATTAATGAAGGATGGATTAGGGATTATAGACTAAGGATCAAGAATTAGAGGTTAGATATAGAGGGATTAACAAGTAGGAATTAGGGAATTGGTATTAAGGATTACAAAGAAGAAGAAAGTGAAGAAGAAGAAGAAGAAGAACAAGGAGAAGATGAAGAAGAAGAAGAAGAAGAAGAATTAGAAGTTGAAGAAGAAGAATATGATGAATAAAAGGGAGAAGAAGAAGGAGAAGGAAGAACAAGAAGACGAAGGTGGGGAAGAAGATGCTGATGAAAAATAATAGGAAGAAGAAGAGGAAAAAGAAGACGAAGAACAAGAAGAAGCAGAGGAAGAAGAAGAATATGAAGAAAAAGAAGAAGAAGAATGAGAGAAGAAGAGGAAGAAGAAGAAGAGGAAGAGAAGAAGAAAATGATGATGATGAAGATGAAGACAAACAAAAAGAAGAAGAAGAAGATGATGATGAAGAAGTAGAAGAAGTAAAAGAAGAAGAAGAAGAAGAAGAAGAAATAGAATAGGAAGAAGAAAAAGAAGAAGAAGCTGAAGATGAAGATGAACAAGTAGAGCAAGAGGAAGAGGAAAAATAAGAGGAATAAGAAGAATAGGAAGAAGAAGAAAAAAAGGAAGAAGAAGAAGAGGTGGAAGAAGAAGAAAAAGAAGAAGAAGAGGAAGATAAGGAAGAAGAGGAAGAAGAAGAAGATGAAGAAACAAAAGAAGAAGAATTGAATAAAGAAGAGGAAGAAGAGATAGATTAGGGATAAGGTATTAGGCATAAGGGATTAATGATTAAGGATTAAAGAACAAAGGATTAAGCCTTAGGTATTAAAGAATATGGGTTAAAGATTAGAGGAGGAAGGATTATGGATTAGGGATTTAGAAGTTAGCAATTAGAGATTAGGGTTTAAGGATTATGGATTAGGGAAGAGTGATTAGAGAGTAGGGTTTAGGAAATAAGTAATAAAGATTACATATTAGGGATTAAGGATTAGAGATTAATGATTAGAGATGAAAGGGCTAATGATTATGATATTGACATTATGAATTATTAATTGAGGGATTAATTATTACAAATTAGGGATTAGAGATTAAGAATTTTGGATTGGAGATTTGCGATTAGAGAATTGGGATTAGGGATGTAAGATTCAGGACTAGAGATTAGAGTTTAGGACTTAGAGATTAATGGATTATGATTAGCATTAGAGATTAAGAATTAGGAATTAATGATTAAAGATTAGTTATTCAGGATCATGGATTAGATATTAGGGATTAAAAATTAGGAATAGGGATTATGGATTATAGTTTAAGGATTAGGGATTAGGTATTAAGGATTAGAGTTTAAGAGATTAGGGATTTGAAATTAAAGATTAAGGATTAAGGGATAGGGATTAGGGATTAAAAATTAGTAATTTAGGATTAAGGATTAGGGATTAAGAAATTATGATTAGCGATTAGGGATTACAGATTATTGAATAATGATGGATTAGGGTAATCGTGAGGGATGGATTAGACATTATTCATTTATGGATTAGTGATTAAGGAGGGAGGGATTTATTATGGATTACAAGATAAAGATTAACTATATGAAGAAAATAGAGAAGAAAAAGGCGATGAATAAGACGAAGAAGAAGAAGAACAAGGAGGAGGAGGAGAAGAAGAAGAAGAAGAAGAAGAAAACGAAGAAAAAGAAGAAGAAGAAGATGATGATGATGATGAAGAGGAAGATGAGGAAGGAATGGAATAAGAAGAAGAAGAAGAAGAAAATGAGGAAGAAGAAGAAGAAGAAGAAAAAGAGGAAGAAGAAGATGAGGAAGAAGAGGAATAGAAAGAAGAAGAAGAAAATATGGAAGAAAAAGAAGAAGAAGTGGAAGAAGAAGGGGAAGAAAAAGAAGAAGAAGAAGAAGAAAAAGAGATGGATTTGGGATTAGGGATTGAGAGTTAGGGATTACGGATTAGAGATTAGGGTTTAAGGAATAGGGATTAGGTATCAGCGAATATAAATTAAAGATTAGAGAGGGAGGGATTATGGACTAGGGCTTAAGGACAAAGAAATAAGTAATAGGGATTATGGATTATGGATTAGAGATAAAGAGATTAACAATTAGAGATTAATGATTAGGAATTAGCAATTAATTGATTTATTATTATGGTTTACGGATTAGTGATTTAGGATTAGGAGTTAGGGATTAGGGAATAGGGTTTAAAGATTAGAGATTAGAGAAAAGAAAAGTCAGATTCAGGATTAGAGATTAGAGATTTGGGATAAGAGATTGAGGGATTAAGATTAGGATTAATGATTAGAGATTAAGGATTAGGGATTAATGATTATGGATTAAAGATTTGGGATTAAGGATTAGAGATTAAAGATTATGGAATTTTTATTCAGGACTAGGGATTAGGTATAAAGGATTAGAGGTTAAGGATTAGAGGTTTGGGATTAAATATTTAAGAATTAAGATTTGGGATGGATTATTGATTTCTTATTAAGGATTACGGATTAAAGAGAAGGAAGAAAGAAGAAGAAGATGAGAAAGAACAAGAAGAGGAAAAGGAAGAATAAGAAGAAGAAGTGGAAGAAGAAGAGAAAGAATAAAGACGAAGGAAGAAGGACGAAAGAAGAAGGATGGAGGAATGAAGAAGAAAGAAGGGAGAAGAAAGAAGAAAGAAGAAAGAAGAAAGATGGAAGAAGGAAAAAGAGCAAGAAGAAGAAGACGAAGAAGAAGGAGAAGGAAACTGAGAAGGAGGTGGAGGAGAAGAAGGAGAAGGAGATGGAGAAAGAGAAGGAGAATGAGAAGAAGGAGAAGAAGAAAGAGAAGGAGATGTAGAAGGAGGAATAAGAGAAGGTAATGCAAAAGGAGATGGAGAAGGAGAAAGACAAAGAGAAGTTGAAAGAGAAGAAAATAGAGAAGGAGAAGAAGAACAAGAAGAAGAAGAAGAAGAAATAGAAGAAGAAGTAGTAGAAGAAGAAGAAGAAGAAGAAAAAGAAATAGAAGAAGTAGAAGAAGAAGAAGAAGAAGAAGAAGAAGAAGAAGAAATAGAAGAAGTAGAAGAAGAAGAAGAAAAAGTGGAAGAATAAAGGGAATAAGAAGAACAAGAATAAAAGAAAGAGAAGAAGAAGATGAAGAAGAGGAAGAAGAAGAAGAAGAAGAAGTTGAGAAGTTTAAGAAGAAAAAGAAGAAGAAGAAGAGAAAGAAGAAGATGAAGGGGAGGAAGAAGAAGAAGATGAAGAAGAAGAAGAAGAAGTAGAAGAAGAAGAGCAAGATGGGGAAGAAGAGGAAGAAGAAGAAGAAGAAGAAGGACAAGTAAGAGAAGGAAAAGGAGAAAGAGGAGGAGGTGGTGGAGGAGAAGGAGAAGGAGAATAAGAAGAAGATGGAGAAGGAGAAGGAGAAGGAGAAGGAGAAGGAGAAGGAGAAGGAGAAGGAGAAAGATTAGGAGAAGGAGAAGGAGAAAGATTAGGAGAAGGAGAAGTAGAACGAGAAGGAGATTGAGAAAAAAAAGAGAGGGAGAAGAAGAAGAAGAAGAAGAAAAAAATGAAAATGAAGAAGTAAAAATTGAAGAAGAAGAAGTAAAGAATTAAAAGAACAAGAGGAATAAGAAAAATAAGAAAAGAAGAAGAAGAAGAAGAGGAAGAAGAAGAAAAGGAAGAAAAAGAAGAAGAAGAAGAAGAATTAAAAATGATGATGATGAAGAAGAAGAAGAAGAAAAAGAAGAAGAAGAAGATTAAGAAGAAGAAAAAGAAGGAAAGGAAGAAGAAAAAGAGAAAGAAGAGGAAGATGAGGAAGAAAAGGAAGAAGAAGAAGTAGAAAATGTGGAAGAAGAAGAAGAAGAAGAATTTGAAGAGGAAGAAGAAGAAGAGGAAGAAAAAGATGAACAAAAAGAAGAGATGGATTTGGGATTAGGGATTAGGGGTTAGGGATTTGAGATTTACGATTAAGGAATGAGGGATTAGGTATCAAGGAATATAGATTTAAGATTAAGAAGAGAGGAATTAGGGATTAATGATTAAGGATTTGAGGGTTAGTAATAAGGGATTAGGGCTTAAGAATTAGGGATTAGGGCTTAAGGATTAGGGAATAAGTAATAAGGATTAAAGATGAGGGATTAGGGATGAATGAATTAATAATTTGGGATTAAATATTAAGGATTATGAATTAAAGGATTATTTTTAAAAGATTAAGAATTAGAGATTAGGGCATAAGGATTAGGGAATAGGGATTAAGGATTTAGGATTAGAGATTAGAGATTAGGGTTTCGAGATTAAGGGAATAAGATAAGTATTAGAGATTAGGGATTAGGGATTAAGGATTTAGGGTTAATGATAAAGGATTAGGAGTTTATGATTTTGTATTGGGGATTAAAGATTAGGGACTATGGATTATAGATTAGGGATTAAGGGTTAAAGATTAGATATTAGAGATTAGTGTTTAGAAATAAGAGATTAAGGATTAGGTATTAGGGAGAAGGAAGAAGGCAGAAGAGAGAAGTAAGAATGAAGAAAGAAGAAGGAAAAAGAAGAAGAACAGGAGGAAGAAGAAGAGGAAGAAGAAGAAGAAGAAGAAGAAGAAGAAGAAGAAGAAGAAGAAGAGGAAGGAAGGAGGCAAGAAGAAGGGAGGGAAGAAGGAAGATGGAAGGAGGAAAGAAGGAAGAAGGAAGAAATAAAAAAAAGGAAGAAAGAAGAAAGAAGAAAGAAGATAGAAGAAAGATGGATGAACTAGAGAGGATTAACGAGGTAGGGATTAGAGATTAAGGAATACGGATTACAAACTAGAGAGGGAGGGACTGGGAATTAAAGATTAGGTATTAGAGATTTGGGAGGAAGGGTTTAGGTATTAAGTATTAGGCATTAGGAATTAGGGATTATGATTCAAAATTAGGGACTAAGGTTTAAGGATTAATTATTACATATTTGATGGTAAGGATTAGGGAATTAGTATAAGGATTTAGAATTATGGATTGGGCATGAAGGGATTATTGATTAAGGTTCAAGGATTAAGAGTTAACTGATTAATTATTAAAGATTAAGGATTATGGACTAGGGTTTACAAATTAAGGAATGAGGATCAGAGATTAGAGATTAGTGATTAGGAATTATGGATTAGGGATTTAGGATAAGAAAGAAAGAAGAAGAACAAGACAAGGTGGAAGAAGAGGAAATAGAAGAAGAAGAAGAAGAGGAAGAATGAAGAAGAAAGAAGAAAGACAAAAGAAAGAATAAGGAAGAATAGAGAAGGAAGAAGAAAGGAAGAAGGAAGAATGAAGAAGGAAGAAGGAAGAAGAAAGAAGAAAGAAAGAAGTAGAGGAAGAGGAAGTAGAAGAAGAAGGAGGAGGAGAAAGCGAAGGAGTAGAACAAGAAGAAAAGGAGAAGGAGAAGGAGAAGGCGATGAAAAATGAGAATGAGAAGGAGAAGGAGAAGGAGATGGAGAAGAAGAAGGAGAAGAAGGAGAAGAAGGAAAAGGAGAAGGAGATGGAGAAGGAGAATGTGAAAGACAAAGAGAAAGAGAGGGAGAAGAAGAAGGAGAAAGAGAAGAAGAAGAACAACAACAAGAACAAGAAAAAGAAGAATAAGAAGAAGAAGAAGAAGGAGAACAAGAAATAGAAGAAGAAGAAGAAGTAGAAGAAGAAGAAGAAGAAGAAGAAGAAGGAGGAGAACAAGAAGAAGAAGGGAAAGAAGAAGAGGAAGAAGAAAAACAAGAAAAGAAGAAAATGGAGAAAAAGAAGGAGGGGAAGAAGTAGGGGATGAAGAAGAAGAAGAAGAAGAAGACGAAGAAAAAGAAAAAGAAAAAAAGATGAAGAGGAAGATGATGAAGAAGAAGAAGAATAAAAAGAATAATAGGAAGAAGAAGAAGTAGAAGAAGAAAAAAAAGAAGAAGAGAAAGAAGAAGAAGAAGAAGAAGAAGAAGAGGAAGAAGAAGAGGAAGATGAGGAAAAAGAAGAAGAAGAAGAAGATGAGGAAGAAGAAGAAGAAGAAGAAGATGAGGAAAAAGAAGAAGAAGAAGAAGATGAGGAAAAAGAAGAAGAGGAGGAAGAAGAAGAAGAAGAGGAGGCGGAAGAAGAAGAAGAAGAGGAAGAAGAGATGGATTGGGATTAAAGATTAGGGGATAGGGATTAAGGATTAAGGATTAAAGAGGATGGGATATGGGATTAGGTTTCAAGGATTAAGGATTTGGGATTAGGCATTATTTTAGGGATTGGTGATTAAAGTTTAAGTATTAATGATTCAAGATTAGTGAGAAGTGATTAAGGAATAAGTAATAAGAACTGGGAATTAACAATTAATGACTAAAGATTAGGGTTAAGGATTAGGTATGAAGGGATTAATTATTAGAGATTAGGGATTAAGGATTAATAGATTAATTATTAAGGATTAAGAATTAGGGAATTAGGATTAGAATTATAAATTAGGGAAAAAAGATTAGGGATTAAGAATTAAAGGTTAGTGATTAGGGATTTGAGATTTAGATTGTGGATAAGAGATTAGGGATTAACGATTAGGGATTAAGGATTAAAGATTGGGATTGGAGATTAAGGACTAGGTATTATGGATTATAGATTAGGGATTAAAGATTAAGTATCAAGCAATATATATTAGAATTTAGGGATGAGATATTAAGGATTAGGGATTAGAGTTTAAGATTTAAGGATTAAAAATTAATAGTGGACTAGAGATTAGGGATTAAGGATAAGAGGGTTGAGATTAGTGATTAAGCTTAAAGATTAGAAATTAAAGTTCAAGGATTGAGGCTTAGCAATTAAGGATTAGGGATTATTGAATGATGCATTAAGGGTTATAGATTAAGAATTATAGATTATGGATTAGGGATTAAAAAGAAAAAAAGAGGAATAAGAGAAAGAAGAAGAAGATGATGAAAAGAAGAAGAACTAGAGGAAGAAGAAGCAAAAAAAGAAGTAGAAGATGAAGAAGAAGAAGAAGAAAAGGAAGGAGAAGAAGAGAAAGAAGGGGAAGAGAAAGTGGAAGAAGAGGAAGAGGAAGAAGAATATGAAGAAGAAAAAGAAGAAGAAGAAGAAAAAAGAAGAAGAAGAAGATGAAGAAGAAGAGGAAGAAGAAGAAGAAGAAGAAGAAGAGTCGAAGAAGAAGAAGAAGAAAAAGCAGAAGAAGAAGAAGAAGAAGAAGAAAAGGAAGAAAGAAGAGAAAGAAGAAGAAGTAGAAGATGAAGAAGTAGAAGAAGAAAAAGTACAAGAAGAAAAAGAAGAAGGAGAGGAAAAAGAATAAAAAGTAGTAGAAGAAGAAGAAGAGAAAAAGCAAGTAGTAAAAGAAGAAGAAGAGGAAGAAAAAGAAGAAGTAGAAGAAGAGGAAGAAAAGGAATAAGAAGAGGAGGAGGAGGAAGAAGAAGAAGAAGAAGAAGAAGAAGAAGAAGAAAAAGAAGTAATAATATAAGAAGAAGAAGAAGAAGATCAAGAAGAAGAAGACATAGAAGAAGAAGAAGAACCAAAGGAAAAAGAGCAAGAAGAAGAATAAAAAGAAGAAGAAGAAGAAGAAGACAAGGAAGACAAAGAAGAAGAAGAAGAAGAAGAAGAAGAAGAAGACGAGGACATGGAAGAAGAAGAGGAAGAAGAAGAAGAAGAAGATGATGGTGAAGAAGAGGAAGAGGAAAAAGTGGAAGTAGAAGAAGAAAATGAGGAAGAAGGACTAGAAGAAGAGGAAGATGAGCAATGAGAAGAAGAAGAAGATAAAGAAGAAACATAAGAGGAAGAGGAAGAGGAAGAAGTAGAAGGAGAAGTGGAAGAAGAAGAATAGGAAGAAGAGGAAAAAAAGAAAAAGAAGAAGATGAGAAAGAAAAGATGAAGAAGAGGAAGAAGAAGAAGAAGTAGAAGAACAAAAAGATAAAAAGAAGAAAAGGAGGAAGAAGAAGAAGAAGAAAAAGAAGAAGAGGAATAAGAGGAAGAAGAAGATGATGATGATGAAGATGAAGAAGAAGAAGTGGAGGAAGAAGAAGAAGAAGAAGAGGAAGAAGAAGGGCAAGACAATGTGCAGGAGTAAGAAGAAGACAAGGAGGATGAAGAAGAAGAGTAAGAAGAACAAAGAAGAAGAAGAAGAATAAGAAGAAGAAGTAGTAGTTGTAGAAGAATAAGAAGAAGAAGAACTAGTAGTTGTAGAAGAATAAGAAGAAGAAGAAGATAGATTATGGATTAATGGGTGAGGGCTTAGGGATTAGGGATTACGCATTAAGGGGGAAGGATTTTAGATTATGGTTTAGGGATTAAAGATTAGGGATTTTTGATTAAGGATTAAGGATTAGGGATAAAGGATTAGTGATTAGGGTTAGGGTTCAAGGAATAGTTATTTGGGAGTACAGATTAGGAATAAGGGATTAGGGATTAAGGATTAAGAGTTTAGGATTAGGGATTAAATATTAAAAATAGGGATTAGGGATTTGCTGTTAGGGATTAAGAGATTAAGGATTATGTATCAGAGATTAGGGATTAGGAATTAAGCATTATGGATTAGAGAATAAAGATTAGAAATTTAGGATTAGGAATTTAGGACAAAGGATTAGGGTTTAGGCATTAGGGATTGGGATTAAGTTTAAATGATGAACAATTAGGGATGGATTAAAGATTAAGAATTAAGGATTAGTGATTAAAGATTAGGGATTTTAAATTACTGATTTTGCATTGGGGATTAGGGAATAGAGAGTGGGGATTAGGGATTCAGGAGGAAGGCATTAGAGATTACAGATAAGTTATTCTGGAGAGCACAATTAGTGATTAGAGATTAAGGATAAAGAAGAAGAAGCAAAGGAAGAAGAAGAAGGAGAAAGAGAAGAAGAAGAAAGAAAGAAGAAGAAAGAAAGATGAAGATAGAAAGAAGAAGAAAGGTGAAAGTATAAGAAGGAAGAAGGAGAAGGAAGATGAAAGAAGAAAAGAAAAAAGAAAGAAGAAAGAAGAAGAAAGAAGGAGAAGAAGAAGAACTTGAAGAAAAAGAAGAAGAAAAATGAGCCGAAGAAGAAGAGGAGAAAGACAAGAAAGTAGAAGAAGTAGTAGTAGAGGTAGAAGAAGATGAAGAAAAGAAAAAGAAAAAGTAGAAGAAGAAGAAGAAGAAGAAGAGAAGAAGAAGAAGAAGAAGTAGAAGGAGAAGATGATGAAGAAGAAGAAGTAGAAGAAGAAGAAGAAGTGTAAGAAGAGGAAGAACAAGAAGAAGCAAAGAAGAAGAAGAAGGAGAAGAAAAAGAAGAAGAAAAAGAAGAAGTACAAGAAAAAGAAGAAGAATAAGAAGAATAATAGAAAAAGAAGAAGAAGAGGAAGAAGAAGAAGAGAAGGAAGAAAAAGAAGAAGAAGAAGAAAAAGAAGAGAAGAAGAAGAGGAAGAAGAAGAAGAAGAAGATGAAGAAGAAGAAAAAGAAGTAAAAGAAGAATAAGAGGAGGAAGAAGGCGAAGAAGCGGAAGAAATGGAATAATAATAAGAAGAAGAAGAAGAAGAAGAAGAGGATGGTGAAGAAGATGAAGAAGAAGATGAAGAAGTTACTAAAGAGGAAAAAGAAGAAGAAGAAGAAGAAAATGAGGAAGAAAAGAAGAAGAGGAAGAAGAAAAAGATGATGAAGAAGTGGAAGAAGAAGAAGTACAAGATGAAGAAGAAGAAGCAGAAGTGGATGAAGAAGCAAAAAAGGAAGAAAAAGACAAAGAAGAAGAAGATGAAGAACAGAAACTAGAAGAAGAGGAAGAGGAAGAACAATATGATGAAGAATAAAAAGAAGAAGAAAAAAAGAAGAAGATGAAGACGAGGAAAAGGAAGAAGAAGAAGAAAAAGAGGAAGAGGAATAATAGGAAGAAGAAGAAGAAGGAGAAGGAGGAGAAGAAGAAGAAGAAGAAGAAGAAGTAGAAGTAGTAGAAGAAGTAGAAGAAAGAAGAAAGAAGAAGAAGAAGAAGAAGAAGAAGAAGAAGAATTTTAAGAAGCAGAAGTAGATGAAGAAGAGGGAGACGAAGAAGAAGAAGAAGTACTAGAAGTAGAAGGGAAGAAGAAGAAGATAAAGAAGTTTGAAAAGTTCGATTATGGATTAGGGAGGATGTGCTTAGGGATTTGGGATTAGGTATTAGGGATTTAGGATTACAGATAAAGAGGAAGGGATTCATAAGTAGCGATTAAGGATTAGGGATTAGGGATTACAAATAATGGTTTAAGGATTATGGATTATGGATTAGGAATTAGGGATTAAAGTTTAGGGAATAGGGGTTAAGGATTAAAAATTATGGATGAGAGATTAGGGATGGTTTAAAGATTAAGGATTAGGGATTAGGGGTTAAGGAGAAGGAAGAAGGAAAGAAAAAGAAAAAAATAGTAAAACAAAGAAGAAAGTAGAAGGAAGAAGTTAGAAAGAAGAAGGAATAAAGAAGAAGATGAAGAAGAAAAAGACGAAAAAGAAGAAGAAGAAGAAGAAGAGGAAGAAGAAGTGGAAGAATAAAGAAGAAAGAAGGAATAAGGAAGAAGGGATGAGGAAAGAACAAGGAAGAAGCAAGAAAGAAGAAGAAGGAAGAAAGAAGAAAGCAGAAAGAAGAAAGAAGGAAGAAGACAAAGAAGGAGATGGAAAAAGAGAAGTAGGATGAGAGATTAGTGATAAAAAATTCTAGATTCAAGATTCAGGATTAGGTAATAGAGATTAATGATTTGTGATTAAGGAATTTGGATTAGGATTAGGGATTTGAGCTCATAGATTAGGATTAGACATTATAGGTTAGGGATCATGATTAAAGAGAAATAAAATAGAAGAAAGAAGAAAGAAGAAGGAAGAAAGAAGAAGGAAGAGGAAGGAAGAAGTAAGAAGAATGGAAGAAGGAAGAAGTAAGAAAAAAGAATGAAGAAGGAAGAAAAAATAAGAAAGAAGAAAGAAGGAATTAGAAAGAAGAAAGAAGGAAGAAGAAGGAGAAGAAGAAGGAGAAGGTGAAGGAGAAGGAAAAAGAGGAGGAGAAGGAGGTGGAGTCAATGAAAAAGTAAGAGTAAAGAAAGAGAAGGAGAAGGTAGAGGAAAGGAGAAGAAGAAGAGGAAGAAGAAGAAGAACAAGATGAAGAAAAGCAAATAAAAGAAGATGAAGAGGAAAGAAGAAGAAGAACAAGAAGCAGAACAATAACAAGTTGTCGTAATAAAAGAAGCAGAATAAGAAGGAGGAGGACGAGAAGAAGAAGAAAAAGAAGAAAAAGAAATAGAAGAAGAAGGAGAAGAAGAAGAAGAAGAAGAATAGGATGAAGTAGTAGTAGAAGAAGAAGTAGAATATGAAGAAGTAGAAGAAGAAGAAGAAGAAGAAGAAGAAGCAGAAGGAAAAGTACAAGTACAAGAAGAAGAAGAAAAAGAAGAAGAAAAAAAGAAAAAGAATAGAAAGAAGAAGAAGAAGAGGAAGATGATGATAAATAAGAAGAAAGAAGAAGAAGAAGAAGAGGAAGAATAAGAAGTAGAGGAGGAAGAAGAAGAAGAAGAATAGGAAGAAGAGTAAAAAGAAGAAGAAGACAAGTAAGAAGAGGAAGAAGAAGAAGAAGAAGATTAAGAAGAGGATGTAGTAGTTGTAGTAGTAGTAGTAGTAGTAGTAGTAGAAGAAGAAGAAGAATATGAACAAGAACAGAAAGAGAAGGAGAAGGAGAAGGAGGATGGGAAGGAGGAAAAGGAGAAGGAGAAGGGGAAGGAGAAGGAAAAGGAGAAGGAGAAAAAAAAAAGGAGAAGGGGAATGAGAAGTACAAAGAGAAGAAGAGGACGAAGAAGAAGACGTAGAAGAAGAAGAAAAAGAAGATGAAGAAGAAGTGGAAGAAGAAGAAGAAGAAAACGAAGAAAAAGAAGAAGAAGAAGAAGAAGATGAGAATGAAGAAAAGGATGAGGGAAGAAGGAAGGTAGAAGAAAGACGAATGAAGGAAGGAAGAAGGAAGAAGGAGGAGAAGGAGAAGGAGAAGGAGAAGGGAAGGAGAATGAGAAGGAGAAGAAGAAGAAGAAAAAGAAGAAGAAGAAGAAGAAGAAGAAGAAAAAGAAGTAGAAGTAGAAGAAGAAAAAGAACAAAAAGAGGAAGAAGAAGAAGAGTAAGAAGAAGAAGAAGATTTAAAAGAGGAAAAACAGGAAGACAAAGAAGAAGTAAAAGAAGAAGAAGAAAAAGAAGAAAAAGGAGAAGAAGTAGTAGTAGTAGAAGAAGAAGAATATTAATAAGAAAAAGAAGAAGAGAAAGAAGAAGAAGAAGAAGAAGAAGAAGAAGAGGAAGAAATAGAAGAAGCAGAGGTAGAAGAAAAAGTAGAAGATGAAGAAGAAGATGACGAAGAAGAAGTAGAAGAAGAAAAAGGAGAGGGAGAAGGAGAAGAAGGGAAGGAAGAAAATGAAGATGAGGAAGAAGAAGAAGAGGAGGAGAAAGAAAAAGAGGAAGAAGAAGATGAAGAAGAGAAGAAGAAGAAGATAAGGAAGAAGAAGTAGAGGAGGACCAGGAGGAAGAAGGAGAAGAGGAACAGGAGAAAGATGAAGAAGAAGAAAAACTGGAAGAAGAAGAAAAAGAAGAAGAAGAAGAAGAAGAAGAAGAAAAGGTAGAGGATGGGGAAGAAGAAGAAGAAGATGAAGAAGAAGTTGAGGAAGAGGAGAATGAAGAAGAACAAGAAAATGAGGAAGAAAAAGAAGAAGAAAAATATTAGAAAGAAGAGGAAGAAGAAGAAAATGACGAAGAAGAAGAAGAAGAGGAAGGAGAAGCAAAAGAGAAAGTAGAAGATGAAGAACAAGAAGAAGAAGAGGAAAAAGAAGAAGAGGAAGAAGAGGAATAGAAAGTGGAAGAAGAGGAAGAGGAAGAAGAATATGAAGAAGAAAAAGAAGAAGAAGAAGAATAAAAGAAGAAGACGAAAAAGAAAAGAAGAAGAAGAAGATGAGGAAAAAGAAGAAGAAGAAGAAGAAAAAGAAGAAGAGGAAGAAGGGGAAGAAAAAGGAGAAGAAGAAGAAGAACAAGAAGAAGAAGTAGAAGAGGAAGAAGAAGAAGAAAAAGAAGAGGAAGATGAAGAAGAAGAAGAAGTAGAAGATGAACAATAAGAAGAAGAAGGGGAAAAAGTTGAAGGAAAAGGAGAAGGAGAAGAAGAAGAAGAAGAAGAAGAAGAAGAGGAGGAGGAAGAAGAAGAAAGGAAAAACAACTAGTAAAAGAAGAACAAGAGGAAGAAAAAGAAGAAGCAGAAGAAGAAGAGGAAGAGAGGAATAAGAAAGGGAAGAAGAAGAAGAAGAAGAAGAACTAGAAGAAGAAGTAGATGAAGAGGAAGGTGGAGGTGAAGAAGAAGAAGAAGAAATAGAAGAAGAAGAAGCAGACGAATAAACACAAGAAGAAGAAGAAAAAGTAGAAGGGGAAGAGGAAGAAGAAAACAAAGAAGAAGAAGTAGAAGTAGATGAAGAAGAAGAAGAAGAGGACGTGGAAGAAGAAGACGAAAAAGAAGAAGAAGAAGAAGATGATGAAGAGGAAGAGGAAAAATTAGAAGGAGGAGAAAATGAGGAAGAAGAAGAAGAAGAAGAAGAGGAAGATAAGGAACAAGAGGAAGAAGATAAAGAACAAGAAGAAGAAGAAGAAGAGGGAGAAGAAGAAACATAAGAGGAAGACAAAGAGGAAGAACTAGTAGGAGAAGTGGAAGGAGAAGAATAGGAAGAAGAGGAAAAAAAGCAAAAGAAGAAGACGAGAAAGAGAAAGATGAAGAAGAGGCAGAAGAAGAATTAGAAGAAAAAGATAAAAAGAAGAAGAGGAAGAAGTAGAAGAAGAAGAAGAAAAGAAGAAGAGAAATAAGTGGAAGAAGAAGAAGATGAAGATGAAGATGAAGAAGAAGAAGAAGAAGAGGAAGAGAAAGAAGGGCAAGAAGATGTGGAGGAATAAGAAGAAGAGTTAGAGGAAGAAGAAGAATAATAAGAAGAGGAAAGAAGAAGAAGAAGAAGAAGTAGTAGAGTAGAAGAAGAAGAAGAAAAAGACAGACTATGGACTAGTGGGTAAAGGCTTAACAATTAGGGATTAGGCAATAAGGAGGGAGGGATTTTGTGTTATGGATTAGGGATTAAAGATAAAAGATTACGGATTCTGGATTAAAGATTAGGAATTAGGTATTAAAGATTAATGATTAGGGTTAGGGTTTAAGGAATAATGATTTGGGAATACAGATTAGAAATGAGGCATTAGAGATTAAGGGTTATGAGTTAAGGATTAGAGATTAAATATTAAAATAGGGATTAGGGATTAGCCATTAGTGATAAAGGGATTAAGAATTAAGTATCAGAGATTAGGGATTAGGAGTTTAGCATTGGGGATTAGAGATTACGAATTAGAGATTAAAGATTAGAGATTTAGGATTAGGAATTTAGGATAAGGGATTAGAGATTAGGCATTAGGGATTAGAGTTTAAGGATTAGTGAATGAGGATTAGGGATGGTTTAAAGATTAAGAATTTGCGATTAATGATTAAAGATTAAAAATTAGGGATTAGTGATTAAAGATTAGGGATTTCAAATTATAGATTTTGCATTGGGTATTAGAGAATAGAGATTGGGGATTAGGGAGGAAGGCATTATGGATTATAGATTAAGTGTTATGGAGAGCATAATTAGGGATTAGAGATTAAGGATAAAGAAGAAGAAGCAAAGGAAGAAGAAGAAGAAAGAGGAGAAGAAGAAGAAAGAAAGAAGAAGAAAGAAAGAAGAAGAAAGGAGAAAGAAGAAGGAAGAAGAAGGAAGAAGAAAGAAGGGAAGAAAAAAGAAAGAAGAAAGAAGATAGAAGAAGAAAGAAGGAGAAGAAGAAGACCTTGAAGGAACAGAAGAAGAAAAAGAAGGAGAAGAAGAAGAGGAGAAAGATAAGAAAGAAGAAGAAGAAGAAGTAGAAGTAGAAGTAGAAGAAGAAAAGAAGATGAAAAAGCAGAAGAAAAAGAAGAAGAAGACGAAGAAGAAGAGAAGAAGAAGAAGAAGGAGGAGGAGGAGGAGGACAAGAAGAAGAAGAAGATGAAGAAGAAGAAGAAGATGAAGAAGAAGAAGAAGAAGAAGAAGAAGAATAAGAAGAGGAAGAACAAGAAGAAGCAAAGAAGTAGTAGTAGTAGTAGAAGAAGAAGAAGAAAAAAAAGAAGCAAAAGAAAAAGAAGAAGAATAAGAAGAAAATAGAAGAAGAAGAAGAAGAGGAAGAAAAAGAAGAGGGGGAAGAAAAAGAAGAAGAAGAAGAAAAAGAAGAGAAGAAGAGGAAGATAAAAAGAAGAAGAGGATGAATAAGAAGAAGAAGAAGAAGACGAGGAAAAAGAAGCTGAAGAAGAAAAAGAAGAAGAAAAACAGAAAGAAGAGGAAGAAGAAGAAGATGAAGAAGAAGAAGAAGAAGAAGAGGTAGGAGAAGAAGAAGAAGAAAAGAAGAAGATGAAGAAAAACAAAAGAAGAAGAAGACGAATAAAAAGATGCAGAAGAAGAAGAAGAAGAAAAAGTTGTAGAAGAAGAAGAAAAAGTAGAAGGTGAAGAAGAAGAAGATGATGATGATGATGATGATGAAGAATAAAAAAATGAAGTAGAAGAAGCAAAATAGGAGGAAGAAAAAGAAGAAGTAGAAGAAGAGGAAGAGTCGAAGAAGAAGAGGAAGAAGCAGAAGAACAAGAGGAAGAGAAGAAGAAGAAGAAGAAGAAGAAGAAAAAGAAGAAGTAGATGAACATGGAGAAGATAAAGAAGAAGAAGTACAAGAAGAAGAAGTAGAGGAATCAAAGCAAGAAGAAGTAGAAGAAGAAGAAGAAGAAGAAGAAGTAGAAGAAGAAGAGGACGTCGAAGAAGAAGAAGAAGAAGAAGAAGAAGTCGAAGAAGAGGAAGAGGAAAAATAGAAGAAGAAGAAAATGAGGAAGAAGAAGAAGAAGACGATGAAGAGGAAGATGCGGAACAAGCAGACAAAGAAGAACATGAAGATAAAGAAGATGAAGATGAAGAAGAGGAAGAAGAAGAAACATAAGAGGAAGAAGAAGAGGAAAAACAAGAAGAAGAAGTGGTATATTAAGGAGGAGAAGAAGAGGAATGAAAGAAGAAGAAAGAAAGATGAAAAAAGAAAGAGGAAGAAAATAGAAGGCATAAGAAGGAAAAGGATAAGGAAGAAGAAAGAAGAGAAAAAAAGAAAGATTAAAGTTGTAAGAAGAAAGGATGAGAAGAAGAAGTTGGAGAAAAAGAAGTAGAAGAAGAAGTGGAGAAAGACAAGAAAGACGAAGAATAAGAAGAAGAAGTAGAAGAAGAAGAAAAGAATGATGATGAAGAAGAAGGAGAAGAAGAAGAAGAAGAAGCAAAAAAAAAAAGAAGAAGAAGAATAAGAAAAGGAAGAACAAGAAGAAGTGAACAAGAAGAAAAAAAGAAGAAGAAGAAGAAGAAAAAGAAGAAGTAGAAGAAGAACAACAAGAAGAAGAATAAAAGAAAGAAGAAAGTAGTAGTAGAAGAAGAGGAGGGAAAAGAAGTTGATTTTGATGATGATGAAGAAGATAAAAAAGAAGAAGAAGAAAATGAAGAGTGGGAAGAGGAGGAAGAAGAAGAAGAAGAAGAGAAGAAGGAGAAGATGAAGAAGAAGGGGAAAAAAAGAAGAAAAAGAACATGAAGAAAATGAAGAGGAAAAGTAAGAAGAAGAAGGGGAAGAAAAATAAGAAGAAGAAGAAGAAGAAGTGGAAGAAGAAGAAGAAGAGGAAGAAGAACAGGGAAAACAGGAAGTAGAAGTGGAAGAAGAAGGAGGAGAAGAGGAAGATTGAAAGAAGAAGAAAGAAAGATGAAGAAAGAAAGAGGAAGAAAGGAGAAGGCAGAAGAATGAAAAGGAGAAGAAAGAAGAAAGAAGGGAAGAAAAAGAAAGAAGAAAGCAGTAAGAAGAAAGAAGGAGAAGGAGAAGAAGTTAAGGAAGAAGAAGGAGAAGAAGAAGTGGAGAAAGACAAGAAAGAAGAAGAAGAAGAAGTAGAAGTCGAAGAAGAAGAAAAGAAGAAGAATAAGATGATGATGAAGAAGAAGGAGAAGAAGAAGAAGAAGCAAAAGCAAAAGAAGAAGAAGAATAAGAAAAGGAAGAATAAGAAGAAGTGAAGAATAAGAAAAAGAAGAAGAAAAGAAGAAGTAGAACAAGAACAAGAAGAAGAAGAATAAGAGGAATATGAAAGTAGTAGAAGAAGAAGAAGAGGAAAAAGAAGAAGAGGATTTTGAGGATGATGAAGAAGATAAAAAAGAAGAAAAAGTAGAAAATGAAGAATGGGAAGAGGAAGAAGAAGAAGAAGAAGAAGAAGAGGAGAAGAAGAAGGAGAAGATGAAGAAGAGGAAGGGGAACAAAAAGAAGAAGAAGAACATGAAGAAGAAGAAGAGGAAAAAGAAGAAAAAGAAGGGGAAGAAAAAGAAGAAGAAGAAGAAGAAGAAGTGGAACTAGAAGAAGAAGAAGAAGAAGAAGAAGAAGAAGAAGAAGAGGAAGAAAAAGTAGAAATGCAAGAAGAAATAGAAAGAAGAAAGAAGGAAGATAGTAGATGGAAGAAGGAAGATGGAAAAAGAAGAAAGAAGAAGAATGAACGAAGAAAAAAGAAGGGAGAAGAAAGATGGAAGAAGGTAATGAATAACAGTAAGAAGTAGTAGAAGAAGAAGACAACGAAGAAGAATAGGAAGATGAAGAGGTAGAAGAAGAAAAAAGAAGTAGAAGGGAAACATGAAGATGAAGAAAAAAGGACAAAGAAGAAGAAAGAAGAAAGAAGAAAAAGAAAGAAGAAAGAAACTGGAAGGAAGATGAAAGAAAGGAGGAAGAAATAAGAGAGAAGAAAGAAAAAGATGAAAGAGAAAAAAGAAAGAAGAAGAAGAAGAAGGAGAAGGACAAGCAGAAGGAAAAAGTGGAAGAAGACAACAAGGAGGAAATGGAGATGGAGACATAGAAGTAGAAGGGGGAGAAAATAAAGAAGAAGCAGAAGTAGATGGAGAAGAAGAAGAAGAGGATAAAGAACAAGTCAAAGAAGAAAAATAGAAAAAGAGGAGGAAGAAGAAGAAGAAGAAGTAGAAGGAGAAGCGAAAGAAGAAGAAGAAGAAGAAGAAGGAGAAAGAGAAGAAGAAGTGGAGAAAAAGGAAGAAAAAGAGGCTGAAAAGGAAGTAAAGGTAGAAGAAGTAGAAGAAAAGAAGTAGTAGTTGTAGTAGTAATAGAAGAAGAAGAAGAAGAAGAAGGAGAAGGAGAAGAAGAAAGAGATGAAGAAGAAGAACAAGGAGAAGACGAAGAAGAAGAATAAGAATAAGAATAGAAAGAAAAAGAAGAAGTGAAGAAGAAGATGAAGAAAAAGAAGACAAAGAAGAAGAAAAAAGAAGAAGATGTAGAAGAAAAAAAGAAGCAAAAGAAGAAGGTGAATAAGAAGAGGAGAAAGAAGAAGAAGTAGAAAAAGAAGAAGTAGAAGAAGAAGAAGATTATGATGATGATGATGATGAAGAAGAAGAAATAGAAGGATAAGAATAGGAAGAGGAAGAAGAAAAATTAGTAGTAGAAGAAGAAGAGAAGAAGAAGGGCGAGATGAACCTGAAGAAGAAGAAGAAGAAAAAGAAGAAGAAAAAGAGAAAGATGAAGAGGAAGAAAGGGAAGAATAAGAAAAAGGGGAAGAAGAAGAAGAAGAAGAAGTGGTAGAAGAAGAAGAAGAGGAAGAAGAAGAAGGTGAGGAAAAGGAAGTAGAAGAAGAAGATGAAGAAGAAGAAGAGGAAGAAGAAGAAGAAGAAGGAGAAGAAGATAAAGAAGTAGTAGAAGAGAAGAAGAAGAAGTCATAAAAGAAGAAGAAGAAGAAGAAGAAGAGGAAGAAGGCAAAGGAGGAGGAGAAGAAGAAGTAGAAGACAAGAAGAAGAAGAAGAAGAAGAAGAAATGGAAGAAGAATAAGAAGAGGAAGAAGAAGTAGAAGATGAAGAAGAGGAGGAGGAGGAATAGGAAGAAATAGAGGAGGATGAAGAAGAAGAGTAAGAAGAGCAAGAAGGATAAAAATAAGAAGATATAAAAGAAGGAGAAGAAGTAGTAGTAAATGAAGATGAAGAAGAAGAAGAAGACAGACTATGGATTAGTTGGCTACGACTAAGGCATTAGGAATTAGGTATTAGGGATTGGGGATTAAGCATTTGGGATGAAGGGATTCAAGATTATGGATTAAAGATTAAGTATTAAGAATTACAAATTAGGGATTTTGGATAGGTTTTTAGGATTAGGAATCAATTATTGTTATTAGGGTTTAAAGATTAAGAATTAAGGAATCAAAATTTGTAAAAAAGGATTAGGAATAAGGATTTAGGATTAAGGATTAGGGATTAAGAATTAGAGATTAAAGAAATATGGATTAAGTATCAGGGATTAATGGATTAAGCATTAGGGATTCGGGATTTGAATTAAAAATTAGAGATAATATATTTAGGATTAGGAATTCAAGATAAGGGATTAGAGATTAGGGATTAGGGATTAAAGATAAGGATTTAAGGTTTAAGAATTAAAAATCAGTTATTAAGTATTAAAGAATAAAGATTAGGGATTAGGGTCTAAAGGTTAGTGATTACGAATTAGAGATGGATTAAAGATTAAGTGTTAGGGATTAGTGATTAGAGATTATGGTTTAGGTATTTGAGATTAAGGATTAAGGGTTAAAGATTAGGGATAAAGAAGAACAAGGAGAAGAAGAAGAATAAGGAGGAGAAGAAGAAGAAAGAAAGAAGAAGAAAGAACAAAGAAGAAAGAAAGAAGAGGAAAGGAGAAGGAAGAAAAAGAAAAAAAGAAGAAAGATGAAAGAAGAAAGAAGAAAAAAGAAAGAAGAACGAAGAAGGGAGAAGGAAAAAGGAAGAAGTAAGAAGGTACAAGGAGAGGGAAGAAGGAACAAGGAAGAAGGAAGAAGGGAAAAGGAAGAAGGAAGGAAGATGGAGGAAAAAAGAAGAAAGAAGGATGAAGAAATAAGAAAGAAGAAAGAAAAAAGAAGAAAGAAGAAAGAAGAAATAAGTAGAAGGAAAAGGAGGAAAAAAAGAACAAGAACTAGGAGTAGGAGAAGGAGATTAAAAGGAGAAGGAGAAGGAAAAGACAAGGAGAGGGAAAGGAGATGGAGAAGGAGAAGGAGAAAAAGCAAAAGAAGAAGAGGAAAGAAGAGGAAGAAGAAGAAGTAAAAGAAGATGATGATGGAGAAGAAGAAAAAAAGAAGAATAAGTAGTAGAAGAAGAAGAAATAGAAGAAGAAGACGAAGGTGAAGTAGTAGTAGCAGAAGAAGAAGAAGTAGAAGAAGGAAAAGAAGAAGAAGAAGAAGGAGAAGATGAAGAGGAGGAGGAAGAAGAAGAAGTAGATGAAAAAGAAGAAAAAAAGAAGAAGAAAAAAAGAAGAAGAATATGTAGAAGTAGAAGATAAAGAAGTAGAAGAAGAAGAAGATGAAGAAGAAGACAAATAAGAAGAGAAAGAACAAAAAGAACTGAAGAAGAAGAAGAAAAAGAACAAGAAGAAGAAACAGTAGGAGAAGAATAAGAAGTGGAAGAAGAAGTAGTAATAGAAGAAGAAGAAGATCATGATTACTATGACAAAAAAGAAAAAGAAGAAGAAGAAGAATGGGAAAAGGAAGAAAAAGAAGAAGAGAAGAAGAAGGAGACGATGAAGAAGAAGAAGTAGTAGAAAAAGAAGAAGAAAAAGAAGAAGAAGAAGAATAATAAGAGGGAGAAGAGAAGGAAGAAGAAGAAGAGGAAGAAGAAAAAGAAGAAGAAGTAGTAGTGGAAGAAGAAGATGGAGAAGAAGAAGAAAAAGGGGAAGAAGAAGAAGAAAAAGAAAAAGATGTGGAATGAAAAAGAAATAAGAAAGAAGAAAACCAAAAGAAGAAGGAAAAAAGAAGATGGAAGAAGGAAGAAAGGAGAAGGAAGAAGGAAGAAATTAAAGGAAGACGGAAGAAGGAAAAAATAAGAAGAAAGAAGAAGGAAGGAAGATGGAAGAACGAAGGAAGAAGATGTAGAGGAGGAAGAAGAAGAAGACGATGATAATGAAGAACTAGAAGAGGAAGAGGAAGTGGAAGAGGTAGAAGTAGATGAAGACAAAGGGGTAGAAGAAGAAGAAGAAGAGGAAGAAGAAGAAGAAGAAGAAGAAAAATAGGAAGAAGAAAAAGAAGAGAAAGAAGATGAAGAAGAAGAAGAAGAGAAATAAGAAGATCAAGAAGAAGAAGAAGAAGAAGAAGTGGAAGAAGAAAAGAAAGAAGAAGAAGAAGAAGAAGAAGAAGACAAGCAGAAGAAGAAGAAGAAGGCAATAAAGAAGTAGAAGAAGAAGAAGAAGAAGAGGAAGAGGAAATAGAACAAGAAGAAGAAGAGGAATGGGAGGAAGAAGAAGGTAAAGAAGAAGAAGAAGAACATGAAGAAGTAAAGGAAGAGAAGAAGAAGATGAACAAGAAAAGAAGAAGAAGAAGAAGAAGAGGAAGAAGAAGC
>JAIUJO010000268.1:222500-225000 GCA_023846275.1 Vanilla planifolia
GAAGAAGAAGAAGAAGATGGAGAATAAGAAGATGAAAAGAAGAGGAAGTGGAAGAAGGGGGGAAAGAAGTAAAAGAGGGAGGAGGAGTAGGAGGAGTGGAAGAAGTAGAAGAAGAAGAAGAAGAAGGAAATGAAGGAGAAGAAGAAGAAGTCAAAGAAGGAGGTGGAGGCAAAGAAGAAGTAGCAGAAGAACAATAACAAGAAGGGGACGAAGAAGAAGAAAAAGAAGAAGAGGAAGCAGAACAAAAAGAAGAAGAAGAAGAAGAAGAAGAAGAACAACTAGAAGATGAGGAAGAAAAGAGAAGAAGAAGAAGAAAAGGAAGAAGCAAAAGAAGAAGAAGAAGAACAAGAAGAACAAGAAGATGTAGAAGAAGAAGAAGAAGAAGAGGAAGAAGAGTAAGAAGAAGAAGAAGTGCAAGAAGAAGATGAAAAGGAAAAAGAAGAAGAACAAGAAGAAGAAGAGGGAGAAGAAGAAGGAGAAGAAGAAGAAGAACAAGAGGAAGAAGAATTAAAAGAAGAAGAAGAACAAGATGAAGATGAGGAAGACAAGAAACAAGAAAAAGAAGAAGATATGGAAGAAAAATAAGAGGAAGAGTAGGAAGAAAAGAAGAACAAGCAGAAGTGGAAGAAGAAGGGAAAGAAGATGAGGAGGAGGAAGATGAAGAAGGGCAACTAGAGGAAGAAGAAAAGGAAAAAGAGGGCAAGGAGGTAGAAGAAGAGGTGGAAAAAGAAGAAGAAAAAAAGGAAAAATAAGAAGATGATGATGAAGAAGAAGAAGAAGAAGAAAAGAAGAAAAAGAACAAAAAAGAAGAAGAACAAGAAAATTAAGAAGAAGAAGAAGAAGAATAACAATTATTTAAAGAGGAAGTAGAAGAAGGAGAAGAAGAAGAAGAAGAAGAAGAAGAACAAGGCGAAGAAGTTGTAAAAGACGAGGAAGAATAAGACGAGGAAGATGAAGAAGAAGGCGGTGAAGAATAAGAAGGAGAAGAAGAAGAAGAAGAAGAAGAAGAAGAAGTTGAGAAGAGGAAGAAGAAGATGTGGAAAAAGTGGGAGAAGTGGAAGAAGATGTAGGAGTAAGAAAAAAGAAAAAAGAAGTAAAGGAAAATGATTTAGAACAAGAAAAAGAAGAACGAGAAGAAGAAGATCAAGAAGAATAACAAGAAGTAGTAGTAGAAGAAGAAGAAGAATAGGAAGAAGGAGAAGAAGAAGAAGGAGAAAAAAAAGAAGTAGAATAAGGACCAGAAGAAGAAGATGATGAAGAAATAGAGAAAGAAGAAAGAGGAGCAGAAGAAGAAGAAGAAGAAGAAGAAGAAGAAGAAGAAGTAATAGTAGAAGAAGAAGAAGACGAAGAAGAAGAAGTAGTAGAAGAAGAAGATGAAGAAGAAGGAGATGAAGGAGAAGAAGAAGAAGAAGAAGAAGATGAAGGAGAATAAGTAGAAGAAGAAGCAGAAGAAGCAAAAGAAGAAGTAGAAGAAGGAGAAGAAGGAGAAGAAGAAGGAGAAGAAGGAATAGTAGAAGGAGGAGAAGAAGAAGAAGAAGAAGGAGAAGAAGAAGTAGAAGAAGAAAAAGTCGAAGCAAAAGAGGAAGAAGAAGAAGAAGAAGAAGGGGAAAAAGGAGAAGCTGAAGAAGAGTAAGAAGAAGGAGACGAAGTAGAAGGAGAAGAAGAAGAAGAAGAAGGAGAAAAAGAAGAAGGAGAAGGAGAAGAAGGAGAAGAAGAGGGAGAAGAAGAAGAAGGAGAAGGAGAAGAAGAAGAAGGAGAAGATGAAGAAGAAGAAGAAGGAGAAGAAGATGAAGAAGGAGAAGAAGATGATGGAGAAGAAGAAGAAGAAGAAGAAGAAGAAGGAGGAGAAGAAGAAGAAGAAGAAGAAGAAGAAGATGAAGAAGATGAAGAAGAAGAAGGAGCAGGTGAGGGAGAAGAAGAACAAGAAAAGGAAGAAAAAGAAGAAGAAGAAGGAGAAGAAAAAGAAGAAGAGGAAGAATACGAATAAGAAGAAAAAGAAGAGAAAAAGTAGGAAAAGGAGAAGAAAACCAAGAAAAATAAGAGGAAGATGATGAAGGAAAAGAAGAAGAAGAAGAAGAAGAAGAAGAGAAGAAGTAGAAGAAGAAGAGGATGAAGAGGAAGAGGAAGAAGAAGGAAAAGAGGAAGAAAAGGAAGAAGAAAAAGAAGAAGAATAAGAAGAGGAAGAAGAGAAGAAGAAGATGAAAAAAAGAAGAAGAACAAGATGGAGAAGAAGAAGAACAAGAACAAGAAAAAAAAGAGAAAGAAGAAGAACATGAAGAAGAAGAGGAAGAAGGATAAGGAGAAGAAGTAGAAGAAGAAGAAGGAGAAGAAGAAGAAGTAAGAGCAATGGAAGATGAAGAAGATGTCAAAGTTGGAGGAGGAGGAGAAGAAGAAGAAGAAAATGATGAAGAAGAAGAATTAGAAGGGGAGTAAGAAGAGGAAAAAGATGAAGAGGAAGAAGAAGAAGAAGAAGAATAAGAAGAAGAAGAATAAAAGCAAG
>JAIUJO010000268.1:227500-265000 GCA_023846275.1 Vanilla planifolia
AGAAGAATACGAATAAGAAGAAAAAGAAGAAAAAGAGTAGGAAAAGGAGAAGAACACCAAGAAAAAGAAGAGGAAGATGATGAAGGAAAGGAAGAAGAAGAAGAAGAAGAAGAGGATGAAGAGGAAGAGGAAGAAGAAGTTGAGGAAGAGGAAGAAAAAGAAGAAGAAAAAGAAGAAGAATAAGAAGAAAAAGAAGAGGAAGAAGAAGATGAAGAAAAGAAGAAGAAAAAGATGGAGAAGAAGAAGAAGAACAGGAAGTAAAAGCGAAAGAAGAAGAAGAAGAAGAAGAAGAAGGTGATGGAGAAGAAGAAGTAGAAGGAGAAGAAGGAGAAAATGAAGTAGTAATAGTGGATGAAGAAGAAGATGTCAAAGTTGGAGTAGGAGGAGAAGAAGAAGAAGAAAATTATTAAGAAGAAGAATAAGAAGGGGAAGAAGAAGAGGAAAAAGATGAAGAAGAAGAAGAAGAAGAAGAATAAGAAGAAGAAGAATAAAAGAAAGAAAAAGAGTAGAAGAAGAAGTAGAAGTAGGAGAAGAAGGGAAGAAGACTAAGAAGAAGAAGTGCAAGAGTTAGATGATGAAGAAGAAGAATAAGAAGAAAGGGAAGAAGTAGTGGAAATTGAAGAAGAAGAAGAAGGAGAAAAAGAAGAAGTGTAAGAAGAAGAAGTGGAGGAAGAAGAAGAAGAAGAAGTTGAAGTAAAGGAAGAAGAAGAAGAAGAAGAAAAAAAAACAAAGAAGAGGAAGAAGAAAAATAATAATAAGAAGAAGAGGTGGAGGAGGAGAAAGAAGAAGAAGAAGAACAGGAAGATGAGGAGAAGCGGATGAACAAGAAGAAGAAGTTGAGTAGGAAGAAGAAGAAGAGGAGGAAGAAGAAGAGGAAGAAGAGAAATGTTGAAGAAAGGGAAGAGGAAGAAGAGAAAGAGGATGAGGAAAAGAAGAAGAGGAAACAGAAGAAGTAGAAGAAGAAGAAGAAGAAGAAGAAGAGGAAGAAGAGTAAGAAGAAGAAGAAGTGCAAGAAGAAGATGAAAAAAAACAAAAGAAGAACAAGAAGAAGATGGGGGAGAAGAAGAAGAAGAAGAAGAAGAACAAGAGGAAGAAGAAGAAGAAGAAGAAAAGGAAGAAAAAGAACAAAAAGAACAAAAAGAACAAAAAAGAAGAAGAACAAGAAAAGGAAGAAGAAGAAGAAGAACAATTATTTAAAGAGGAAGTAGAAGAAGGAGAGGAAGAAGAAGAAAAAGAAGAAGAAGGCGAAGTAGTAATAAAAGAGGAAGAATAAGATGAGGATGATGAAGAAGAGGAAGGAGGAGGTTAAGAATAGGAAGGAGAAGAAGAAGAAGAAGAAGAAGTTGAAAAGATGAATAAGAGGAAGAAGAAGACGTGGAAAAAGTGGGAGAAGTGGAAGGA
Source organism: Vanilla planifolia (assembly GCA_023846275.1). NCBI lineage: Eukaryota > Viridiplantae > Streptophyta > Magnoliopsida > Asparagales > Orchidaceae > Vanilla > Vanilla planifolia. The sequence goes on from JAIUJO010000268.1 coordinate 228,902, forward strand.
GGAGTAAAAGTAGTGAAGAAGAAGTACAAGATGAAGAAGAAGATGAAGGAGTAGAAAAAAAAAAGAATGAGAAGAAGAAGATCAAGAAGAAGAAGAAGAAGAAGAAGAAGAAAAAGAAGAATAAGAAGAAGGATAAGAAGAAGAAGGAGAAGAAAAAGAAGTTGAACAAGGTTCATAAAAAGAAGATGAAGACGAAATAGACAAAGAAGAAAAAGGAGCAGAAGAAGAAGAAGAAGAAGAAGAAGAAGAACAAGTAGAAGAAGTAGAAGAAGAAGAAAAAGAAGAAGAAGAAGAAGAAGACGAAGAAGAAGAAGTAGGAGAAGAAGATTAAAAAGAAGGAGATGAACGAGAAGATGAAGAAGAAGAAGAAGAAGAAGAAGAAGAAGGAGAAGAAGTAGAGGAAGAAGGAGAAGAAGAAGCAGAAGAAGGAGAAGGAGAAGAAGGAGAAGATGGAAAAGTAGAAGGAGAAGAAGAAGAAGAAGAAGAAGGAGAAAACGAAGACGAAGGTAAAGAAGAAGAAGAAGAAGAAGGAGAAAAAGTAGAAGAAGTAGAAGAAGAATAAGAAGAAGGAAAAGAAGAAGAAAGAGAAGAAGATGAAGAAGAAGAAAAGAAGGAGAAGAAGAAGAACGAGAAGAAGAGGGTGAAGAAGAAGAAGGAGAAGAAGAAGAAGGAGAAGAAGAAGAAGAAGAAGATGAAGAAGGAGAAGAAGAAGATGGAGAAGAAGAAGAAGAAGAGGAAGGAGGAGGAGGAGGAGGAGGAGAAGAAGAAGAAGAAGAAGAAGAAGATGAAGATGATGAAGAAGAAAAAGAAGGAGAAGGTGATGGAGAAGATGGAGGAGGAGGAGGAGGAGGAGGAGAAGAAAAAGAAGAAGAAGAAGAAGAAGAAGAAGAAAAAGAAAAAAAGAAGGAGAAGAAGAAGAAGATGAAGAAGAATACAAATAGGAAGAAAAAGAAGAAAAGAGTAGGAGAAGGAGAAGAACAACAAGAAAAAGAAGGGGAAGATGATGAAGGAAAAGAAGAAGAAGTAGAAGAAGAGGATGAAGAGGAAGAGGAAGAAGAAGGAGAAGAAGAGGAAGAAAAGAAAGAAGAAAAAGAAGAAAAATAAGAAGAAAAAGAAGAGGAAGAAGAAGATGAAGAAAAGAAGAAGAACAAGATGGAGAAGAAGAAGAAGAACAAGAAGTAAATGTGAAAGAAGAAGAAGAAGAAGAAGAAGGAGATGGAGAAGAGGAAGTAGAAGGAAAAGAAGAAGAAAAAGAAGAAGTAATAGTGGAAGAAGAAGAAGATGTCAAAGTTCGAGTAGGAGGAGAAGAAGAAGAAGAAAATTATTAAGAAGTAGAATAAGAAGGGGAAGAAGAGGAAAAAGATGAAGAAGAAGAAGAAGAAGAAGAAGAATAAAGAGAAGAAGAATAAAAGTAAGAAAAAGAGTAGAAGAAGAAGAAGCAGAAGTAGGAGAAGAATGGAAGAAGACTAAGAAGAAGAAGTGCAAGAGTTAGGTGATGAAGAAGAAAAACAAGAAGAAAAGACAGAAGTAGTAGAAATTGAAGAACAAGAAGAAGGAGAAAAAGAAGAAGTATAAGAAGAAGAAGTAGAGGAAGAAGAAGAAGAAGAAGAAGTAAAGGAAGAAAAAGAAGAAGAAGTAAAGGAAGAAGAAGAAGAAGAAGAAGAAAAAAGAAAGAAGAGGAAGAAGAAGAAGAATAATAAGAAGAAGAGGTGGAGGAGGAGGAAGAAGAAGAAGAAGAATAGGAAGATGAGGAGAAGCGGATGAAGAAGAAGAAGAAGTTGAGTAGGAAGAAGAAGAAGAGGTGGAAGAAGAAGAGGAAGAAGAGAAATGTTGAAGAAAGGGAAGAGGAAGAAGAGAAAGAAGATGAGGAAAAGAAGAAGAGGAAAAAGAAGAAGAAGAAGAAGAAGAAGAAGAAGAACATAAGAAGAAGAAGATGATGAAAAGGAGGAGGAGGAGGAGGAGGAAGAAGAAGAAGAAGAAGAAAATGAAAAGGAAGAAGAAGTAGTAAAAGAAGAAGAAGAAGAGGAATAAGTAGAGGAGGAGGGAAAAGAAGAAGAGGAAGAAGAAGAGGTAGACGAAAAGGAAGAAGAGGAAGAAGAAGAAGAAGAAGTTGAAGAAGGATTTGACGTAATAGAAGCTGTAAAAGAAAAAGAATGAGAAGATGTTGCAAAAGAAGAAGAACAAGAAGAAGATGCTGAAGAAGAAGAAGATGTTGAAGAAGAAAAAAAAGATGATGAATTACTGATTAGGGAGGGTGTGCTTAGGGATTAAGGATTAAGCATTCAAGATTAGGGATTAGAGATTAGTGACGTGTGATTGATAGTTTAAGAATTAGGGATTAGTTATTTGTGATTATGGATTAAGAATTAAAGATTATGAATTAGAGGTTAGGTGATTACGGTTAGAGTTTAAAAATTAGTGGTTAGGGATTAAGGAATTGGTATTAGAGAATATGATTTATTTATTAGAATTAAGAAATAAAGATTAGGGATTAAGGGATTAGGGTTAAGGGATTAAAGATTAGGGATTATGGGTTAAAGATTGTGGATTAAAGATCAAAGGATTAAAAACTAAGAATTAAGGATTATCAATTAGCAAATCAATATTCAAGATTACGGGATTAGGACATAAAGATTTGGGAATAAGGATTAAGGATTAGGAATTAAGGATTAAAGATATTAGATTAGGGATTAGAGATTAAGAAAGAAGAAAAAGAATAGAAGAAGAAGAAGAAGCAGATGACGATGAAGTAGTAATAGAAGAAGAAGAAGAAGAAGAAGAAGAAGAAATGCATGAAGAAGAAGAAGAAGGAGGATAAGAAGAAGAAGATGATGAAGAAGAAGAAGAAGAAGTAAAAGAAGTTGAAGAGGGAGGACAAGATGAAGAAGAAGAAAAAGAGGAGGAAGAAGAAGAAGAAGAGAAGAAGAAGAAGAAGTGGAAGGTGAAGAGGAAGTTGAAGAAGAAGAAGAAGGAGAAGAAGGAGAAGAAGAAGCAGAAGAAGAAGAAGAAGAAGAAGAAGAAGAAGATCAAGAAGAAGAAGAAGAAGAAGAAGAAAAGAAGAAAAAGAAGAAAAAGTGAAAGAAAAAAATGAAGAAAAAGAAGAAGAAGCAGAAGAAGAAGAAGAAGAAGAGGAAGAAAAGTTGAAGAAGAAGAGGAAGAAAAAGAAGTAGAAGAAGAAGAGGACGAAGAAGAAGTAAGAAAAGAAGAAGAATAGGAAGAAGAAGAAGAGCAATAAGAAGAAGAAGAAGATGTGGAGGAAGAATAGGAAGACGAGGACAAAGAAGAAGAAGAAGAAGAAGAAGTAGACAAAGAAAAAGAAGAGCAAGAAGAAGTGAAAGATGTGGATGAAGATGAAGAAGAAGAAAAAGAAGAAGAAGAAGAAAATGAAGGATACGAAGAAGAGGAGTAAGAAGAGGAGTGAAAAGAAGAAGACGAAGACGAAGAAGAAGAAGAGGAAAATGAAGGAAAAGAAGAAAAAGAGGAGGAATAAGAAGATAAGGAGAAAGAAGAAGAAGAAGAAGAAGAAGAAGAAGAATAGATGGATGAGGAGTAGAGGATGAAGAAGATGAGGAGGAAGAAGAAGAAGAAGAAGAAGAAGAAAAAGAGGAAAGAAGAAGAGGAAGAAGAGGAATAAGAATGGGAAGAAGACAAAGAAGAGGAATAAGAAGAAGAAGTAGAAGAGAAAGAAGAAGAGGAAGAAGAAGATGAGGAAGTGGAGAAAGAGGAAGAAGGAGAAGAAGAAAAAGGAGAAGAAGAAGAAGAAGTAGAAGTAGAAGAAGAGGTGGAAGAAGAATAATTAGAAGAAGAAGAAATAGAAGAGGAAGATGATGAAGAAGAAGAAGAGAAAGAAGGATATGAAGAAGAAGATGAACGAGAAGAAGAAGAAGAAGAGGATAAATTGGAAGAAGAGGAAGAATAAGAAGAAGAAGTTGAAGAAATAGAAGAAAAAGAAGAAGTAAAAATAAAAGGAGCCAAAGAAGATGTAGAAGAAGAAGAAGAAGAAGAAGAAGAAAATGAAGAAAAAGAAGAGGAAGAAGAAGATGGATTATTGATTAGGGATTAGGGGACATATGGGTCTGGGATTAAGGATAAAGGATTAGAAATTAGAGATAAGGGATTAGGGAATAAGTTAACTCATTACAGATTAGGAATTAAGGATTATGAATTAAGGATTAGTGACTAGCCTTAAGGTTTAAGCATTAGTGATTAGGGATTAAGGAATATCTATTAATGAATATGATTTATGGATTAAGGATTAGGGATTAAAGGATTAGATTATATGGATTAAGGATTAGAGATTTTGGATTACAGATTAAGGGATTATGATTTTAAGGATTAGGAATTAGGGATTTGAGATTAAGGATTATGAATTTGGGATTAGAGATTAGAGATTAGGGATTTAAGATAAGCGATTAAAGATAAAGATTAAGGATTAGGGATTAAACATTAAGGGATTAGATCTTAAAGAATATGGATTATAGGTTAAGGATTAGGGATTAAGGTTTAAGAATTAGGGATTATGAATTAAGAATTAGGGATTTGGGATTAGGTAATAGAGAAGAAGAAGAAGAAAAAGTAGAAGAACCAGAAGAAGATGAAGATGATGAAGAAGTAGTAGTTGTAGTAGTTGAAGAAGAAGAAGTACAAGAAGAACAATAAAAAGAAAGAGAATAAAAAGGAGATCATGATGAAGAAGAAGATGTAAAAGAACAAGAAGACATAGTAGAAGAAGAAAAAGAAGAAGAGGAAGAAGAAGAACAAGAAGAACAAGAAGATAAACAAGAAGAGGAGAAGAAGAAGAAGAAGAAGAAGGAGAAGTAGAAGGAGAGGAAGAAGAGAAGTACAAAAAGAAGAAGTAGAAGAAGAGGAGGAGGAGGTGGTGGAGGAAGAAGAGAAGAAGGAGAAGAAGAAGAAGGAGATGAAGAAGAAGAAGAAGAAGATGAAGGAAAAGAAGATGATGAAGAGGAAGAAGAAGAAGAGGAAGAAAACAAGAAGAAGAAGAAGAAGAAGAAGAAGAAGAAGAGGGAGAGAGGGAGAAGTGGAAGAAGAAGAAGAAGAAGAAGAAGTTGAAGAAGAAGAGGATGAGGAGGAAGAAGTAGAAGAAGAGGAGGAAGAAGATGAGGAAGAATAAGAAGAAGAAGAGCATGAAGAAGAAGAAGAAGAGGAAAAAGAAGAGGAAGAGGAAGAAGAAGAAGAAGAAGAAGAAGGTGAAGAAGAAGAAGAAGAAGAAGACGAAGAAGAGGGAAAGAAGAAGAAGAAGAAAAAGAAGCGATGAAGAAGAAGAAGAAGAAGAAGTTGAAGTGGAAGAAGTTGGAGAAAAAGAAGATAAAGACGAAGAAGAAGAGGAAGAAGAAGAAGAAGAAAAAGACAAAGAAGAAGCAATGAAAGTAGTAGAATAATAATAATAATAATAATAATAATAATAAGATGATGACGATTATGAAGAAGAAGAAGTAGAAGAAAAAGGGGAAGAAGAAGAAGGAGAAGACGGAGAAGAAGAAGAAGAAGGAGAAGACGGAGAAGAAGAAGAAGAAGAAGAAGAAGAAGAAGAAGAAAAAGAAGAAAAGTAAAAAGATGAAGAGTGAGAGGAAGAAGAAGAAGAAGAAGAAGAAGAGGAAGAATAGGATCAGGAAGAAGAAGAAGAAGAGGAAGATGAGGAAGAATAAGGAGAAGAGGAACACAAAGTAGAAGAAGAAGAAAAAGGATAAGATAAGGAAGAAGAGGAAAAGAACAAGAAAACGAGGAAGGAGTAGAAGAAGAAGAAGAAGAACAAGTGGAAGAACAAGAGGAATAAAAAGAAGTACAAGAAGAAGAAAAAGGGGAAGAAGAAAAAAAAGAAAAGGAAAAGGAAGATGAGGAAAAAGAAGAAGAAGAAGAAGAAGAAGAAGAAGAAGATGATTAAGTAAAAGAAGAAGAAGAAGAAAAAGAAGAAGAGGAAGAGGATGGACAAGAAGATGAAGAAGAAGAGGATGAATAAGAAGTCAAATAAAAAGAAGAAGAAGTAGAAGTGGAAGAAGATGAAGAAGAAGAAGGAGAAAAGGAAGAAGAAGAAGTAGAAGAAGAATAAGGATAAGATCAAGAAGAAGAGAAAATGAAGTTGATGAGGAAGAAGGAGAAGAAGAAGAGGTAGTGGAAGAAGAAGTTGTAGAAGAAGAAGAGGAAGAAGAAGATGTACAGGAAGAAGAATTAGGGGAAGAAGAAAAAAAAAGAAGTGGAAAAGAAAGAAGAGGAAGAACAGGATGTACAGGAAGAAGAAGAAGGGGATGAACAATAGAAAGAAGAGGAAAAGGAAGAAGAGGAAGAAGAAGTAAAAGAAGGGGAAGAAGATGAAGAAAAAGAAGAAAAAGAAGAAAAAGAAGAATAAGAGGAAGAAAAAGAAGAAGATAAAAAAGAAGAAGAAGAAGAAGAAGAAGTAAAAGATTAAGAAGAAGAGGAAAAAGTTGAACCATTAGAAGAAGAAGAAAATGAAGAAGAAGTAGTGAAAGAAGAAGAATAATAAGTTGAATAAGGAGAATAGGTAGAAGAAGTAGAGGAAGGAGTAGAAGAAGAAGAGGAAGAGAGAAAGAGGAAGGAGAAGAAGAAAAAGTGCAAGACGAAGAACAAAAGGAAGAAGAAGAAGAAGAAGAAGAAGAAGTAGTAGAAGAGTAAGTAGAAGAAGAGGAAGAAGAAGAAGAGAAGAAGAAGAAGAGGAAGAAGAATTAAAATATGAAGATAAGGAAGAAAAAGGAGAAGAAGTAAAAGAAGAAGAAGAAGAGGAAGAAGAAGAAGAAAAAGATGATGAAGAAGAAGAAGATGGAGAAGAAGAAGAAGAGGAAGAAGAAGTTGGAGAAGAAGAAGAAGAAGAAGAAGCAAAAGAAGAAGAAGAAGAAGAAGAGGAGGAGGAGAAAGAGGTTGAAGAGAAAGAAGAAGAAGAACATTAAGTAGTAGAAGAAGAAGAAGAAGTTGAAGAAGTCGAAGAAGAAGAAGAAGAAATAGAAGAATATGAAGAGGAAGAAGAAGCAGAAGTATATCAAAGAAGAAGAAGAAGAAAAAGAGAAAGTCAAAGAAGTAGAAGAAGAAGAACGAGAGGAGGATGAGGAAGAAGAGGAAGAACAAGAAGAAGAAGACGAGGAAGAAGGAAAGGAAGAAGAAGAAGAAAAAGAAGAAGAAGATATGGAAGAAGAAGGGGAAGAAGATGAATAACTGTAGGAATAAGAAGAGGAAGAAGAAGCGAGAAAGACAAAGAAGAAAAAGTGGAAGAAGAAGAAGTTGAAGAAGAAAAAGAACAAGAAGAAAAAGAAGAAGAAGAAGAATAAAAGAAGAAAAAGAAGTAGAGGAGGAAGAAGAAAAAGAAGAACAATAATTAGAACAACTAGAAGAAAATCAAGAAGAAGAGGAAGAGGAAGAGGAAGAAGAATAGGAAGAAGAAGAAGAAGTACAAGATGAATAAGAAAGAGAATAAGAAATGGAAGAGGGAAAGGAAGGAGAAGAAGAAAAATAAGGAGAAGAAGAAGTGGAACAAGAGAAAAAAGGGGAAGAAGAAGGCATAGAAGAAAAAGAAGAAGAAAAAGAAGATGAAGTAGAATATGATGAAGAGAATAAGAAGAAGAACAATATAAAGTAGAAAAAGGAAGAAGAAAAAAAGAAGTAGAACAAGTAGAAGAGGAAGATAGTGAAGAAGAAGAATAATAAGAAGAGGAGAAAGAGGAAGACGAGGAAGGAGAAGAAGGGAATAAAAGGAAGAAGAAGAAGATGAAGAAGAAGAAGAAGAAGAAGAGGAAGAAAATGAAGAAGAAAAATAAGATGAAGAAGAAGAAAAAGAAGTGGATGAAAAGAAGTTGAAGAAGAGGAAGAAGAACAATGAGAAGAGGAAGAAGAATAAGAAAAACAAGAAGAAGAAGAAAAAGAGAAGAAGTGGAGGAAGTAGAAGAAGACAAAAAAGAAGAAGAAGAAGAAGAAGAAAGGGAAGGAGAAGAAGTAGAAGAAGAAGGGGAAGAAGAAGATGAAGAAGATAAAGAAGAAGAAGAAGAAGAAGAAGAAGTGAAAAAAGAAGAGGGAGAAGAACAAGTGGAAGAAGAGGGAGAAGTGGAAGAAGAAGAAGAAGTAGAAGAAGCGAAGAAGAAGAAGAAGAACAAGAAGAAGAGGTCAAAGAAGAAGAAGAAGAAGAAGAAGAAGAAGATGACGAAGAAGAAGAAGAAGAAGAAGTAGAAGAGGAAGTAGCAAAAAAGTAAGGAGAAGAAGAAGAAGAAGAGGAGGAAAAAGAACTACAAGAAGAAGATGAAGAAGAAGAAGAAGAATTAGTAGTAGTAGTAATGCTAGTAGTAGTTGTAGAAGAAGAAGAAGAAAAAGAAGAGGAAGAAAAAAAAGATGAGACAGATGAAGAAGAAGAAGAAGAATGAAAAGAAAAAGAAGAAGAGGAAGATGAAGAAAACAATTGAAGAAGAAGAAGAAGAAGAAGAAGTAGAGGTAGAAGAAGAAGAAGAAGAAGAAGAAGAAAGAAGAAGAAAAAGAAGAAGTGAAAGAAAAAGAAGAAGAAGAAGAAGAGGAAGAAGAAGAAGATGAGGAAGAAGAAGAAGAAGAAGAAGGAGAAGTGTATAAAGAAGAAGGAGAAGAAGAAGAAGAAGCTGAGGAAGTAGAAGAAGAAGAAGAGGAAGAGGAAGAAGAAGATGAAGAAGAATAGGAAAAGGAAGAAGAGGAAGAGGAAGAAGAAGAAGATGAATAAGAAGAAGAAGAAGAACAAGAGGAAAAGGAAAAGAAAAAGATAAAGACAAAGAAGAAGAAGAAGAAGAAGAAGAAGAAATAGAAGAAGAAGATGAAGAAGAAGGGGAAGAAGAAGAAGAAGAAGGAGTATGAGAAGAAGAAGAAAAAGAAGAAGAGGTAGAACTAGAAAAGAAGAAGAAGAAGAGGAAGAAGAAGAAAAAAAAGAAGTAGAATTTGAACAAGAAGAGGAGGAGGAAGAAGAAGAAGAAGATGAGCAAGGTGATGAAGAAGAGGACGAAGAAGAAGAAGAAAAAGAGGAAAAGGATGAAGAAGAAGTATAAGAAGAAGTGGAAGAAGAAGAAGAAGAAAAAGAAGAATAAAATAAGTAAGAAGAGACAGAAAAATATGAAGAAGATGAAGAAGTACAAGTGGAAGAAGAAGAGGAGAAAGAAGACGAAGAAGAAGATGTAGAAAAAGAAGAGGAAGAGGAGATGAATTATGGATTAGGGATGCAAGATTAAAGATTAGAGATTAAATGATTAAGATTAGGACTATTGATTGGGGATTAGGGTTTAAGGATTAGAGATTAATGATTAAGGGTTAGAGATTAGATGTTAAGGATTAAGGATAATAAATTATAGATTAAGGATTAAGGAGTAAGGATTAGGTATTAAGGATTAGAGTTTAGGGATTAGAGATTAGAGGTTAAAGATTAAAGATTAGGGATTAAACATTAAGAATTGATTAGGGATTGAGGATTAGAGATTAAGGATTAGGCATTTGAGAGAAGGAAGAAGGAAGAAGGGAGAGAAAGGAAGAAAGATGATGGCAGAAGGAAGAAGGAAGAAGAAAGAAAGAAGAAAAAGGAGAGGAGGAAGAAGAAGAATTAAAAGAAGTTGAAGAAGAAGGGGAAGAAGAAGAGGAAGAATAAAGAAGAAAGAAGGAAGAAGGAAAAAGGAAGAAAGAAGAAGGAAAGAGGAAGGAAGAAGGAAGAAAGAAGAAGGAAAGAGGAAGGAAGAAGGAAGAAAGAAGGAAGGAGAAACAAGAAAGTAAAAAGTAGAAAGGAGAATGAAGAAAGAAGAAGAAGAAGAAGAAGAAGAAGAAGGAGAAGTAAAAAGAGAAGGAAGATGAGGAGAAGAAGAAGGAGAAGGAGAAGAAGGACAAGGTGAAGGAGATGGAGAAGGAGAAAGGGATGGAGAAGTAGTAAGAGAAGGAAAAGGAGAAGGAGAAGGAGAAAGAGAAGGAGAAAGACAAGGAGAAGAAGAAGCAAGCGACGAAGAAGAAGAAAAAGATGAAGAAAAAGAAATGGACGAAGAAGAAGAAGAAGAGGAAAAGGAAGAAGAAGAAGAAAAGAAGAAGAAGAAGATGTAGAAGAAGAAGAAGAAGAAATAGGGGAACAAGAAGAAGAAGAACAGGAAGAGGAAGATGAGGAAGAAGAGGAAGAGGCTGAAGAAGAAGAAAATAAAGAGGAAGAAGAAGAAGAAGAAGAGGAAGAGGAAGAGGAGGAAGTGGAAGAGGAAGACAAAGAGGAAGAACAAGAAGAAGAGGAAAAGGATATGGATTAGGGATTAGGGATTAAGGGTTAAGAATTAAGAATTAAGGAGGATGTTTAGTGATTAAAGGACATAGATTATAGAATAAGGAGTGAGGGATTGAGGATTAGAAATTAGGTATTAGGGATTATGGATAAGGAATTAAGGAGGGTGATTAGGTATTAGCATTTGGGAATGGGGATTATGGATAAGGAATTCGGGATTTGGGTGTAGGGATTAAAGATTATTGATTAGCGAGTAGGCATTAGAGAATAAGTAATAAGGATTAGGGATTACATATTAGAGGTGAGGGATGAAGGGTTTAATGATTAGGGATTAAGAATTATGGTTTATAGATTAAGGGATTAATCAATGAAGATTAAGGATTTAGGATCAGGAATTACAAATAAGGGAATATGGATTAGGAATTAGAGATTCATGATTTGGGATTTAGGATTTAAAATTAGGTATTAGAGATTAGAGATTAGGAATTAGAGGTTGAGGGATTAGGATTAGTGTTAGGGATTATAGATTATGGTCTAGAGATTAGGGATTTGTGATTAAGGATTAGGGATTATGGATTAAATATTACAGATTAGGGTTTCTAGATTATAATTATAGATTAAGGATTATAGATTAGAAATTAGGTATTAGGGCTTAAGGATTAGAGAATAGAGTTTAGGAAATAGAGATTAAAGATTAAGGATTAGGCATTAGAGAATAAGGAGAAGGAAGAAAGAAGAAGGAAAAAGGTAGAAGAAGAAGAAGAAAGAAACACGAAGAAGGAAGAAAAATGAAGGAAAAAGAAAGAAAAAGAAGAAAAGTAGAAAAAGAAGAAGAAGAAGAAGAAGAAGAAAAGGAAGCTGAAGAGGAAGAATAAAGAAGTTAAATGAAAGAAGAAAGAAAAAAAGAAGAAAGAAAAAAAGAAGAAGAAAGAAAGAATAAGGAAGAAGGAAGGTGGAAGGAAAGGAAGAAAGAAGAAGAAAGAAGAATGAAGAAAGTATAAAGAAGAAAGAAGAAGGTAGAAGAAGAAGAAGAAGAAGAAAGAGAAGGAGGAGGACATAGAGGAGGAGGGGAAGGAGAAGGAGAACAAGAAAGAGAAGGAAAAGGAGATGCATAAGAAGAAGTAGGAGGAGAAAAAAGAGGAGAAGAAGAAAGATAAGGGGAAGGAGAATGAGAAGAAGAAGAATTAGTAGAAGGAGAAGGAGAAGAGGAAGAAGAAGAAGAATAGGAAGAAGAAGAAGAAGAAGAAGAAGAAGATGAAGAAGTAGAAGTACAAAAAGAAGGAGAAGAAGAAAAAAAGAAAAAGAAGAGGTAGAAGAAGTAGAAGAAGATGATGATGATTAATAAGAAGAAAAAGAAGAAGAAGAGGAAGAAGTAGAAGGAAAAAGGAAGAAGAAGAGGAAAAAGAGGAAAATGAAGAAGAAGAAGAAGAAGAAGAAGAAAAGGAAGACAAAGAGGAAGAATAAAGAAGAAAGATTAAAGAAGAAAGAATGAACAAGGAAGAAGGAAGGTGGAAGGAAGAAGGGAGAAGGAAGAAGGAAGAAGAATAAAGAATGAAGAAAGTACAAGGAAGAAAGAAGAAGGAAGAAGAAGAAAAAGAATAAGAAGTAAGAGAAGGACGTGGAGAAGGAGGAGGGGAAGGAGAAGGAGAAGGAGAAGGAGAAGGAGAAGGAGATGCATAAGAAGAAGGAGAAGGGGAAGGAAGAGAAGAAAAAGAAGGAGAAGGAGAAAGATGAGGGAAAGGAGAATGAGAAGAAGGAGAAGCAGTAGAAGAAGAAATAGAAAAAGAAGAAGAAATAGAAAAAGTAGAAGAAGAGGAAAAAGAAGAAGAAGAAAATAAGAAGAGGAAAAAGAAAAATAAGAAAAGAAGAATAATAAGAAAAAGAGCAAGGAAGCATAAGAGAAGAAGAGGAAGAAGAAGAACTAGAAAAAAAGAAGAAGAAGTAATTAGAGATTAAGGTTTTGGGATTAAGGGTTATGAATTAGGAATAACGATTGAGGAATTAGTAATAGGGATTAAGGATTAGGGAATGTGGGTTAGTTTTTAAGGGATTAATAATCAATAATTAGAGATTAGAGATTAAGGGTTAACTACTAAAGATTATGAAATAGGGGTTTAGGAATAGGGATTACGAATTAAAGAATAGGGATAAGGGGTTTAGGATTAGAGATTATTTATTAGGGATTTGAGATGTAGGTTTAGGAATTAAAGATTAAGGATTAAGGATTAAAGATTAAGCAATTATAATTAAGATTAAGGACTAGGAATTAAGGATTTGAGACTAAGGAGGGGGACTAAGGATTTGGGAATATAGATTATAGATTAGGGAGAGAGCGATTGGATATTTGAGATTAGGTGTTGGGGATTAGGGATTAGGTGTTAGGGATTTGTTATTAAGAATTAGGGATTAGGGGTTAGGGTTATAGATTAAGGATTACAGATTAGAGATTAGAGATTATGGATTACAAATTAGGGATTAAAGTTTAAGGATTAAAGATTATAGATTAGGAAATGGGGATTATAGAATAAGTAATAAGAATTAAGGATTAAGGATAAAGGATAAGGGTTAGGGATTAGGGATGAGTGATGTTGGATTAATGATTAGGGATTATGGAATAAAGATTGAGAGATTATTTATTAAAGATTAGGGATTTAAGATTGAGGATTATGAATTAGGGAATAAGGACTAGGGATTAGGGATTAGAGATTAGTTATTAATGATCTGGGATTTAGGATTAGATATTGGAGATTAGGGATTAGGATGACAATTAAGGATTAGAGAATAAGGATTTAGGATTAAGGACTAGTGATTAAGGATTAGGGATTAATGGTTAAGGATGACATATTAGGGATTAGGTATTATGGATTATAGATTAGGTTTTAGGAATAAGGGATTGGGGATTAAGTTTTGGAGAATAGATATTAAAAAATAGAGATTATGGATTAAGGATTAGAGTTTAAAGATTAAGAATTAAGAATTAGGAATGTGGGATTAAAGAATAGGGCATAGGGATTAGAGATTAGGGAATACGAATTATGAATTAAGGAGGGAGGTATTGAGGATTAGAGATTAGGTATTAAGGATTAGGTATTAAGGATTATGGATTAAGGATTATGGAGGGATGGATTAGGTATTTGGCATTAGGAATTAAGGATTATTGATAAGCAACTAGAGATTAGGGTTTAGGGATTAAGGATTACGGATTAAGTAATAAGCATTAAGGAATAAGTAATAAGGATTAGGGATTATGGATTAAGGATTAGGGATAAGGGATTAGAGATGATAGGATTAATGATTAGGGATTAAGTATTGTTTATTAAAGATTAAGGATTTAGAATTAGGGATTATGGATTCAAGAATATGGATTAAGGATTAAGGATTAGAGATTAGTGAATAAGGATTCTAGATTTAGGATTAGGTTTTAGGGATTAGAGATTAGGGATTATAGATTAAGGGATTAAGATTAGGGTTATGGATTAGAGATTAGGGATTATAGATTAGATAATAGTGGTTAAGGATTAAAGATTAGAGATTAAGGATTAAAGATTAGGGATTAGGGATTATAGATTATAGATTAAGGTGTAAGGATTAGGAATTAAATGTTAAGGATTAGGGATTAAAGATTAGAGTTTAAAGAATAGATTTTAGAGATTAAGAATTTGGTATTAAGGATTAAGAATGAACTAGGGATTAAGGATTAAAGAATAGGGATTAGAGATTAGGGAATAAAGAGAAGAAAGAAGGAAGAAGGGAGAAGAAGAAAGAATAAAGAAGAAGAAGGAAGAAGAAAGAAGAAAGAATGAAGAAGAAGAACAAGAGGAGAAGAAAAGGAAGAAGAAGAAGAAGAGGAAGAATAAAGAAGAAAGAAGAAACAAGAAAGAAGAAAGAGGAAAGAAAGAAGAAGGAAGAAGGAATGTAGAAGGAAGAAGGGAGAAGGATTAAGAAAGAAGAAAGATGAATAAAGAATGAAGAAAGAAGATTAAGGAGGAGAAGCAGAACGAGGAGGAGGAGGACAGGGAGAACGAGCAAGAGAAGGAGAAGGAGATGGAGAAGGAGAAGGAGATGGAGAAGGAGTAGGAGAAGGAGAAGGAGAAGGAGGTGGAGAAAGACAAGAAGAAGGAGAAGGAGAAGGAGAAGGAGAAAAGAAGAAGAAGAAGAAGAAGAAGAAGAAGAAAAAGATGAAGAAGAAGAAGAAGAAATAGAAGTAGTAGGAGAAGGAGAAGAAGAAGAAGAAGAAGAAGAAGAAGAAGGGGAAGAACAAGAAAAGAAGGAGAAAATATTGAAGAAGAAGAAGTAGAGGAAGAAGAACAAGAAGAAGAAGAGGAAGAGGGAGATGAGGATTAAGCAAAAGAAGAGGGAGATGAGGATTAAGCAAAAGAAGAAAATGACGAACTTGGAAAAGAAGAAGAGGAAGAAGAGGAAAAAGAAGAAGGGGAAGAAGAAGAAGAAGAAGAAGGAGAGATGGACAAAGGATTAAGGATTAAGGGTTAGGGATTTGGGTTTAGGGTTTAGGGATAAAGGAGAGAGGGATTAGGTATTAGGTGTTAGGGATTAAGGATTAAGTTTTAGAGATTAGAGCTTATGGATTAATAATTAGGGATTAGGGTTAGGAATTAAGGATTATGGATTTGGGAGTAGGGATTATGGAATAAGTAATAGGGATTATGGATTAAGGATTAAGAATTAAAGATTAGTGATGAAGGGATTAATGATTATGGATAAAGGATTAGGGATGAAGGATTAACAGATTAATTACTAAGGTTTACAGATTAGTGATTTAGGACTTTGAATTATTGATTAAGGATTAGGGATTAAGGGTCTGAGATTATTAATAAGTGATTTGAGATTCAAGATTAAAGATTAAACAATTATAATTCAGATTGGGGACTAGGGATTTGGGATTTGGCATTGAGGTGGGAGACATTATGGATTTTGGAATACAGATTATGGGTTGGGAAGGTAGGGTTTGGGGATTTAAGATTAGGTATTAGTGAATAGGGATTAGGAAAGGAGGGATTAAGTATTACGTATTAATAGTTATTGATTAATGATTTAGGATTAAAGATTAAGTATCATTGATTAGTAACTAGGGATTAGGGTTTAAGAATTAAGTATTATGGATTAGGGAGTAGGGATTAAGGAATAAGTAATATGGAATTGGGATTAAGGATTAAGGACTAGAGCCTAGGGATGAAAGGATTAATGATTAAGGATTTAGGATTATGGATTAATGATTAAGGGGTTAATAATTAAAGATTAAGAGTTAGGATTAGGGATTATAGATTAAGGAATATAGATTAGGAATGAGGGATTAGAGATTAGTGATTAGGGATTTGGGATTCAAGGTTAGGTATTAGAGACTAGAGATTAGGGATCAGAGATTAAAAGATTACTATTAGGATTAGTGATTAGAGAGTAATAAATTGTGATTAGAGATTAAGGATTAGAGTTTAGTGATTAGGTATTATGGATTATAGATTAGAGATTAGGGATTAGGAATTAGGTATCAAGAATTAAGGTTTAGAGATTAGAGATTATGGATTAAAGATTAGGGATTGGAGATTAAGGTTGGATTACAGATTAAGGATTAAGGATTAGGGATTACTGATTAAGAAAATCAGAGAAGGAAGAAGGAAGAAGGAAGAAAGAAGAAGAAGGAAGAAAGAAGAAGAAGGAAGAAAGAAGAGGGAAGAAGGAAGTAGGAAGAATGAAGAAGGAAGAAGAAGATGAGTATGAAGAGGAAGAGGAAAAAGTGGAAGAAGAAGAAGAGGAGGAAGGAGAAGAGGAAGAATAAAGAAGAAACAAGAAAGAATATAGAAGGAAGAAATAAGAAGGAAGAAGGAAGAGGGAAGGTGGAAGGTTGAAGGAAGAAGAAAGAAGAAAGAAGAAAGAAGAAAGAAAAAGGAAGAAAGAAGAAAAAGAAGAAGAAGAAGAAGAAGAAGTTGAAGGAAAAACAAGAGGACATGGTGGAGGTGGAGGAGAAGGAGAAGGAGAAGGAGAGGGAAAAGGAGGAGGAGATGGAGAAGGAGAAGGAGAAATAGAAGGAAGAGAAGGAGTTGGACAAGGAGAAGGAGAACAAGAAAGATAAGGATAGGGAGAAGGAGAAGAAGGAGGAGTAGAAGAAGAAGGTGGAGAAGAAGAAAATAAAGAAATAGAAGAAGAAGAAGAAGAAAAGGAAGAAGAAGAAGAAAATGAAGAAGAAGAGGATGAAGTAAAGGAAGAAGAAGAACAAGAAAAGAAGGAGGAAAATAAGAAGAAGAAAGGGAAGAAGAAGAAGAGGATGAAGAAGAAGTAGAAGAAGAAGAAGAAGAAGAAGAAGAAGAATAAGAAGAAGAAGAGGAAGATAAGGAACAAGATGATGAAGAAAAAGAAGATGAGGAAGAAGAGGAAGAAGAAGAAGAAGAAGAAAAAAGCAGAAGAAGAAGAGAAGAAAGAAGAAGAAGTAGAAGAAGAAGAGATGGATTAAGGATTAAGGAGAGAAGAATTAAGGATTAGGTGTTAGGAATTAAGGATTAGAGATTAGTGATAAAGGATTAAGTATGGATTGGCAATTAGAGATTAGGGTTTATGGATTAAGAATTATGTATTAAGGAGTTAAGATTATGAAACAGTAATAAAGATTAGAGATTAAGGATTACGGATTAAGGATTAAGGATTAGGGATTAATGGCATAATGATTAGGTATTAAAGATTAAAAATTAAGGATTAAGAGATTAATTACTAAAGATTATAGATTAGGGATTAGGATTAGAGATTATGGATTAGAGAATAAGGATAAGGGATTAAGAATTAGAGATTATTGATTAGGGATTTGGGAAGTAGGATTATGGATTAGGGATTAATGATTAAGTATTAGTGGTTAAGGAGTATTGATTTGTGATTGAGGGAGGGATTAATGATTTAAGAATACAGATTATGAATTCGGAAGGGAGTTTTTGGTGATTTGAGATTAGGTATCAAGGATTAGGGATTATTGATTAGGGAGGGAAAGATTAGATATTATGTATTAGGGATTAGGTATTAAGGAGTAGGGATTAGGGATTATGGATTAGCATTTAAGGATTAAGATTTAGGGATTAAAGATTACAAATTAGTGAGTAGAAATTACAGAATAAATAATATGCATTAGGGATTAATAATTAAGGATTAAGAAATATGGTTGAAGGGATTAATTATTAGGGATTAAGGATTCGAGAATATTTATTAAAAATTGTAGATTTAGGATTAGAGATTATAGATGAGAGAATAAGGACTAAGGATTAGGGATTAGAGATTTGTTATTAAGGATTTAGGATTTATGGTTAGATATTAGAGCTTAGGGATTAGATATTGAGGGATTAAAATTAGAAATAGGGATTAGATAATAAGGATTAAGGATTTGGGGTTAGTGATTAAGGATTAAGAATTAAGGATTAAGGATTAGAGTTTAGGGATTCAGTATTATTGATTGTAAATTAGAGATTAGGGGTTAGAAATTAAGGATTATGATTTAGGTATTTGAGATTAAGGTTTAGAGATTAGAGATTATAGATGGATTAGTGATTAAGGATTAAGGATTAGAAATTAAGAATTAAGGATTACAAAAAAGAGAAAAGGAAGAAGGAAGAAGAAGAAGGTAGAAATAAGAAGAAAGAAGGAAGAAAAAAGAAGAACAGAAAGAAGAAGAAGATGAAGAAGAAAAGGAAGACGAAGAGGAAGAATGATGAAGAAAGAAGAAGGAAGAAAGAAGAAAGAAGAAAGAAGAAAGAAGAAGAAAGAAAGATGAAAAAAGAAGGAAAAAGGAAGGTGGAAGGAAGAAAGAAGGAGGAAGAAGAAAGAAGAAAGAAGATAAAAGAAAGAAGAAAGAAGAAAGAAGAAGAAGAAGAAGTAGAAGAAGAAGGTGAAGGAGAAGGGGGAGGACTTGAAGAAGGAGAAGGAGAAGTAGAGGAAGGAGTTGAAGTAGAAAAAGAAGAAGAAGAAAAGGTGGAAGAAGAAGAGGAAGAAGAAGAAATAGGAGAAGAAGATGAAGAGGAGGAAGAAGAAGAAGAATAAGAAGGAGAGGGATTCGAGAAAGAAGAGGAAGAAGAAGAAGAAAAAGATGTGGAAGAACTTGAAAATGAAGAAGAGGAGGAAGAAGAAGATGAAGAAGAAGAGGAAGAACAAAAGGAAGAAGAAGAAGAAGAAGAAGAAGAAGAAGAGGAAGAGGAAGAGGAAGAAGAGATGGATTAGAGATTATGGATTCGAGGTTATGGATTAATGATTAAGGGTTAAGGAGGGAGTGATTATGGATTAGGTGTTAGGGATTAAGGATTAGAGATTAGGGATTAGGGATTAGGGATTAGGGATTAGGGATTAGGGATCATTGATTAGTAATTAAGGGTTAGGGATTAGAGACTAAGGATTAAGGATTATAAAGTATGAATTATGGAGTAAGTAATTAGGATTAGGGATTAAGAATTTAATTAATGGGATTAATGATTAGGGATTAGAAACTAAAGTTTAAGGGATTAATTACTAAGGATTGCAGATAAGGTATTTAAGATTGGGGATTATGGATTAGGAAATAGGGATTAGAGATTTGTGATTAGGGATTCAGGATTAAGGATTACAAATTAGAGATTAGGGATTAGGGATTAGAGATTATGTGATTATAATTAGGATTAGGGACTAGAGATGAATGACTAGGGATTAAGGAGTAAGGGATTAAAGATTTGGGAATACAGATTACAAATTAGGGGGAGAGGGATTATGGATTATAGATTATAGATTCAAGATTAGGTATTTGAGATAAGGGATTAGGGAGGGAGAAATTAAGTATTAGGCATTAAGGATTAAGGAAGAGACTAGAGATTTGAAATTATGGATTAATAATTAACGATTAAGGTTTAGGGATTAAGTATTACAGATTAGGGAGTAGGTTTAGGGATGAAAAAATTAATGATTAGGGCTTAGGGATTAGGGAATAGTAATTAAGGATTCAGGTTTAGAGATTAAGGATTACAGAGAAGGGAGTAAGGATTAAGGAATAAGTAATAGGGATTATGGATTAAGGATTAAAGATTAAGGATTAAGGATTAGGTATGAAGGGATTAATAATTAAGGATTAGGTTTTATGGATTAATGTTTATGGATTAGCAATTAAGGATTAGGGTTAAGAGATTAAGGATTATAGATTAGGTAGAAGAGATTAGGGAATAAGTAATAGGGATTAAGGATTAAGGATGTAGTGATTAATGATTAAGGATTAAAGATTAAAAATTAAGAGATTAATTGTTAAAGATTAGTGATTTAGGATTAGGGATTGTGGATTAGGGATTTGGGATTCAGGATTAGTGTTAGATATTTGGGATTAAGGATTAGGGATTAGAGATTAAGGAATTAGGATTAGGATTAGGGATTGGTGATTAATTATTAGTGATTAAAGTTATTGATTATGGATTAGAAATTAGGGATTACATATTATGGATTATAGATTAAGGATTAGGGATTAGGAATTAGGTATTACGTATTAGAGTTTAGAGTTTGGAGATTAGGAAATAGAGATTAGGTATTAAGGATTTAGGCTTAGGATAAAGAATGGATTAGGGATTTAGGATAAAAGATTAAGGATTACAGATTAGGGATTAAGGAAAAGCTAGAAGGAAGAAGGAAGAATGAACAAGAAGGAAAAGACAAGAAGGAAGAAGGAAGAAGAAGGAAAATAACAGAAGGAAGAAGGAAGAAGAAATAAGGAAGAAGACTAATAGAAAAAAGAAGAAGAAGAAAAAGAAGAAGAAGAAGAAAAAGTGGACAAAGAAGAGGAAGAATAAAGAAGAAAGAAGAAAGAAGAAAGAAGAAAGAAGAAAGAAGAAGGAAGAAAGAAGGATGAAGGAAGAAGAAAGGTAGAAGGATGAAAGAAGAAGGAAGAAGGAAGAACAAAGAAGAAGAACAAAGAAGAAAGAAGAAAAACGAAAGAACAAAGAAGAAAGAAGAAGAAGAAGACAAAGAAGAAGAAGAAGAAGAAGGAGAAAGAGGAGGACATGGAGAAGGAGAAGAAGGAGAACAAGAAGAAGATGGAGAAGGAAAGGAAGAAGGAGAAGGAGAAGGAGAATGACAAAGAGATGTTTAAGGAGGAGAAGAAGAAGGAGAAGGAGGAGAAGAAGAAGAAGAAGAACAAGAAGAAGAGAAAGAGGAAGAAGAAGAAAATTAAGAAGATGAAGTAGAAGAGGAAGAAGGAGAGGAAGAAGAAGAACAAGAAAAGTAGAAAACAATGTAGAAGAAGGAGAAGAAGAAGAAGAAGAAGAAGAAGAAGTGGAAGAAGAAGAAGAAGAAGAAGAAGTGGAAGTTGAGGAAGAAGAGGAGAGAAAAGAAGAAGATGATTAGGAAGAAGAAGTAGAAGAGGAGGAAGATGAAGAAGAAAAAGAAGAGGAAGAAGAAGAGGAAAAAAAAGAAGAGGAAGAGGAAGAAGAAGAGGAAAAAAAAGAAGAGGAAGAGGAAGAAGAGATGGATTAAGGATTAAGGGTTAGGAATTTAGGATTAAGGAGGGAGGGATTATAAAGTAGGTATCAGAGATTAAAGATTAGGGATTAGAGTTTAGAGATTAGGGATTATGGATTAGTAATGAGGAATTAGGGTTTAGAGATTAAGGATTAGGTATTAGAGAGTTGGGATTAAGGAATAAGTAATTGGGATTATGGTTTAATGATTAGAAATGAAGAGATTATTAATTAAGGATTAGGGATTAGAGATTAGTGATTTGGAAATTTAGATTTATCATTGGGGATTAGGAATTAGAAATTATGGATTCGAGATTAAGCTATTATAATTATTATTAGGGATTAAGGAATAGGGATTAGGGAGGGAGGGAAGAGGGATTTAGGAATGCAGGTTAAAGATTAGGAAGGGAGGGATTGGGATTCAAGATTAGGTATTAGTGACTAAAGAGGGACAGATTAAATGTTAGGCATTTTAAATTAAAGATTAAAGACTTGGGATTAAGGATTTGGGATTAAGGATTAAGGTTTAGAGATTAGCGATTAGGGATTATGAATTAGGGTTAGATATTAGAGATTAGAAATTAGAGATTAGAGACTAAGCAATCAGGATTAGGATTAGGATTAAAGATTAGGGATTAGAGATTTGGTATTATGGATTACAAATTAAGGATTAGGTATTATAGATTATAAACTAAAAATTAAGGATTTGAAACTTGGTATTAGGATTAAGTTTTAGAGATTAGAGATTAGAGAATAGAAATTAGGGATTAAGGATTTGGAATTAGCGATTAAGGATTAAGGATAAATTAGGGATTAGGGATTATGGATTAAGGAAAAGGGAGAAGGAAGAAGAAGAAGAAGCAAGAAAGAAGAAGGAAGAAGAAGAGGAAAAAAAGAAGTGGAAGAAGAAGACAAAGAAGAGGAGGAGGAGAAGAAGAAGAAGAAGAAGAAAGAAAAAGATGAAGAAAAAAGAAAGATGAAGAAAGAAATAGAAAAAGAAAAGAACAAGAAGAAAGAATAAAGAAGAAAGAAGAAAGAAGAAGAAAGAAGAAAGAATAAGGAAGAAGGAAGAACGAAGAAAGAAGAAGTAAGAAAGAAAAATGAAGAAGGGAGAAGGAAAATGGAGGAAGAAGGGAGGAAAAAAGAAGAAAAAAGGAAGGTGGAAGGAAAAAGAAATAAGAAAGAAGAAATATCCAAGTAAGATGAAGAAAAAGAAGGAGAAGGAGAAGGAGGATGAGAGGGAGGAGAAGGAGAAGGAGAAAGAGGAGGAGGGGTAGGAGAAGGTATTGGAGATAGATAAGGAGAAGGAGATGGAGGAGCAGGAGAAGAAGAAGGAGAAGAAGAAGAGGAAGAAGATGATGATGAAGAAGAAGAAGAAGTAATAGAAGGAGAGGAAGAAGAAGAAGTAGAAGAGGAGGAAGAAGTAGTAGAAGAAGAAGAACAAGAAGAACAAGAAGAACAATAAGAATGAAAAGAAGAACCAGAAGAAGAAGAACTAGAAGAAGAAGAAGAAGAAGAAGAAGAGAAAGAAGAATAAGTAGTAGATGGAAAAGTAGTAGTAGAAGAAGAAGAAGAAGGAAAAGGAGTAGAAGAAGAAGAAGAAGAAGAATAAGAAGAAGAAGAAATAAAAGAGGAAGAAGAAGAAGAAGAGGAAGGAGAAGAAGCAGAAAAAAAGGGAAAGAAGAGGAAGAAAAGGATGAACAAAAACAAGTAGAGGAAGAATAAGAGGTTGAAGAAGAAGATGAATAAGAATAAGAAGAAGAACAAGAAGAAAAGAAGCAGAAGAAGAAGACGAAGAAGAGGTAGAAGAAGAAGAAGAAGAAGAAGAAAAAGTGGAAGATGATGAAGAAGAATAAGAAGCGAAAGATGAGGAAGAAGAGGAACAAGAAGTAGAGGAAGATGAGAAAGAAGAAGAAGAAGAAGGCATTGATAAAGAAGAGGTTGAAGTGACGGATTAGATATTAGAGATTAGAGGTTAGGGATTAGGGATTAAGAAATGAAGAATTGGGATTAGGTATATGGGAATATGGATTAAGAATTTTAGGAGGGTGGGATTCAGGATTAAAGATTGGCGATTAAGGATTAAGGATTAAGGATTTGGGAGTTAGCAATTAGGGATTAAGGATTAGTGAGTAGGGATTAGGGAATAAGCAGTGGAGTTTAGAGTTTAGGGATTAGGGATTAAGCATTACTGATCAGAGTTTAAAGACTAAGGATTAAGGGATTAATGATTAGGGATTAGAGATTAGGCATTAAGAATTAAGAGAATAATTATTAAGGATTAGGAATTAGAGATTAGGGTTTTAGGGTTAGGGATTAAAGACTAGAGAATAGGGATTAGGGATTAAAGATTAAAGATTAGAGATTAGTGATGCAAGATTAAGGATTAGAGATTAAAGATTAGGGATTATAGATTAGGAATTAGGATTAGTATTAGAGATTAAGGATTAGTCATTAGTGGTTAAGGATTGAGATTAGGGATTATGGATTATAGATTAGAAATTTGGGATTAAGCATTTTTTATTACCTTTTAAGATTAGAGATTAAGGATAAATTTTTAGCGGTTAAAGATTAAGGATGGATTAGTGATTAAAGATTAAGGATTAGGGATTAAGGATTATGGACTAGGGAGATGGAGGAATGAAGAAGGATAAAAGAAGAAAGAAGAAAGAAAGAAGAGGAGTAAGAAGAAATGAAAGAAGAGGAGTAAGAAGAAATGAAAGAAGAAGAAGAAGAAGAAGAAGAATAAATAAGATGGAAGATGAAGGAAGGAAGAAGGAAGAAGGAAGAAAAAAGAAGAAAGAAGAAAGAAAGAAAGAAAGAAAGAAAGAAAGAAAGAAGATGATGAAGAAAAAGAAGAAGAAGAAAAAGTAGAAGTTAGAGACGAAGAAGGAGGATAAGGAGAAGGAGGGGGAGAAGGAGAAGGAGAAGAAGAAGGAGAAGGAGAAGAGAAGGAGAAGGAGATGGAGAAGGAGAAGTAGAAGGAGAAGGAGAAGGAGAAAGACTAAGAGTAGTAGAAGGAGAGGAAGAAGTAGAAGGAGATGGAGAAGAAGAAGAAGAAGAAGAAGAAGAAGAAAAGGAAGAAGTAGAGCAATAAAATGAACAAAAGAAGAAGAAGAAGCAGAAAATAAGAGTCAGAAGAGATGGGTTAGGGATTAAGGATAAAATGTTAAGGATTAGGGATTAGGGACTAAGGAATGAAGGATTAGAGATAAGGTATCGAAGAATACAAATTAAAGATTCAGGATGGATAGATTAGGGATTAGGGATTAGGGATTTGTGATTAGGGATTAGAGATTTAGGAGTTAGCAATTAGGGATTTAGATTTAGGGATTTAGTATTAAGAATATGAGAGTAGGGATTAAGGAATAAGTAATTGGGATTAGAGATTAGAGATTAGGGTTTATGGATAAGGAATAAGGGATTAAAAGAAAGGTTAATAATTAGGGATTAGAGATTAGGAATTCGAAGTTTTAGGATTAATTATTAAAGATTAGGGATTAAAGATTGGAGATTAAAGAATAGGGATTAAGGATTAAGGATTAGAGATTTGTGATTAGGGATGTAGGTTTTAGGTTTAGAGATTAGAGATGAAGGATTAGAGTGTATTGGATTAGCATTAGCATTAGAGGTTAAGGATTAGGGATTAAGGATTAAGGATTAGGGATTTGTGATTATCGATTAGTGATTAAGAATTAGGAATTAAGTATTAGCGATTAGATTTTAGGGATTAGAGATTAGGGATTAAATGTTAGAGATTAAAGATTAAGAAATTGAGATTAGTTATAGAATAAGGATTAGGGATTAAGGATTAGGGAGATAAAGGAAGGAAAGAGAAAGAAGGATGTAAGAAGAAGAAAAAAGAAGAAAAATAGAAAAAAGAAAAGTAAGAAGATGAAGATGAAGAAGAGGAAGAAGAAGAGGAAGAAAAAAGAAGAAGGAAGAAAGAAGAAGGAAGAAGTAAGAGGGAAGAAGGAAGGCGAAAGGAAGAAGGAAGGATGATGGAAGAATGAAGAAGGAAGAAGGAAGAAGAAAAAAAAGAAGAAAGTAGAAAAAAGAACGAAGAAAGAAGAAAGAAGAAAGAAGATGATGAAGATGAACAAGAAGAACCAGGAGAAGGAGAAGGAGAAGAAGGATGAGGAGAAGAAGGAGGAGAAGGAGAAAAAGAAGTAGATGGAGAAGGACAAGGACAAGTAGACAGAGAATGAGTAAAAGAAGGAGAAATGGAAGAAGAAAGTGAAAGAGAAAGATAAAGAGAAGAAGAAGAAGAAGAAGCTGAAGAAGAAGAAGAAGAAATAGAAGAAGAAGAAGAAGAAGAAATAGAAGAAGTTGAAGATGATGATGATGATGAACAAGTGGAAGAAGAATAAGAGGAAGAAGAAGAGGAATAAGAAGAATAAGAAAAGGAGAAGGAGAAGAAGAAAAAGAAGAAGAAGAAATAGAAGAAGGAGAAGAAGAAGAAGAAGAAGAAGAGGAAGAAGAGGAAGATGAAGAAGAAAATGAAGAAGAAGAAGACAAGAAAAAGAAATACTTGATGAAGAAGAAGAAGAAGAAGAACTAGAGGAAGAAGAGGGGAAGAAGAAGAGGAAGAAAAAGAAGTGGAAAAGAAGAAGAGAAGGGTTAGGGATCACAAATTAAGGATGGAGGGATTAGGGATTATAGGTTATAGATAAGGAAGGTAGGATTAAGGATTAGAGATTAGGTACTAGGGACTTAGGATTAGGGAGCCAAGGATTGGGTATTAGGCATTAGGGTTATGGATTAAGGATTAGGGATTAGGGATTTGTAATTAGGGATTAGGGTTTAGGGATTAAGGATTATAGATTAGGAAGTTAGAATTGGGGAATAAGTAACATGAATTAGATATTAAGGATTAAGAATTAGGGATTAAGGATGAAAGGATTAATGATTAAGGATTATAGATTTGGGATTAAGGATTAAATGATTAATTATTAAAGATTAGAGATTTAGAATTAAAGATTATGGATTAAGGAATAGGCATTAGGGATTAGGGATTAGTGATTAGGAATTTAGGATTAAGGGTTAGGTATTTTAGATTAGGGATGAGGGATTAGAGAATATGGATTTGTGATTAAAGGTTTGGGGATTAGAGATTAAGGATTAGAGATTAGGGATTAGGGATTATAGGTTATTAATTATGGATTATAGATTAGGGATTAAGGATCAAGAAGGACAAAGAAGTAGAAGATGAGGAGGAAGAATAAGAAGAAGAAGAAGAAGAAGAAGAGGAAGAGGAAGAGGAGGAATAAACAAAAAAGAAGAAAGAAAGAAGATGGAAGAAGGAAAAAAGAATTGAGGAATGAAATTGAAAGGAAGAAGTAAGATGGAAGAAGAAAGAAGAAAGAAGAAAGAAGTAGTTAAAGAAGAAGAAGAAGAAGTAGAAGGAGGAGGAGGAGGAGAGGAAGATGAAGAACAAGAAGGAGAAGTAGAAGGAGAAGGAGAAGACTAAAGATAAGGAGAAGGAGAAGAAGAAGAAGTAGAAAGAGAAGAAGAAGAAGAATAAGAATAAAAAGAAGAAAAAGATGAAGAAATAAAATAATAATAATATTAAAAGTAAGAAGAAGAAGAAGAAGAAGAAGAGAAAGACGAAAAGGAAGAAGAAAAACAAGAAAAGAAGAAATTGGAGAAAAAGAACAACAAGGAGAAGAAGAAGAGAAGGAAGAAGAAGTAGAAGAAGAAGAAGAGGAAGATTAAGAGGAAGAAGAAGAAGAGAAAGAAGAAGAAGAGGAAGAAGTAGTAGTAGAAGAAGAAGAAGAAGAAGAAGAAGTTGAAGAAGAAGAAGAGGAAATTAGGAAGAGAAGGAAGAACAAGTAGAAGAGGAAGAAGAAGAAGTAAATGAAAAAGAAGAGGAAGAAGAAGTGATTAAGGAATAAAGGTTAGGGATTGGGGATTAAGGATTAAGGTTGGAAGGATATAGGATTAGGTGTTAGGGATTAAGGATTATAAATCAAGGATTAAGGGTTAGGGATTAAGGATTATGAATTAAGGATTAGGGATTGAGGAATAAGTAAAAGGAATTCGGGATTAAGGATTAGAGATCAGAGATTAGGGTTAAGGATTTGGGCTGAAGAGATTAATAATTAGGGATTAGGACTTAAGGAATTACATGCTAAGGATAAAGTATTAAGGATTTAGGATTAGGGATTACGAATTAGAGAATAGATATTATGGATTAAATATTAGAGATTAATGATTAGAGATTTGGATTCAAGATTATGAACTAGGGATTAAGGATTAGGAATTGAAGTTTAAGTGATTATGGTTAGGATGAGGCATTAGTGATTAGGGATCCAAAATTAGAGATTAAGGATTAGAGGTTTTTAATTAGGGATTATGGATTACAGATTAGTTATTAGATATTAGGGATCAGGTATTAGGGATCAAGGTTTAAGGATTAAGGATTATGTATTAGGGATTAAGGATGAATTAGGGATTAGAGGTTAAGGATCAGGGATTATGTATTAAGCTAAAAGATTAGAGATTAGGGATTACGGACTAGAGATTAAGAAATGATGGATTAGGGATTACAGATTAAATATTTGTAATAAAAGATAAGGTAGGGAGGGATTAAGGTGTAGGGATTAAGAAGTAGGGATTAAGTATTATGAAGAATAAGAAGGAGGAGAAGAAGAAGAAGAAGAAGAAGAAGTAGAAAGAGAAGAACAAGGAGAAGAAGGATCAGAGGAAGTAGTAGAAGAAGAAGAAGAAGTTTAAGAAGAAGAAGAAGGAGAAGAGGAAGAAGAAGATGGTAAGGAGACTGACAAGAAGGAAGAGGACGAGGAGGAAGAGAAGAAGATAAAAAAAAGAAGAAGAACAAGAACAAGAAGAAGAAGTACAAGAAGAAGAAAAAGAAGAGGAAGAGGAAGAACAGGAAAAAGAAGAAGAAGAAGAAGAAGAAAAGAAGAAGAAGAAGAAGAAGAAGAAGAAAAGAAGAAGAAGAAGAAGAAGAAGAAGAAGAAAAAGAAGAGGAGGGAAAAGAAGAAGTAGAAGAATAAGAGAAGAAGAAGAAGAAGAAGAAGAAGAAGAAATAGAAGTAGAAGAGGAAGAAAAAAGAAAAGAAGAAAAAAGAGGGAGTAGAAGAAGAAGAAGAATAAGAAGAAGTAAAAGAAGTAGAAGAAGAAGTAGAAGAATATGAATAAGAAGTAAAAGAAGAAGAAAATAGTTTATGAATAAGGGAGGGATGGCTTAAAGATCTTGTATTATGGATTTATGATTATGGATTAAAAATGTATTAGGAATTTGAGGTCAAGTATTATAGATTAGGGATTAAGGTTTAGAGTTTAGGAATTATTTATTTAGGATTAGTTATTCGTTTCAGGGTTTATAGATTAGGGACTAGTGCTTAGGGATTAATGATTAACTAATAGGGCTTAAGGAATAGAGTCTAGGGATTAAGAATTAGGAATTAAGGATTTGGGATTAAGGGTTAAAGGAATAGGGAATATAAATCATGGATTTAGGATTAATGGCTAAGGATTAAGGATTAGGGATAAGGGATTATCCATTAGGGATTATGGATTAGAGATTTGGGATTAAAGGTTAGAGATCAGAGATTAGCGATTCAAGATATGGGATTTTAGATTATAGATTAGGGATTAGAGATTATGAGGATAGGTATTTATGATGAAGGATTATGGAATAAGAATTAGGGAGTAGGTATTAATGATTAAGGATCAGGAATTAGAGATTAGGGATTAGCGCTTCAGGATTAGAGATTAAGGATTATAGATTAGTGATTAAGGAATAGGGATAAGACATTAGGGTTTAGGGATTAGGGATTATGGATTAGGGAACAAGGATAGATATGGTATTAAAGATTTGGGCTTTGGGATTTGGTAATTAGGGACAACAGATTTGGGCTTAGGGATTAGGTCTTATGGATTAAAGATTAAAGAGGGAGAGATTAGGGATTCAAATAAGGGATTAAGGATGAATGGGATAAGAGATTAAGGATGAAGTTGAAGTAGGAGAAGAAGAAGAAGAAGAAGAACAAAGAAGAAGACGAAGGAGAAAGAGAGAAGAAGAAAGAAAAAAGATGAAGCAAGAAAAAAGAAAAAAGAAAGTAGAAAGAAGAAAAAAGAAAGAGGAAAAAAGAAGGAAAACTGAAGAACGAAGAAGGAACAAGGACGGAGGAAGAATGAAGAAGGAAGGAAGAAGGAAGAAGGAAGAAGGAAGAAAGAAGGAGGAATGAAGAAGGAAGAAGAAATAAGAAAGAAGAAATAAGAAAGA
The DNA here is from genome assembly GCA_023846275.1 of Vanilla planifolia. Taxonomy (NCBI): domain Eukaryota; kingdom Viridiplantae; phylum Streptophyta; class Magnoliopsida; order Asparagales; family Orchidaceae; genus Vanilla; species Vanilla planifolia. The sequence goes on from JAIUJO010000268.1 coordinate 257,822, forward strand.
AGGAAGAAGAAGAAGATGATGATGATTAAGGAGGAGGAGGAAGACGAGGAGGAAGAAGAAAAAGAAGAAGAAGATGATGATGATGATGAAGAAGAGGAAGAAGATGAAGATGAAGAGGAAGAAGAAGAAGAAGAGGAAGAAGAAGAGGAAGAAGAAGAGAAAGAAGAAGAAGAAGAAGAGTAAGAAGAAGAATAAGAAGAAGAAGAAGAGGCCAAAGATGGAGAGGAAGAAGAGGAAAAAAAGGATGAAGAAGTAGAGGAAGACGAAGAGGTAGAAGGAAGACGAAGAGGAAAAAGTAGAAAAAGGAAGAAAAGGAAGAAGAGGGAGTAGAAGACGAGGAAGAAGAAGAAGATGAAGAAGAAGAAGAAGAAGAAGAAGATGATGATGATGATGATGATGATGAAGAAGAACAAGAAGAAGAAGGAAAAGAAGAAGAAGTAGAATAAGAATAAGAACAAAAAAAAGAAGAAAAAGAAGAAGAAGAAGAAGAAGAAGAAGATAAGAAGAAGAAAAAGAGGAAAGGGAAGAAGAAGAAGAAGAAGAGGAATTGAGGATTAAGGATTAAAAATTAAGGTTTAGAGATTAAGAAATAGGAATTAGGGTTATGGTAAAAGGATTAGAGATAAAGGATGAAGAATGAGGGATTTGGGAATAGGGCTAACAGGATAGTGTTTTGGGACAAGGGATTAGAAAATAAAGATTAAGGACAAATGATTTGAGATATAAGGGATTATAGATGCATGCATTAAGGATTTGTGAATAGGGATTAGGGAGTATGGATTAAAGATTAGAGATTAGTGATTATGGATTATAGATTAACGTTTAAGTATTATAGATTGAAGATAAGGGATTATAGATTAATAGATTAAGTAATAAAGATTAGGAATTATGGATTAAGGATTAAGGATAAGGCATTAGGGATTAAGGGCTATGGATTATGGATAGAGGATATGAGATTAGGGATTAGAGATTAGGGATTATGGATTAAGGATTAGGGATTACAGATTATAGTTTAATGATTAGGAGTTAAGGATTAACGATTAGGCATTACGGATTAAGGATTTATATTTAGAGATTAAGGATTTGGGATTAGGGTATAGGGATTGGAGAATAGAGATTAGGGATTAATGGAATAATGATTAGCGAGGGAAGAATGAGGGATTATATATTAAGGATTAGGTATTTGGGATTATTGATTAGGGATTAAAGATTAAAAAGAAGAAAAAGAAGAAGAGGAAGAAGTAGAAGAAGAAGAAGAAGAAGAAGTGGAAGAAGAAAAAGAAGAGGAAGGGAAAGAAGAAGAACAAGACGAAGAAGGATAAGAGGAAGAAGAAGAAGAAGAAGCTAAAGAAGAAGAAGAAGAAGAGGAAGAAGAAGAAAGAGAGTAGATGAAGAAGAAGGAGGAGGAGGAGAAGAAGAAGAAGAAGAAAAAAAAAGAAGAACAAGAACAAGAAGAAGAAGAACAAGATGAAAAAGACTAAGAAGAAGAAGAAGAAGAGGAAGAAGAAGAAGAAGAAGAAGAAGAGGAAGAACAAGAAGAAGAAGAAGAGGAAGAAAAAGAAAAGAAGTGGAAGAAGAAGATGTAAAAGAATTAGAGAAGAAGAACAAGTAGAAGTAGAAGAAGAAGAAGAAGAAGAAATAGAAGTAGAAGTGGAGGAAGAAAGAAAAGAAGAAAAACGAGAAGTAGAAGAAGAACAACAACAAGAAGAAGAAAAAGCAGAAGAAGATGTAGAAGAATATGAATAAGAAGCATAAGAATAAGAAGAAGAAGAAGAATATTAGATTATGAATTAGGGAGGGATGGCTTAACGATTATGTATTATGGATTTATGATTAAGGATTAAAGATGGATTAAGAATTTTTGGTTAGGGATTAGAGATTAAGGATTATGGTTTAATGTTTTGGAATTATTGATTTGGGATTAGTGATTAGTTTTAGGGATTATGGATTCGGGATTAGGGCTTAGGGATTAAGGATTAAGGAATAGGGCTTAAATAATAGAGTCTAGGGATGAAGAATTAGGCATTAAGGATTAAAAGATTAGGGAATATAGATCATGGATTAAGGATTAACGGCTAAGGATTAAGAATTAAGGATAAGGGATTATGCATTAGGGATTACGGACTACGGATTTGGGATTAAAGATTAGAGATCAGAGATTAGCAATTTAGGATACAGGATTTTAGATTAGAGATTAGAGATTAACGATTATGAGGACATGTATTTATGATTAATGATTATGAATTAAGGATTAGGTAATAAGGATTAATGATTAAAGATTAGGAATTAGGGATTAGGGATTAGGGATTAGGTATTAGGAAATAGGGGTCAGAGAAATTACGGATTATAGATTAAAAATTTAGGAATAATGATAAGCATTAAAGCTTAGATATTAGGCATCATGGATTAGGGATTAAGGTATAAGAAGAAGAAAAAGAAGAAGATGAAGAGGTAAAAGAAGAAGAAGAAGAAGTTGAAGAAGAAGAAGAAGAGGAGGAAAAAGAAAGACAAGAGAAGAACAAGGAGGAGGAGGAGGAGAAGAAGAAGAAAAAAAGAAGAACAAGAACAAGAACAAGAAGAACAAGAAGAAGAAGAAAAAGGAAAAGGAAAAGAAGAAGAAGAGAATGAAGGGGAAGAAGAAGAAGAAGATGGAGAAGAGTAAGAAGATGAAGAAGGACAAGAAGGTGAAGAAGAAGTAGTAGTAGTAGTAGAAGAAGAAGAAGATGAAGAGGAAAAAGAAAAAGTGGAATAAGAAGAAGAAATAGAAGAAGAGAAGAAGAAATTATGAAGAAGAAGAAGAAGAAGATGATGAAGTAGAAGAAAAAAGGGGAGGAGAAAGAAGAAAAAAGATAGAGAAGAAGAAGATGTAAAAGAAAAAGAAGAAGAATAAGCAAAAGAACAAGAACAAGAAGAAAAGGAAGAAGAAGAAGAAGAAGAAGAAGAAGAAGAAGCAGAGAAACAAGAAGAAGAAGAGGAGGAGGAAGAAGAAGAAGAAGCAGAGGAAAAGGGGTAGGGGAAGAAGAAGACAAAGAAGAAGAAGAAGATGAAAAAGAGGAAGAAGAAGATGAAGAAGAAGAGGAAAAGGTAGAAGACGAAGAAGAAGAAGAATAGGAAGAAGAAGAAGTAAAAGATGATGAAGATGAAGAAGAGGAAAAAGAGGAAGAAGAAGGATAAGGAGAATATGCGGTAGAATAAGAAGAAGAAGAGGAAGAAGAGGAAGAGGAAGACGAAGAAGGAGAATAAGAAGTAAAAGAAGAAAAAGAAGAAGAGATTGATTAGGTATTAGGGCTTAGGGAGGGTGGGATTAGGGATTAGGCATTAGGAAAAAAGGATTAGGGATTAGAGATTTATAATTGAGGATTAGAGATTATGGATTAGTAACTAGCAATTAGAGTTTAGACATGAGGGATTAGGGAGTAGGGATAAGTGAATAAGAAATAGGCATAAAGATTAGGGATTAGGGATTACAAGTTAAGGATTAAGTATTAGGGATTTGGAATGGATTGATGATTACGGAAGAAGAAGAGGAAGAAGAAGTTGTAGTAGAAGAAGATGAAGATTATGATGATGAAGAAGAAAAAGAAGAAGAATGAGAATGAGAACAAGAATAAGAATAAGAAGAAAAAAATTAAGTCAAAGTGGATGAAGAAGATGAAGAAAATAAAGAGAAAGAACTAGAAGAAGAAGATCGAGGAGAAGAAGAAAAATATGAAGTAGAAGAGGAAAAACTAAATGGAAAAAGTTGTAGAAGAAGAAGAGGAAGAAGAAGAAGAAGAAGAGAAAGAATTAGAACAAGAAGAGGTAGAAGGAGAAGTGGAAGAAGAAGAAAAAGAATTGGATTAAGAAGAAGAAGAATAAGAAGAAGAAAAACCAGAAGAAGTCGAAGAATTAGAAGTGGAAGAGGAAGAAGAACAAGAAGAAGAAGAAGCAAAAGAAGAATAAGAATAAGAAGAAAAGGAAGAAAAAGAAGAAGAAGAGGAAGAAGTTTTAGAAGAAGAAGAAGAAGAAGAGGAAGAAAAAGAAAAAGAGGAAGAAGAGTTAGAATAGGAGGTAGAGGAAGAAGAAGAAGAAGAAGAGGAAGGAAAAGAAGAAGTAGAGGAGGAAGAAGAAGAGGAGGAGAAAGAAGAAGAAGTAGTAAAAGAAGTAAAAGAAGAAGAAGAAGAAGAAGATGAAAAAGGTAGAAGAAGAAGAAGTGTAAGAAGAAGGAGGAGACGAAGGTGAAGAAGTAATAGAGGAGGAAGAAGAAAGAAAAGGGAAGAAGAAGAAGAGGAAGATGAAGAGGAAAAATAAGAAGAAGAAGAAGAAGAAGAAAAAGAAGAAGTGGTAGATGAAGAAGAAGAAGAAGAAGAACAAAAAGAGAAGAAGAAAAACCCGAAAGAGAAGAAGAAGAAGAAGAAGAAGTGCAAAAAATAGAAGAAGAAGAACAAGAAAAAGAAGAAGAAGAAGAAGGAGAAAAAGAAGAAGATGAAGATGAAAGAGAAATAAAATAGGCAGAAAAAGAAGAAGAAGGAGAAGAAGTAGTAGGAGAAGAAGAAGAAGAAGAAGAAGCATAAGAACTTGAAGAAGAAGAAGAAGAGGAAGAAGAAGAAGAGGGAGAAGAAGAAGTAGAAGAATAAGAATAAAAATAAGAAGAAGAAGAGAAAAAGGAAAAAGAAGAAGAGGAAGAAGAAGAAACGAAAAAGAGGTGGAAGAAGAGCAAGAAAAGAAGAAGGATAAAAAGACATAGAAGAGAGAGAAGAAGAAGAAGAGGAAGGAGGAGAAGAAGAAAATAGAGAAGAAAAAGAAGAAGAAGAATAAGAAGAAGTGGAAGAAGAAGAAGAAGAAGAAGAAGAAGAAGAAGTTGGAGAATAAGAAGAAAAAGAGAAGGAAGAAGAAGAGGAAGTTGAGGAAGAAGAGGAACAAGAAGAAGAAGAGAATGAAGAGATGGATTAGGATTTTATGATTAAGGGTAAGGGATTAGGGATAAAGGAGTCAGGAGGGAGGGATTAAGGATTAGGTGTGACAGATTAAGGATTAAAGTTTAGGAAATAAGGACTAAGGATTATGGATTAGTAATTAGGGGAAAGGGTTTAAGGATTAAGGATTAGGGATTAGGGAGTAAGGATTAAGGAGTAAGAAGAAGAAGAAGAACCAAAAGTAGATGAGGAAGAAGAGGTAGGAGAAGGAGAAGAAGATGAGGAGGAAGATGAAGAAGAGGAGAAAGAAGAAGAAGAAGAAGAGGAAGAAGGAGAAGAAGAAGAAGTAGAAGAAGTTGACAAAGAAGAGGAAGAAGAAGAAGTGAAACAAGAGGAAGAAGAAGAGCAAGAAGAAGAAGTGGAAGAAGAAGGAGAAGAAGAGGAAAAGAAGAAGAAGAAGAAGAAGAAGAAGAAGACGAAGAAGAAGAAGAGGAGGAAGAAGAAGAAGAGGAAGATGAAGATGATGAAGAAGAAGAAGAAGAAGTAGAAGAAGAAGGGGAGGAAGTAAAAGAAGAAGAACAAGAACAAGAAGAAGAAGAATAAGAAGAAGAAGAAGAAGAGGAAGAAGAGGAAGAAGCAGAAGAAGCGGAAGAAGAAGAAGAAGAACAAGTAGAGTAGTAGTAGAAGAAGAAGAAGGATAAGAAGAGGAGGAGGACGAGGAGGAAGAAGAAGAAGAAGATAGAGAATAATAGGAATAAGAAGAAGGAGAAGAAGGTGAGGAGGTAAAAGAAGAAGAAGATGATGGTGAAGAAGAAGAGGCAAAAGAAGAAGAAGAAGAAGAATAAGAACAAAAGAAGAAGAAAAGATGAAGAAGAGGAAAAAGAGGAAGAAGAAGAAGAAATAGAAGATCAAGAAGAATAAGAAGAACAAGAAAAAGGAAAAGAATAAGTAGTAGAAGAAATAGAAAGAGATGAAGAAGAAGAAGACGAAGAAGAGGAAAAACAAGCAGAAGATGTAGAGGAAGAGGAAAAAGTAAAACAAGAAGAAGAAAAAGAAGAGGAAGAAAAAGAAGTAGAAGTTGATGAAGAAAAAGAAAAAGAAGAAGAGAAGAAGAAGTAGAAGAAGAAGAAATAGAAGAACAAGAAGAAGAAGAACAAGACGAAGGAAAAGAATAAATAGTAGAAGAAATAGAAAGGGAAGAAGAAGAAGAAATAGAAAGAGAAGAAGAAGAAGAAGACGAAGAAGAGGAAAAAGAAGCAGAAGATGTAGAAGAAGAGGAAAAAGAAGAGGAAAAATTAAAACTAGAAGAAGAAAAAGAATAGGAACAAAAAAAGTAGAAGATGATGAAGAAAAAGAAAAAGAAGAAGAGAAGAAGAAGAAGAAGAAGAAGAGGAAGAAGAACAAGAGCAAGAAGAGGTAGAAGAAGAGCAAGAAGAAGAAGTAGAAGATGAAGAAGAAGAAGAAGAAGAGGAAGAGGAAGAAGAGGAAGAAGAGGAAGAAGAGGAAGAAGAATCAAAATAAGAATAATAATAATAAAAATAAGAAGAAGAGTAAGAATAAGAATAAGAGGAAGAAGAAGAAGAAGAGGTGGAGGAGGAGGAAGAAGAAGAAGAAGAAGAAGAAGAAGACGAAGAAGAAGGAGGCAGAGAAGGTGACAAAGAAGAAAAAGAAGAAGAAGAAGAAGAAGAAGAAAAAGAAGAAGGAGAAGAGTAAGTAGATGAAGAAGGAGAAGAAGGTTGGGAAGTAGAAAAAGCGGAAGAAGAAAACGAAGAGGAAGATTAAAAAAAGAAAAATAGGTACACAAAGAAGTGAAGAAGATAAAAATGAAGAAGAAGAAGACGAAGCAGAATTAGAGTTAGGATTAGAAGAAGAAAAAGAAGATGTAGAAGAAGATGAGGAGAGATTGAATGAGAGGAAGAAGAAGAAGGGGAGGGAGAGGAAGAAGAAGAAGAAGAAGAAGAAGAAGAAGAAAAAGAAGACGCAGAAGAACATGCAGAAGAAGAAGAAGGCAAAGAAGCAGAGGAAGTAGATTATGATGAAGAAGAAGAAGAAGAGGAAAAAGATGAGGAGGAGGAAGAAGAAGGCAAAGAAGAAGAGGAAGTAAAGTGGAAGAAGAAGAAGTAGAAGAATAGGAAGAGAAGGAAGAAGAAGAAGAAGAAGAAGAGGAAGATATGGAAGAAGTGGAAGATGAGGAAGAAGAGGAAGAAAAAGAAGAAGAAGAAGAAGAAGAAGATGTAGAAGAAAAAGAGGAAGAAGTGTCTCATAAAGGATCAGGGATTAGGGT